>JAUMHE010000044.1:5395802-5423050 GCA_032359235.1 Enteromius mattozi | reverse complement strand
ATCCAATAAGTAAAACTAGAAATAAATGTGCAGTTTGCACAAAAATAAAAGGGAACCGTAAAAGTAAAGTAGGCTACATACAACTTATATGTCTCTCTTCTCCAGTGGGTTGGGCTAACCCAAAAAAGTGAAAACAATGGGGGTGTTCTGAAAACAGACTGTTACCTGTGAAACAGGGGTGCTCTGAAAACACCCCCATTAGCAATTAGTGCTTTCCACCTGATGAAATGAGCGCGGCCAAACTGATGAAATGAGCGCGGCAAAAAATCGACCAATCAGAATTTTGGTTGAACCAGACCATATCGACCAATTAATCGACTAATCGACTGGGACGTTACAGCCCTACAGGGTCGTGGCCTTTTTCATGGGTCTGTTCCCATATGTAACGTCGGAGTGACTTGACCGAAGGGGAACATCTAGGTTATGCAGGTAACCCTCGTTCCCTGAAGGAGGGAAAGGAGACGTTACATCGCCTTGCCACGACCTTGGGTCGCGCTGACGCCGGCTCAGCTCCTCAGCGAAAACCTGCAGGTGCCCTGCATCTGTGCTCTCTTAGGGTGTACTCACACTAGGCACTTTGAACCGTGCCCGAGTGCGTTTGACCACCAAAGCGCGGTTCGTTTGACTAGTTTGAGTGCTCCAAACCGTGCCCGGGTGCGGTTCGTTTACCCGTCCCTGTCCCGCTTGGAAGAGGTGTGCCAGAGCACGGTTCAGTTGGACTCGGGCGTGGTTCGCATGTAGTGTGAGCGCTAACCGTGCTCGAGCATGGAACAGGACGTGCGACGTCACATTTTTGTGACGCTCCAAAACAAAGACAAAAGCGATAGACCTGTTTAACAATAGGCTGTGAGAGGGCTGTGGACCACCGCGGACCGAACGACTAAATATTACTATCCACAAAGTAAACAGAGCGATGGACTCCATCGCGGTCAGCGAGAACGCCGCTCTTCCTGTTTATCCTGAAACCGTCGCACTATAATGACGTAAGCGTGCTCCGGCACGAATGCTGAAACCCTATGTGAGTGCAGGCCAGAGGGGGAGTGGGGAGGGGGGACAATCGTGCTCGGGCCCAGTTCACGGCAACCATGCCTAGTGTGAGTACACCCTTATACTCACGTAGTGACGAGGTGCACCTGGATGCAATCCGTGCACGCCACTTTTCTTAAACTCAAAGGCGATTGGTCTCTCATGCGAGTTCCCACATATAACGTCTCCGTTCCCTCCTTCAGGGAACGAGGGTTACCTACGTAACCTAGACGTTCTGTTGTTTGCTTAAAATCGCTTGGGTTTTGCACAAATTATTAAGTTGAAATGTCCTTCATCGTTTGTTTGTCCGCTGCTCTCCTGCAGATAAATGTCTCTCTCATCTAACAAAATTCAAAAAGCAGCAGTGATCTGGCGGTGCTTCGCGTCTCAG
Source organism: Enteromius mattozi (assembly GCA_032359235.1). Classification (NCBI taxonomy): domain Eukaryota; kingdom Metazoa; phylum Chordata; class Actinopteri; order Cypriniformes; family Cyprinidae; genus Enteromius; species Enteromius mattozi. Next base: position 5,421,633 of record JAUMHE010000044.1, on the reverse strand, counting down.
CAGGGTTGCGATCGCCATCTAGCGCTTGGGAATAGTAATTGCATTTTTATTTATAAAAAATATGAAAAACAGTTGAATAATATCTATAATATCGTATAATGTGCATGGATGTTACATTTACCACCTTGTGCATCATATTATCAAATGCAAATAATTAATGTTAGAAACAATTTAATTATTTTTTGCATATTTTTAATAATGCTGTAGAATAATTAAAGTATAAAATAATGTTATTTAAATGTTTCAAAAACATACATGCAGTTGATAAGAAGCTTGGCCAAAAATTTACATGTAAACAATTTTAAGGCTATTTTGGCTATGCTCTTCGCTGGTCTGGTATAGGGCTATAGGCAAACCGTTAAAATTAGACCACGGGTTGCCTCGATTTCGCATGAATGTCATGAAATTACACAAATATGTTTGTAGATATTATTGACACTGCGAACATGACGGGATTATCAATCATCTCAAGCGCTGCCTGGACAAAAACTACAGTGAATCAGTTCTGACTATCAGTGGACTATAACTACTCTATAACTAGTCTCTGACTACGAGCTAAACCGAGGCTATGCACAGGCTACACAAAAAAAATATCAAAGAAATGAAACCAAACCAAATGCTGTTGACTTTGCTTAGGTTATGAAATTATATACGTTTCATTTGTTATTTTGCTAAAAAAACGACATGTAACCAAATTCAAGATTATCCGGGCTAGAAGTGGGTTACACATAGCCGGACTATATCCCTCTATGGTGAGCGTGATTTCACCAAGTACAAGATGTTCCTGGAACATCTTTGTTGATCCTGGAACAACATTCCAATCAACCAATCAGAATCGAGGGATAATTTTTCAGGACATATCTGTTTTAAGCTTATGATCAGGGTTAGGTGCTTCTACACCCTTGTTAATCAGCTATCATTTCGCACTGATTTTAGGCATATTTTTGGTAGGGGTAGGTTTAGGGGTAGGGATTGGGATTAGTCTATATTTTTGGACAGTAATGTTGATCCAGGATCATGTCTTACTTGGCAAATTCACGGCGACCTATAGCTAACCGAGACGGTGAAATGACGACTATATTGCTTGTTGAAAGCGTTCTCAATTTAATTATTCTTAAATTAATAATTTTAATAACGTTAGGTATATATATAGATGCCCTAACTGAGAGAGAGCCTCCCCATCTCTGTATGTCTCCTTCACTTCCTCGCATTCAGTCGCAGGGAACTCACCGCGAGGACACCGCGCCCCACTTTTATTTGATAATTCAACCGGACATTTCATTCCCCCTTCTGGAGTGTTATGTTGTGTTGTATAAACTCCTCTTGGAGGCCTGAGGCAATACCCACAGTGTCTATCTGTCTTCAGAGGAAAACTGATAGGTCATAAACAACAGATGCAGACAGGAATGCTGTTAATTAGACTATTAATAGTGACTGCCTGTGGAAAGCTGTAGCTTGAAATAAAGGTAGCAGCAGCCTGTGCAAGGTCGTACAGAAAACAAAAGACACAAGAGAAACACTTCTACTTATAAAACATCTGCACATCTCCAGTGTAGTCGCTGAACTGATTTTTTTCAAAGGCAACAACTCTAAGACCCCTGGTCTTAGATTTGATTGAATAACAACAGTAAAAAAAAAATTTTTTAAATTTAAGTTGCACGTTTTGAACATTTTTGTCCCATTCAATCCCAGAATGCACTGCAATAAGAATGCACATATATAATATTTTCCTTGTAAATGTGGGGGTAGAGGGTGGTTTTGGACCCAGTATACATCAACTTTTTTTAGTAAAAATAAATGTTTTCAATGCTAACATTTATGTAATAAATGACTAAATTCACAGTTGTCAAGCTGAAACATGCTACTTTAGATGCTGCTGCAATGTTTTGTTGTTTTGTCCACCACAACCAATCTGCATGAACAATAGTCCATTTAGGTAAAGGTAAAGTTTCTGCATTTTGCTGATATTTTCTCTGCATTGTTGATTGTTGTTTCAGAGAATAATGCTACGCAGAACATGTTGAGTATACCTGACTCTGAGGCGGTTCATGTCAGTGAATGTGTCAAGAATAAACAAGGCTTAATCTGCGCACATCAGTGACAGTCTGACTTGGAGAACACATGAAGAACATCAGTACCATTATCAGCCTCATGGTGGTGACCTCAGTCAAGTGAAGCACTGTGTTGTTTGCAGTTACTGGCAGGAATAAATTGCGTATTATACACAACTGACAGGAAAATATTGTGGACAAGGCCAGGGCTCTCCACAGCCTCAGGCCCAAGCTGACCTCTTACTCAAATATAATTCGACTTAACAGTAATGAAGAGTAAACTTGTGTCACTTTCCACAAGAGGTTTCTTTAAACTTAAATACAACCTTTGCTACGAGGGTCAAAGGCCTCTGTATTTGTTTTTAATAAAATAACAAGAATTGTGCATTCAGAAAAAATACACAATTGTGATTTAGTTGGATCAGTGTGTTTCATTTTTTAGTCATGTTTTCCCTTTTGGTGACCCTCCTGATGGGAGAGTCTTTCTTCTCTTGGATTGTATTTTTTTTCCCCCAGTGTAGTATAAGAATCCACCATGTTGTTTCTTAGTAAGGCTATCAATGACACACAGCGTCCCCTCCGCATTTTCAGAGGCCGTAAGTGTGCTTTTGTGACTCTGTTCGGATTTTGATAGACTTTTGATAGATTTTTAAAACATCATTAACACATCAAACTGAAACTTTATGACTTTTCCACATTAAACCGATTATTAAACCAAAATTCTACTTTTCAAATGTGCTCAATAAACATTTACTTGTGTCTTTTGGGATCTCATAAACCTCAAACGTGATCTGACGCAATGCTTTTTTTTAAATGCTACGATTCTCTGATTGGTGTACACACTGCAGAAGTACACTCCGGACAGTTGTTTATAGTCTAATTTGTAATGCTGTTGTTCTCCAGAGTGTGTTTGCAAGGGTTAAATTGGCCCCAAACAAAATTATTGTTACTAGAATGGATTAAAATCATAGTGACAGTTTCAATAATATCTCAGCTGAGATTTAAGTGAGATACATAAAAAAGTTTTAAGGAAAAACAGTGCTTTATTACTGAATCTGAATCATGTCCGTTCTCACACGTTCTGGATCAATGGAAATACAGAGGATCTCATCTGCCTTTAATTCCGCAGCAGTATATACTGTCAAGCTCCAGTCACGTTGGTGGCGTGGATCAACATGAATTTTGGAGGCAATACTGCATCACGTTGCTCAGTGCTGACAACAATGTCATTGCAGTTTATATGGAGCAGAGTTGACTCCACACCTCACATATTAAACAAACACACTGGCAAGATTCTGTAAAGAATATTACTGCTTGGATACTTTCCAAAAAGCTGTAATTTTTATATCAGATATACTATGTCAGGGGTAAGAGTAGAGGTTAAAGACTATGTTTCTGTTGCAGTGTGATCCAAAAACGTATTGTAAAGTGTATTTGATTCCATTGCACCTGTATTTGAGCTCTCTAGTTTTACTTCCCAGTTTGATGTTCAAGTATGCTCTTGTTTGTTTTCATGCTCTTTTGTTTGTTGGTTGTTCCCCTTTGTATTTACTGCCCTATGTTTTGTGTCATAAAAATCTGGACCGCAGTTCCACAAGTACTAGTATGTTTGTTTTTGCTTAGTTTCACCACTCAGTTCTATAGTCAAATCAGCTGAATTTTTCTGTTTCATATTTGTGCTTTATTACACAGCAGTTCAACTAGGTAAACCGTGGCATTCTGCAGTCATATTTGTATAATGAGTGCTACATTCTGTGATGGTTGACTCAGGAAACTGATTTCCTGCATCTATTAGCTTCATGTCTTTCGCATGGCCTCTTCTCACCTCTGATTGCTGCTTTTCACCTGTATTATTTTTTGCTCGGTTTAGAACAAAAAAATAACATAGGTTGTACCTGTTATAATCGTTATAAATACTGCACTGGAGATACTTTTTATTCAACTTCTTTACCTGATTAAAAACGTGTGGAATTGGTAAACACAATCATTGCAGCATATTCAGTAAAAAAAACAACAAAAAACAGACAATACTTCTTTATTGATCAGAGTGTTTTATTGTATAAAATGCTAGTGTATGTAATATCAAATTGTCATGTGTCAGCCACAAGCATTTGTGTCCTGAAATTAAGTGCTAAAGATTCAGTATGTCCTTTCTTGATAAATACATAAAATAGGGCAGTTTGGAGCTGGATCAGCCCTTTTGCAACTATATGGATTCTCTTCTGGTTCACCAGGGAATAGTTTTTATCCAGTGTAGTCCAGGAATGCACCGTGCTGTTTCTCAGTAAGGCTGCCAATGACCCGCAGCATCCCCTCTTTGATGCTGCATGGATCATCAGCATCTAAAATTTACAGAACAAATTGGTGATGAAGTATCAAGCAATAAAATGACATTTTAAAACCACTGAAATATCTCTGAAATTCTTTAATTCTCTTCCATTTCCAAGAAAATCTGAAATGCACCTAGTTGGACACATGCACATTTACCAAGACGTATGATAGTGATCACGCTTGGATGCTTTCTCATCAGTTCCTTCAATGCCTTTACAGATAAAATGCATAATTTTAAACAAGGCACATTATAATTTCACAATTTTTCTTATTATTTGTATTAGCTATAAACATATTCTATAAACACAAGTACTAAAACAACTGCTTGTTATTGCAACAATAATACAACTGGGTGGGACATAGTGCTTGCTTATTCAAATAAAGGTGAAGCCTTTGTGAAAACCTACATAGAAAACTAAAGAAACAAGTAACCATGATATTTAAAACATAAAAATATTTTTACTCCCAAGTAGTGGAGCTGGAAATTTTCAACAGCTCTTGATTTTTTTTATTTTTTGCATTCAATGTTCAGTACCCCTTTTTCTCATTCTGGGGAACACACACACACACAAATGTCAAAGCTGCTTAGCTAGTTCAAAGGCTATTTGTCCTAGAGCCGGTTATGATTTAGTTCACATTGTAAACAAATTGTTTGGTGTGGATTTGGAAACCCCAGTAAGAAGAATATTGCAGTAATGCAGCAAAAGGCAAAGATGTTTCTTCTTCTTGCTGCTTTTTGGTGTTCTTTTGAAAGGCTTTCAGGTATTTGTACTTGGCAACATTAGGCAGAAACATGGTTTCCTCTGATTCTTCCAGTGATTGAGAAACTGCTTTTTTTTTTTTTGGAACTTGACTGATTTTGTTCAAGCACAGACCATTTGGGACCTGACATGGCTTTTTTTCATTGCATCTTTTTATGAACATTTCAACAAACAACATACAACAAACAAACAATGCCCATCTTTTACAACCCTAGTGAAAAGAAGAGAGAAAAAAAAAGCATTATTGTATACCAAAACTCAAAATATTGCTTAACGAGACATCAATATAATCCAGGTATGGAGTCCAAACTTGAGGAAAAGCTTCAGTAGACAAGTTAAAATTTCTAAGGGAATCATTTCCTTAATAATCTTGTGCCATCCTTTCAAAGATGGGGGTTTGTCACTGATCCAAGTTAACAATATATTTTTTCTGGCAGCAAAGGCTAGAATATCAAATAAATGTCTGTTGAATTTATTCCGCAATTGTCCAACTGGAAGACCTAAAATCAAAGACAGTGGGTCCAACTGTAGCTTAAGTCATCATACAAACAATAACTTTTGACCAAATCTTCAAAAGACATTAAAGAACCTTCAACAAACAAATCACCAAGTCTATATATCCCATAAGAACTCAAAGTTTTAAAACCCATTTTCTCCAACTGTAAAGCAAGGATTTTGGAGATCACTGACATGGCTTTTTAAAGAAGATCTTGATTCTTCTCTGTTGGTTATTGGGATCCTTTCTGTTTTTTTGACCCGGTTTTATAGCCTTTACCTCCACAGGATCAGGTCCTGCAGCTTGGACCCTGGCTGGTCTTGTATTGTAGCTGAATTTTTTATTTATTTTTTTCACAGCCCTCTTCTTTGTCCTGTGAAATGCTCCCAGTGCATCCCATTTTGCAATGTAAACAAAAGTATAGAAAGTGTTTTGAGAATAAGCATGCAGATCATACTCTCATCTCCATTAGCAATTACAGTCATCAATACAGTATGTGCTTTTAGACAGAAAAAAAGTAGTTTGTATGGCTGTATTTCCACTCGTATCAATGCATAACTTCTACCGATCTCTGCTTTATATAATGCAGGCTGTGACTCCAAACAATAACTCAGCTGGCCCTGATTTGTTTGTATCAGATTCCCCTACAGTGTTGCCAATGCTGCCAAGGATTGGGCTATTTTTTAGAGTGTTGGAGTGAACCATATTTCAACCAAGGTAGGACCCTCAGAATTGCGAGTTTGGAGTGATTTCAATAGCCATTTCCCCCCTGGAACGCGATTGCCCATGATAGCTTTGAGTACCAATTGTGCTGGTCTGTTACGCAGACCTGGCAACACTTACTACAGCGACTGGCAACAGATGTAATCATCAGTAGGCTATCAACCATTAATTTGTACCTATGCTATCAACAATGATTTCATAAAGCTATTGTAACTGTGTAGGTGTGCCATTAATACTTTTTTAGCATGTTAAGTTTTTTAATACATGCATTATTATTTACTGCAAATCTTCAGTTAACCCCAAAATGGAAATTTGGTCATTAATTACTTACTCTCATGTCTTTCCAAAGACTGTAAGACCTTCGTTCATCTTTGGAACACAGCAACACAACTGAAATGATCCCAGACCCAGAAACATAGTAAAAACATCAGTAAAACAGTCCATGTGACATCAGTGGATCAACTTCAGTATTGTGATGCTACGAGAATTTTTTTGCGCAAAGAAAACAAAAATAACATAATTTACTCAACCATTCTTCTCCCCCGAGTTACGTCTTTCATTATTTGAAAGACATTTAAACCCAAACGTATGCTTTCACTTAGGCGTATGTAATAATACACATGAATGTAATAAACAATGTTTATTACATTCATGTGTGGATTTTCTCCTAAATGTAAACAAGTGCTGATTACATCAAATATGTTCTTGAGTTATTTCCAAAATGGTGGAAGACACAACTGAAGTTGATCCACTGATGTCCCATGGACTGTTTTACTGATAGTAGGAAATAGTAGGAAAAAAAATACTATGGAAGTCAATGGTGACCCAAAACTGCCTGGTTACAGACTTCCTCCATAAATACCTATGTATTTACTACGTTTCTGGATCTGGTCTATGGAGGGTCAGATATTTCTCTGATTTCATCAAAAATATCTTAATTTGTGTTCTGAAGATGAACAAAGGTCTTATGGGTTTGAAACGATATGAGGGTGAGTAATTAATGACAGAAAGGGGGGTGACCATCATTAATCATAGGGATAATTAAGAAAGTCAACAAGTCCACAAGTCAACGTACCATCAGTTCCAAGGACCACTGTCCTGCCGAATTTAACACACAGCTAATCATAGTTTTCAGGATTGCTAGAAACTTCCATGCAAATATTTGGAGATGACTGAAGAATAATTTGACAGAGTCTGACACGTGTCCTAGAGCAACCTTTTCACCTATGGATCTGTAAATGCAACACATCAAAGCGTGACTTTAATTTAAAACTGTGTCATTCACAGCTGAAACAGGAAATCTGTGAGAATAATGGAACTTGTGCTGGAGGGCTGTTTGCAGTTTAATTATGCTGAGTCATTCTCTCTGTTTCTACCAAAATATGAGTTCACATCAGTTAAAGAGAAGAGTGCACAAGGTGCATTTAACTCTAAAAATATCCATATTAATGTGTAGGCTGCGTACAGTATTTACATTTTAAAAAGGGGTCATGGTCTGGAAAACCGATTTTTGGAAAACGGTGCGTGGGTGAGATGTTTTGCTCGGCTTACTTGGTTACCTTTCGGTGAATTCACACACGGAGACATGAGAGATGAGTCATCGGTTTGGTTGATTTTATTAAACTCGTGTGTTTGAATGGCACTGAATCAAGGCAAAAGTGCATCGTCAACACAGAGCTGCAGGACGGTACATTCTCGCTCACTCCTGTACTTCATGGCAGGACGAACAAATCCTTGGTCTATACATGCATGTTCTTTAGCATGCATTCCAGCAACAAGATACTATACTGACAAATGACAAAAACATCTCAATAGAAGGGGGAATAAAACAAATAAACCCACAAACCCAAAGCAGAACAGATGATCTTATCAAAGCAAACATCAAACAGAGACTTAAGCCATTTTTTCAGAAAGAATTAAATTTTTTTTTAAAGATGATGACTTTAAAATGTCATTGTAGACACAGAAGGCTTGTTTCTAAAGCCTCCTCTGAGAATAACCAACAGATGTCGTGGTAAAAGAATGAGGAAGATTGTGGATCGTTCATTTGGTCCAATGGCCATTTAATAAGATCCTTTTTGGCAGCTTGCAAAAGCAATATGCAAGTCCAGAGAGAGTTTGGGAAATGAGAATGGTAGAAAACATTCACAAAACGTACAAGCACTGCCTTTCTGATACGGCTTGACGAATCCCAGGGTCCTCAGAGCGGCTGACAGACAGTGAATGTACATGACAGAGAGCAACAGAGAACAAACCCTGTCCACAGACATTTGGCAGCGTGTTCCTTTGGCGGTCCAAGTCAAGATTGGCAGTGCTGGCTATTCAACATACACTCACATGCACAGAGACTAATACAAGTTACATCATAAATGCACTTACGTGGCCTCGGCAGTCTGGCATCAAAAATAATTTGACGCATAAATCAAATGTAAATGAGTTTTTCAAGGGTCCATGCGTTGGAAAGTCCTTTAGTAAGAAAATGAGGATTAGATTACACTGTAAAAAGTGATTTGTTGCTTAAATATACAAAAGTTTGGAATCCATTTGCATTGATGTGATTTTAAAAGAATCCAGTATTTTCTATGGAGAGCTTTATAATGTTAATTTGATAAACCTTGACTTTATGCAATCGTTTAAAAGATTCAACAGATATTGTTCGCTTTGTATCCTGACAAATAAAAAATGTAGACAGTAATATTTGATAAATTATTAGTATTTTTTTTATGTTCCCTGTTCGTCATCCAGCTACTTTGTCTTTGTCTGTGTTTTTGGGAATCAAACTCATGAGCATTTCTTGACCTACAGAAACTTTGATGAAGAATGTGTTAAAAGTAGAAATTATGGATGACTCGTGCCTTAAAGATGACATTTTCATCTTGAAAAAACTCTTGTTTGTACAGACTCTAGTTTTATACACTGACAGGTTTTATCTTTTACATTTGATAGGATCATTTTAGATACATTAGATAAACTTTTTAAGTTAAATTTTACCTCCTGTTACTTACAGAATCAAACTTGAACACAGCTATGTTAACGTAGTTTGGTAAGGATCATATAAATTATGTTAGAAGTCATAAGACTTTGTTGTGCTACTGGGGCTAAAACATATGACTGATAGAAAAACAAACAAAAACACAAACAAAAAAACCCACACAATTCCAGAAGTGCTTATAATAAGCAGACATGTCAATATTTATTTTATTATTTTTTCATTTTAATTTATTTCAACCATGTTCTTGAGAGAACAATTATAAAGAATGAAGCCTAATTTTAGGACCATTATGATTGGGACATAATTACAATTACCATATTTTAATGGAATATTTTTAATGGAAAATAAGTCAAATATATTAAACTGTCAAGAAAATAGTATCACGATTCAAAACGGTCCTAAAATGGCTTTTTATGCAAAACATTTTTTTAAATATATTTTTGGCATTTAATCTGACCTGGACAGGCTCTTGATGGTTTCTGTAAAAAGTATCCATTATTTGATTCAATGAAAGCTTAAAAAGCATGTTTTCTAATGAGTTGACTATTTAACATGAAAGCTGATTGAAGGCAACTAAAAGCTAGATCACTTTTTACATTGTAGATTAGTTCACAGTCCCATCCGCAGAGGTATTCCTCTCTCTCTCTCAACCGTACACACACACTCTCACACACACACATATATATACTGTATAAGGACGTCCCCATCTCCTCGTGCTGCTGGTGGTCTGTGGTGATTGTGTTTATAGATGAGTGCTGTCCTGTGTGTCAAATCTGTGTCCCTCCGCTGGCCCTGCGCTGGGCTTGCGACTGCCGGCCTGGTTAGGCACTGGTGACAGAAGGTCTGGTCTGATCAGATACCTGCAGGAATTACCACATTCACTGTGCTCAGTTCAGACTTGCACAAACAGCCACATGAGTATTTCCTGGACAGAATTTAATACTCTAACAAGCAATTAAAATACATAACACTCACAAATACTGATAATTTTTAATTATTCACGTTTGAGGCACCCCAAAAATGGCTTGTGATGTCATCATACTCACACAACATCATGGAGCTCCAGGCGTGTGTCGGGTGAAGGGTTGATAAGAATATAAGACAGTCTGTTGCCCTGGTCCGTCATCCCATCTGACATAAGAAGAGCAGAATTACAGTCTAAACACAAGATACCAAAACAAACAGAATCAGAACAGAATCAGCTCTTTGAATTAAACAATGGATAAATACATGATGCTGTTTTGATTATAGTTGTTTATGTGAAATTGCAACTTGTGAAGATTTCTATATGTTAATCTAGACGTTATGCACATTTTTATAGACAGCTGTTAATGCACTGAATTATTTTGCTCATTGCGCTCTCCTGTGGCCTTGGGAGACAAGACAAATGCTTCCTTAAGGCTTATTTAATCTCCATGTAAAACATAAGAAAGGGTAAATAATCAAATCAAAACAAATAAACAAAATATTGGGTAAATGAAAAATACTGTGGTTTAAAATTTTTTTTAAAATCAATACAATTATAAAAAATGTCAATAATTATGGATACAGAACGATATGAAACATTACATTGTTAATACATTTTTTAGCTATACCACCCAGCCCTAATCCAGAGAACATTATTATTATTATTTACTAAAATATATAAATTTGTAATAATAATTATTGCTATATTTTTTCTTTTCACTGTTATTTTGCTACATGTACACTACTATTTAAAAGTTAGATTTTTTTTCGTTATGTTTTAAAGTCTCTTATGTTCACCAAAACTGCATTTATTTGACCAAACATATAGTAATATTTTGAAAAATGTTTACAAATGAAAATTAATTACAAATTAATTACAAATTTCTATTTGAATATATTTAAAAATAGAATTTATTCCTTTGATGCAAAGCTGAATTTTCAGCATCATTACTCCAATCTTTAGTGTCACATGATCGTTCAGAAATAATTTTAATATGTTGATTTGCTTCTCAAGAAACATTTCTTCTATTGAAAGGAGTTGTGCAACTCAATATTTTTGTGGAAATCAATCTCTTGTTTCTCAGGATTTTATTGCTTTGATGAATAAAAAGTAAAAAAAAAAATCTGCAGTAAGATTGTTAATGTCTTTACTGTCACTTTTGATCAATTTAATGCATCCTCACAGAATTAAGAAAATATATCTATCTATCTATCTATACATGTCCAATTTTTATCATTTTTATCAAATTTTTACAACTTTCATTACATATTGAATCTATTCAGCTATAATGCTTTTTGATTTACATAGATATGCAATTATATTTTTAGCTACAGTCCATCACTCAGTGGTGTGCACACTCACTAAATCCAGATGGCGAGAGCCCCAGGTGCTTCATGCGTGTGCGGACCAGAGCGTTCAGCTCCTGTCTCTCGGAGCGGCGGAACAGGCTGAGTCTCTGCTGGCTAATGCGCTCGGCGGCGCTCCCCACTCCCTTGGCTCCGCTGGAGCCCCGCCCACCTTTACGACTCAACCGCCGCGCCCACTGCATGCTCTTCCTCCTCAGGAGCGGGTGGTCCATGGCCTGTGAGGATGAGGGCGGCTCGGACGACGTGGAGTTGCGGTGAAGACCAGAGCGGCAGAGCAGAGGCTCGCGGGGTTCACGGGTATCCTCGTAGTCCTCCACCGTGATGGACACCTGAGACTGAGACAACCACACGGTGGACTCATTCTTCCACCGAAACTCTATGATAACAAAAAATGAGGGAAAGCAGGTACCTCTGAGATGGGCAGTTTATGAGCTTCAGTGCGGTAGATGCCGATGGGAATGTCTCCTGTTGACGAGCACAGTTTTTGGTAGAGGCGGCCATAAGTGCGTATCCACAAATCCTCTTCTGTGATCTTCATCTGGAAGGAACATCAGGGCAATATCAACATCATCATTGCATTTGATTTTATTATGATAGTCGTCATTATGGGCATAATTGTCTATATGCAGTTTTTGAGTGGCTGGACTCACAGCACACAGGAAGCCAGATCCAGGCATGGAGTCCAGACCTAGCAGCAGTCTGGTAATGGAGATCATGTAGTCCTTCACAAAGGACTGCAACACACACAAAAGATGAAATCAGACACTGTATTTCAGACTTTCTGTGAATATTTCAGTAGACTCTCGAAGGCCAGACTCAGTGTTTAATAGATGTGACAGAAAGGCATTTGAGGAACAGTGTTCAATAGCTTTTGTTGAGTATAAGTGATGAGAATGGTAAGGAATTTAATTAAATTTCATGATTACATTTCCTTAACGATTTTGAGGAAGCATCTCTTCAGATTGATTCAAACACTATTGACTCATGAGTTTGAGAGAGAACTGCAAGACTGATTAACTTATTCATTTAAAAAGCAGCTCACATGAGTATTTGTAATAATGTATGTGTATATAAACTATATATAATATATATTGGTAAAAATATTAGAAATATTGGTAAATTGGTAAAACATGTTTAGAGTTAAATGATTAAATACAAAATTGATATGGAACTCTATGCTGCTTCTGTACTACTTTCTAATCGTTAATTTCTTGGAGATGGTGAAAACTCTTTCTACGACACTGTAATTTGACAAGAACTTTTTTTTTCTAAGCAAACAATGTGTTTGTTTATTAATTGTAGCAGTGGATAATTTAAAATACAACGCTGAACAATTATGAAAGCTTCAATCACAATCACTCAGTTTGACAATTCAATAAAAAAATGAATTTAGTCATGTGTGGATCACATGCATTAGTTACCTGATACAGCAGAGTGTCTAACATACTGACACTAAACACCTTTCCTGCCGCAAACGGTAATCTGAACATGAACACCAGGTTAGAGCCTCTCTCTCTCTCTTTCTACAGCACAAATTAAGCAAAGATGATATATCAAGTTATTTTAGACATTATAGGCATTATACTGTAGTTTATATAGTATTGTAGTTGTGTCTTACCTTTTCCAGTTTGGAGAGAGCTAGAGAATAGTGGTCTTTCACTTTGAACTGCATGAAGCGCATATTAGCCGGGTGGGTGAGTTCAGTTATGATACTGAGAGCTGGAAAAAGCCTTTGAGAAACAGTGAGGAGAGAGCGTCAAGCCCCCGAATGCCTCAAGCTGAATGACAGACATGTGGAAGGACCTACCTGAAGAGCGTCTGAACATTAACAATGGTCTTGGCATCAGCCATGTAATCCTCCTCAGCGATCATGGAGCTCTCTTTGTCCACCACAACCATGGTGTCAGCAAACGTCACACCACAACGCAGAAGACTATCCAAACTGAGCACACAGAGTTGAGGGATCAGTAAAATGACACAGACAGAGACACTTAAACTACAGTTAACAGAAATACTTCATGCCTGTAAATATACTTTGTTAAGGCATTCCTAGAGGTAAGATGTTTTCAAACAGGCTTCCAAATTCATGCCTTTCCCTAACCATTGTTCCATATTCCCTTTTCTTAAAGGAATAGTTCACTCAAAAATGAAAATTCTGTCATCATTTACTCTCCTTTGAGTATTTCCAAACCTGTAAGAATTTCTTTGTTCTGCCAAACACAAATGAAAATATTTTGGAGAAAGTGTGTAACTAGGCTGTTTGGGTCACCATTGACTTCCATTGTAGGAAAAAAAAAATACCATGGAAGTCAATGGTTACCCAAAACTGCCTGGTTACAGACTTCCTCCATAATTACCTATTAATTACATAATTTACTATGTTTCTGGATCTGGGATAATTTCAGTTGTCTTGCTGTCTATGGAGGATCAGATGGCTCTCTGATTACCTCAAAATATCTTCATTTGTGTTCTGAAGATGAACGAAGGCCTTATGGGTTTGGAACGACATGAGGGTGAGTAATTAATGACAGAAATGTCCTTTTTGGGTGAACTAACCCTTTAATGACTCACTCATAAAGACACTTGTCACCACCTACTGATGGATACTGATGTAACCTACAGAAAAAAACCTGGAACTGTCTGGAACAAACAAAGAAAATGGAGTGACACAAACAATAAAAATCAGTGCTGTTGGAATGTTTATGAGTGCTCAAACTCAAGAACAAAATGTATGTGAACACCTTCAAAAAAGCTTACTTGTCGATGGAGCCCACTGTGTAGAAAACCATAGGAAACCAGCAGATGGCCTCCAGGAAGTCTGCTTCAGGTCTAGCAAACAGAACAGAAAGACACTCAGAGAATCTGAGGTGATGCCTCGGAAAACACATGCAAAATGAATTAGCAAGGTCTCAGTTGTCTCTTTCCACGAAACTATTTTAAGAATCTGACCCAATGTCTATAAAAATCACCCTGCTCCAGGGCATCTAAATAATGAAATCCAGCCTGCAGCTGTACCCCGGTGTACATCCAATTAGGAAAAAAACAAGATGACTCAGAGTTTTATTATATTTGATTGCATCATGTGACAATGAATCTCCCCATATTAGTTTCCTGTTACAGGAGAACCGATGATTATGTGTTATAAATACAAAGCAAAGGATGGATAATATCTAAAGGCTCTACTCTTTCCTAATGTTTTTAGGACACTCACACATTCTCCAGGAGCAAAACGATGGGGTTGAGCTCCTTCCTGGGCCGGTAATACGCCCGCAGCGGAACAATGAAGTTATAAAGGCCGTTTCCAGCGCTTTCTGCGGACACGATAATCAGTTTGTTTTTAAAGCCGTATGAGCGAGCGTCCTCGTAGGGCATATGATGACAAGCCTGAGAAGATAATGTGCTGTTAGGATGTTGTGCTGTGAGGGTGTAGCTGGTGAGATTCTGTGTACTGTCATATATATATATATATATATATAAAAGATTCAGAGAGGCAGACATTCACCTTATCCAGGCGCAAACAGCAAAATGGCATTTTCTCCTGCAGGAGGTGGCAGAGAGCAGGAGAGCTGCCGATGTATGGAGAATTTAGAGGGTAGCCTTTGACCCATCTGTGTGAGAAATACAAGAATAAACAGCTGTCTCAGACAAACATCTACACACTATCATTCAAGTTGGGGTCAGTGTTTTTGAAAGTCTCTTATTCTCACAATTTTTGCATTTAAAAAAAAAATCTTAAATATTAATACAATTGAAAATAACATATTTCTATTTGAATATATGTTATTATATAATAATATAATTTATTTCTGTGATGCAAAGCTGAATTTTCAGCATCATTTCTGATGTTCAGTGTCACATGATCCTTTTGAAATCACTCTAATATGTGCACAATTTAAAAATAATAATTGCATTTATTTGAAATGAAAATCTTTCGTAACATCATAAACATCAGTTAAAATGTATTACTATAGAACATGTGTAAATGTATTGAAACTAACAATATTTCACAGTATTTTTGTTTTTACTGTGTTTTGATCAAATAAATTTAGCCTTGGTGAGCATTAAAAAAAACACAGACTCCAAACTGTATTGTATCTACAATAAAATCAATACTTTCTACTTCTGATATTCAGATAATCATTGTATAATCTATAAATGAAACTATAAATAACATAAACAGTGGTTTGTCACACTTTACTCAACTCCCAAAATAAGCTGCAAAGTGGACCAGACTTTATGCTAACAGTCAAACACTTCATGAGACTACTGATATCTAGACCAAAACCACATTTGTGTGGTCTAGAAAGCAGGACCTGGTTCTGGATGATCTAAGACTCACTCGCAGTGTGCTCCCCACCACTGGCCTTTCTGCTCTCCCCCTTCCTCCTCCTTCCCTTCCTCTCCTCCCTCGTCCTCCGACTGGTCTCCCAGCAGGTCAAACGTCGGACTGTGCACCCCATCAACCACCTCCAGGACTGGGGCAATGCTGTGTCTCCTCTCCTCCCCTGAGCCACTCATGGCGGGCAGCGCTAGAGTGTTACAGCCGCCCACTTCTGTCCTGGAGCCACTTCTGCTCACAGTCCCACTGCCCAGAGCCGGCGGCCCCGAGCCCTCTGGACTGCTGTCACTGGAGTCCTGCAGGTCTATGGCTACTGTTCCTACAAATTTGTGAGTTAGAAGAAATAAAAATCTGACTTTATTAACTTTCTTATTGCACATTTCACATTTATTGTGCATTATTAATCAGTGCAGAATTATTCAAAATAGCAAATGTCTGTCTTATTATTTTTTAATGAAAATCTAATAACTTTCTCAGGGGAAAGATTTTGAGAGAAAGAGAGTGTGGTTGAAAAAATGGTGTAAATTAGCAGATCGTCTCCAATCGCTTACAGCACCTTCAATCAAACTACTCAAGACAGCAGAACAGTGCTTTTCACTAGATGGTGATATTGCACTAAAATGGGAATTTATCAACTGTGTTTCTCTTTTTCTGTTTACATCCATCTCACGTCCACAGCAAAGAACAAGAGTTACTGTGTTCTACTGATACTGAATTGCATTACTGCATTACATAGTATTGCTGAAAATTCTGAAAAATTAACAAGAATAATTAGATTGTTAATAAGCGCAGAATTATTTTAAAAAGAAGTTTTCATACAGTAAAAAGTATTCCCTGATCATAATTATGATAATCAAAATCACGATCAAACTCAATAAGAATAGAATTGCATTAATATTTTTCAATACAATGGTAATAATAATAATACACAAGTTAGATTTAAGTGAAACAAAAAAGATACTACCAAATAATATTTGAAAGTTTTTACAATTTTAATTATTATTTGTATAATAAAAATAATAATAAGAGTTTATTTGGATTTATATGAACCAAATATACCACCAAAGAATATATTTAAATATTTTTACATTTATTTTAAACATTATTCTGAAACCTTAAAAGAAATCATATATTTTACTGTATGATTTCATATTCGGTTTGAATAAAAAATAAATTATTAATAAATAAATAACATTTTTTAAAAATGTGGGGCGGGACCTGGTTTAGTCCATTTGTTGATAATTGGATAAAGGCAGTTATTTGTAAAAAATAAAAAATAATAAAAAATAAGGGGATAGAGTTCAGGCAGACAAAACAGACAGGATGAATTTCAATTCACGCTGACTTTAATGTAAATTTTGTAATAAGAAAACGCAATTACACTGCTATTCTCAATAATCTCTATGATAAATTAATTCATAACAATTAACAATTAAATTGTCTGTTTTTATTTCTATACATACATCAGGCAAGGTTTATGACTGAAATGAAAATGTGAATTTACAGACTAACCCATGCTGGCTATAATACTGTGCACTGGCAGTCGAGTGAGGCCATGATAGATCGTCTGCGGGGCCCCTCTGGAGTTGCCCCCGGGGCCCCTGACTGGCTCTCTGTGGCCCCTGACAAAGGCTGAGTTCTCCTCCTTGGAGATGTTGATGTAGAAGCAGGTGTCAGAGGCTCCCATGATGTGACAGGGTCCGGGGTTCAAGAGGATGTTGGCTGTGTCCATCCTGCGCACCCCGATCAGACACACGCCGTATCTGCCACAGCAGTTAACAGTGTTACCGTGCGTGTTTACTGACACAAAAACATAGCATCTTTATCCAGACTTACTTCTTATGCGCATGAAAGGAGGCAAAAGTGAAACTCTTTCCCTGATATTCTCCAAAAAACTTGCTCTCTTCCAGCCGGATGTGGTGCACCTCATTGGCTGCACACCGTCGGTACGTGCGCTGCCATTGGTCGACGGAGCCAGCGCCACCCTCCCTATATAGAGACAGATGACCTTTTGAAACAGTTTTCCTAAAGAATTAAGGGATAGTTCACACACAACCAAAAATTTTAATTTCACTCGGCCTTATGTCGTTTGAAACCTTTAAGACTTTCGTTCATTTTTGAAACACAAATGAGATACATTTTTAATGAATCCTGAGAGGTTTCTGTCTTTTCATTCAAACTCTATTACAATAAAAAAAGCTTAAAAAGTTCATAAGGAGATTGTAAAAGTAATCCATATTAATCAAGCAGTTCAAACCCAAGTTTCTGAAAAACACGATCGCTTTATATGATAAACAAACTTAATTTAGGCTTTTAATCACATTGATCAATGTACATACATAGGGTACATCAAATACGGTAAAAGTAAGCCTTAAGGATTAGTTCTGCACTGTAATTAGAAACATAGTAACTATTAAAGCTGTCATTTGTTAACATTAGTTAATGTTTTACGTTTTACTTAACATGAACGAACACTGAGCAACGTTAATGTTAGATATACAGTAATTCATTGTTTGGTCATGTTAGTAAACCAATGATGACAAACATAGTTTTGCTGCGTCCGAAATCGCACACTTCCCTACTGTATAGTATGCGAAAAACAATATGCGAGGCGAGTAATATGTCTGAATTCATATTATTCGAAAAACAGTAGGCGAGAAGTACCCGGATGACCTACTGTTTCCGCCCAAATTCTACGGTACGCATACTATGGACACTATACTATCCCATGAGTCCACGGGAGAGGACGGGTCATATTCAAAAAATGTCGGAAACCAGAGATGCGGCTCTTTTCAAGCGCAAGTAACGTTACCTCAGAGAAAAACGTTGTTCATTGTGGTTAAATTGCGCTTATCAATGTATAATCAAAGTAAACGGCTGACTCATTAAAAGTTTAAACATTGTACACTTTTTGAAGTGTTAACATTTTGGTATAAAGACCTTTCAGTGGACAAAAATCTCGCAGGCTTTATAAAAATATCCTAATTTGTGTTTCGAAGATAATTGCAAGTTTTACAATTTTGAAAAGACATGAAGTTGAGTTGTTAAATGAATACTTATTGCATTATTTCAGTATCATGCATGTTACCATGATGCTGTTTGGTATTTGAATGACAATGTGCACCTTTTATATATTTCTCTTCAGAGCTTTTGGAAAAGCTGCTTGCGATGAGCTTTGGTTCATCATGTGACTTTCTCATCACAACCTGTTTTTGGTGGTTATCGGTGTATTACAATGGAACAAAACAAATATGAATATTTCAGTAGGTTCTTGCAATCACAGTATTTTACAGCGTATGAAAAAGAGCAGCATGGACATTCTTCCAGATTTCTTTCATTGTACTCCACAAAGGAATCATATATGAGGGTGAGTAAATGTTGACAGATTTTAATATTTTGGGTGAACTGTTTCTTTGACATGTCCTTCACACGTATTTACAGCTTGCAGTTTAGCTTGGGAAAACACTGTCTCTTACAGATGGGCAGAGAGAAAATAAAAACCGCCTAATGTGTCTTTGACATCCCTGCGAATGTCTGGGAAGATGAAGGGGAGGTGAGAACCAGAGGGAGTGGAGGAGTGTTAAGATGGAGGAGGTGAAGAAACAAGGACGCATGACGCAGAGTTAAATTCACAGTTTACGGGATCTTTGCCGTTGTGTATATCGATGTGTATGCCTCAATATTTTATAGTCGGTGGGTCTGACCTGTTGAGGGGCTGGAAGGCGCCTGCTCGCTGCTTGAAGGCCTCTGAAGATGCTGTTCTGATAATAAAAAATGTAACAGTTAAACTCATGCTGATGGTTCAGCGAATGAGCACCCTGTAGATCTGTCCTTCATCTCGTCTATGTATCCGTGGAGCGTTTTTATTTTAGGCATCATGCTTGTTTAAATATATTCAAAGAATTGAAACAGTGCAGCATTCAGATTCTGGAAACCTTATAAACTGTATAAACCTTTAAAAAAAGTTTGTTAAAGGGACAGTTCACCCAAAAATAAAAATACTGTCATTCATGACTCACCCTCATGTCATTCCAAACCTGTAAGACCTTTGTTCATCTTCGGTACACAAATTAAGATTTTTTTGATGAAATCCGAAAGCTCTCTGACCCTCCATAGACAGCAATGCAACTATCGCATTCAAGGCCCAGAAATGTAAAAAATGTGAAATCAGGGGTTCAACCTAAATTTTTTGGGTGAGCTATCCTTTTAATCAATGGTATATTGTTTTGCTAAAATTTTGTAAATATAAATGTCTCGCCGACTTGCAATAAACTTAAAAATATAGTGTTTCTGTAGATACGTTTAACAACTTTAAATGGATAGTTTTAGATTTCACCATCCTTTTTAATTTGATTGTCATTCGCAATGCTTCATGGGATTGTAGTTCTTTCCCTCACTAAAGCCATTAAGTGCAACCTTGTATTTTATCCATTCTACATCATAAATGCCACAAGTCTTTTAAAATCAGACAGATGATGTTTTTGTGACACTGCCCTAAAAAAATACATATTTTAGATGATAACGCACAGAAATGTGGTTGGTCACTAAAAATTGATAAGCTAGATCAAATGCTGTAGTCAAAAGTCTAGCTACTAGGGATGAATGAATATGAGAGGGATGTTTATACTCACTGTCCTCTAGAGGAGTGAATCAATAAGGTGATCAGGGTGGAGGTGGCAGGACACACACAGTTGAGGGCCAACATGGCATACTTAAACTCTTCCTCACAAACCACATGGTCTGCAAAATAAACACAGGGAAACATATTAATTCTCAGATTTCATATCATGGAAAAGATAAGAAAAAAAAATAGATGGACATCCACTGAAAATTCTAATCTAATTTTGTAATTTTCGCACATTTTATTTTATTTTATTATATTTAACTTCTAAATCAATATACACCCCTTTTTGGGTATGTGACATTTTTTTCATATATTTTTTAAAGACGTCTCGTTTGGAAGTATTTGATAAATACAGTAAAAACAGAAAAAAAGAAAATAAATATTATTACAATTTAAAATAATGTTTTTAATTTGATTATAATTTAAATATAAATGTTTTCTGTAATGCAAAGCTGAGCAAATCAAAATGTCCTGATATTTGACCATAAGAACCCTGCTAATATAGAGTAGCAATCTCAGCACCACATTAATTGAAACTCTCATCCCTCTTGATTAATATTGCTAACCCATTTGCACATCTCAGTTTACTGAATTTGATTTTAAAGACACATATCGCAGGGGTCAGAGCTTCTCAACTCCATTAACAGAGTGTGAAATAAGGCAACGCCTGAGATCTCATGCTCCTTTAACTCCCCTGCTCAAAACAGCTGCCCTCTTAAATGGCCTCCACACAGCTGAGTGAACACACATCAGCTTCAGACCTCGCTGCCATTTAAATGCCAGCCAGTGTACCAGAAAAACACACAAAGACAGACAGTTTAGAACAAGTGAAAAAAGCCGAGGGCATGAGAGGACGTTTATTAATACTTAAGTGTACATGTAGCAATGGTAAAAACATGAAAATAACACATTCATCCAGAGGAAAAATAGCAGGTATGGCACTAATGACTGTCTCACGGATGAAGCACAATTTTCATGTGGCTTGTTAGCGGTGAGCGAAAACACATTTACTAATTTTGCTAATTAGCAAAATGAGTCAATAAAATCGCATTAGCATTGAGGAAAACATTGACTCCAGACGTGCATTTCGGCTATGTTTATACCATTTACTACAATTTAATTCAATGCAGGCTTGGACCGAAGTCAAAACATAATGGACAGAAAACCACTCTCCAAACAAAACAAAAAAAAAAACATAAAAGATGGTCTTTTTTAAACGGAATCCCAGGTAAACCGTTCAGCCCGACTGCTCCTCTGAGGACAGTCTCTTTTGCACTCTCTCTGGGCCTTACCAGTCCTTTTCCTTTGGTCTATTTTTGGTTGTTTTGGAGATTTTCCTGCCTTTTTTTTTTTTTGCACATCAGAGGACATAGACATCACCTCAAGGCTAGGTAGCTTATTAAAAAACCTGTGTTCCTCTCACGATCGGAAATAAACGATAGGAGTGCAGACTGTTTCCTCATCCTGTTGCTTTCTGCTTCTTTGTTGTGTCTAATTGAGAGGGAAGTGGCAGAGTCATTATTGCTTTATTAGGGTGCCTGTGTTAACCATGCATGCTCTGAATTTATTTTTTTGCTTTTTTTCTCACAGGGTGGATTTTAGAAAATACCAACCATTTTTAGCACTGCACAAATGATGTGATACGTGCTGCGTTTTTTTATATGAGTAGTCTTTTATACAACAGGCCAGGAACAACTGACACAACCATAGCTGGATTTTACTGACATCTATTCAAACACGCTACTCGCCCAAGGAGAGAAGAATGCTCCGATTGTTTGAATAACCCGAGTCAATTCAGAGAAATGCGTAGGCAAAGGCACGAACAAGGAGTGAAGGTAAAATTGTGAAATGAGGAAAATCAAAAGGAGAGTAGGACTGATTGTTCTCTGTGGAACAATTTAGAAAACTTTCTGCTTTGAAGATAAAATATTGTGTTATTTGACTAAGACTCGTTTCTTTGTACTTCTTGTCCAGTATTTAGTATTGTTTTGATAAGCATTTTTTTTCTCTATTAAACGTTTAATTATTTTTTTACTATGTTACTGGCGAACTTAAAATATTTTTTCTTGTTAAAGGTGCTGTATGTAGGATTTTGACTTTACTAAAGCATAAAAATACCATAATATGTTTGCAGATATTTAAGAAACATGCTAAGCTACCATAATTGTTTATCTGAAAAACAATGCTACAGTCAATTACTCTCCTTTGAAAATGAGCGTTCCGGTCCGGAATGCAGGACGTTGTTTTGGTTTGTGAAAGCCGTCCACCGTCAGTTCACCCAATCGTGTTTCAGAACCCCGGGTTGCCAGTTGGCGGGAAACACAGCGCATTCCATTGTCATTGCGCTCGTTCTAGTAGTTGTCTTCAATTTGGCAACCTGTGTGTGTTGCATTCTGTATTTTGTATACACAGTATATATAGTATATATATATGTATATATGGGCAATAAACGGATTAATCAGTCATTAACACAGCTTGTTCTTTTTCTGTTTTGTCCTTAAGTTATTAATTAAACATCTTTTGTCTCACTGTCATGTAAATAAATAAGGCTTGTTCTTTGAATTATTCTCCACGTCAGACTGAAGTGGAGGCAGCACTTCAAGACGCACATTCACTCATAAAGATCAAACGGTGAATTAAAGACCTCTGTTCCTCCTCATGCAGACTCTTTCTGCACAAGCACTTCATCTCCTCCTCCACCAACTCCCTCATTTCCAGCGGCCTCGGAAAACGCACGCTGACCTCGACTGAAGCGGGGCCGTGGCACAGCAGGCCATGTACTGGGATAATTGTGTTTCTAGATTCCTTTTTTGTCTAAAGCAGCTGTTTTCGTCCCCGTTCGAGCAGTGCAGCAGCAAAAGATTGAGCTCATTCTGTGAACCCCAGCAAGACGGTAACAACAGTGCCACTTCTCTGCCATTAGCATCAATTAAAGCAGCACGCTGGTTATGTTTATGAATGACCCGACTGTTGATATAGCCACGCTAACACGGCACAGAACTGGAAGAAGCAAAGCGGCCAGTTACTATTTCCAAACATGCCCACGGAGAGGAAAAGAAAATCAATTAACACTGCAAAAGTCGAACAAAACAAACAGCGGTCCAGAAGTCCCAGAATAACCATGTGAGAAATGCTTTTCTCCTCAGACGAACCACTCTGTGAGCTTACATTGATGCGAACATTAAGGTGCGATTAAGCTATTTGTAGAGCTGAAGTCAAGTCTCCAGTCGTACTCATTTATGCCACCCACTCAGCCACTTAGTGCATGTATTCCAGGCAGTGTCACAACATGCCCGATATGCATAGAAAAACTGCATATTGATGCGTTCCACCGAACTGTCAAGAAGCAAGCGCTCTGTAAACCACCAAGACGACATACCGCCCACAGGGGATAACCACCTCTGACTGATAGCAAACATATATATCAGTGTCAACTATAACTCTCAATAACAGAAGCGCATCATTATTCATAATCCTGCTGACATGTTGCACATAGAAGCAGATAAAACAAACATTATGTCCAGTGTTTTCAATAGACTGCTTAGATGGCTTTATATTTAAATTTTTGGGTGAAGCATAAATTCCTTGATGATCTATATGAGTTACTCAAAAATTTTGATGTGTAAATCTAAATTTAAGCACTCTTTCATAAATACACATGAGAAAAATCTATTCAAAATATATTAACCTACAGAAAGACATTTTATGTTTCTGAGACCATTTATAAAAATGCACACTGAAATACTGTAAAGTGTTTCACTTTAAAGTATATTTTAAATAATTATGTTTTGTCATTTGTTTAAAAATACACTTATTTTGATGTGTTGACTAACACACTAAAGCATTTACTTTAACATAAGTTTAACTTCAGTGTGTTATGTGATATTAAATTTAAAGTAAATTTATTTTAAATGTACTAAACTGCAACTTCATAATTTTTTGAATCAAGATATAGGCTTTTTGGGTCATGAATGTTAGCGTCACGTCACTGACTGACTCCGTTCTCGCGCTCCTTTGAGGGGTTACCAGCAGCTCTGGGTTCGACTGACAGATCGTGTGATAGTGTGTAATCTGTGCTTGATCTCTGGGTAAAGCTCGGTGACTCTGCAGCTGACTCATCCTTCCCGTTCCTCCTCCGCCTTCTCATTGACCCTGATACCAGCGCCGCCACCACATGCTGGGCAGACCATCTTGCTCTCAGCATCCCAGCTGCAGGTAAAGCAGCTCTATGGGTCATACAAATGAGGTTCTTCACGTGAGAGAGCAATGAATCTTCTTCTTCTCATTTCTTCATCTGCTGCTTACTGGAGCGGCGGCGCCAGCTGTGATCTGGATCTCTAATCCTACTGCACCGTGAAATTCTCCATATCATTTCCTGGGAATCTCCCTAAACTAACTCTCACGCAGCAATCCAACAAACAAATCGCCACACTTTCTTTCAAAGGACCATTATCGATTAGTCAACTAGCTTACAAGTTACTGCTACTTTTAGTTAGTAACTCCCTAACACAAGGAGGTCAACTGAATGAACACGGATCCTGTCGGTGAGAGGAGCTATGAAGGCTGGAGTGCAGCAGAAGCAGGTGGAGGGCGAAGAGAATGAATTTTCTTCATTTTCCGACACAATCAAAGCTCAGTGGCTGATTGAGACAGATGAAGCGAAGGCGGATGGGTACAGTTGCTTGTGACAATCTCAGCATTGTGCAGGAGAGCCTCACAGAGCTGGA
This sequence comes from Enteromius mattozi, assembly GCA_032359235.1. NCBI lineage: Eukaryota > Metazoa > Chordata > Actinopteri > Cypriniformes > Cyprinidae > Enteromius > Enteromius mattozi. The sequence goes on along the minus strand of JAUMHE010000044.1, from coordinate 5,396,255 downwards.
GGTTTGAGTGCACCACACACTCTCCTCAGCCCAAGAAGTGATGCTTGATTGGCTGGGCTTTTGAAGATGAGAGGGGCCCGGACTGCCAAAAACAGCCTGGGTGACTATAAATCTGCCGCCAGCAGGGTTATTATAGTTTTGAATATTTTATTTTGTTTTGTGATTTGGATTTTAATTTCATTTTAGTTTTGGTTAGTTCATCAATATCTTGTATTTTGTTTGTGTGTTTGTTTTTGTTGTCAGTACAGTACAGTGCACAATGACTTTGTCAGAAACTACTCCTTTATAGATAATCTAATCTGAATACATTGCATTTATTTATAATGTGTCAGGCAAGAATAATCTTGTGATATTTAGACAAAAATGAGAAAAGACGATAACGTCTAGGTTACGAACGTAACCCATGTTCCCTGAAGGAGGGAACGGAGACGTTACATATGGGAACTCGCCAGA
>JAUMHE010000044.1:5369649-5385002 GCA_032359235.1 Enteromius mattozi | reverse complement strand
TGTGCACTTGGATGGGTTAAACACAGAGCACAAATTCCTAGTATGGGAAACCATACCTGGCCACATGTCACATCCTTTCCTTTCCTAGGTAAAAACTAGGTACTATCCCTGAACCTACCTCTAAACCTATCCCTGCCTCATGTAGTTACCTTATATTACTAGTACTTTCTTAGGTCGGTATATTTCATATTTTAGTTTAATGAGTGTCACCATTATGGTGTTTAGTGTTTGTGTGAATGACACTGAGCACCTTCAATACATGTTCATATTTAAAAGCTGCTTATGATGTGTTTTGGTTCATCATGGTTTGGTTCATCAATTTTTATAATGTAGTATCTGTATTTTTACTTAATACTTTAATTCTTTCACCACTGGTGTGTAGATATTGGTGGTGATAGATTGTGTCAGTTGTCTTGTAGTTTGTGTGGGTGATATTGGCAGTGAGATTCTTTTATGTGTTTTTCTGCATGTTTAATGGGGGGCGTAAATGTCTAACAAAAGTGCTTTGCTCCCGGCATTGAGTACATAAAGGCATTCTCAGCTAAGATTCGAGGTGTTTTATTGCGAGTCATGGGTAATGTCTGCTATTCAGTGGTTTTCAGGCAAAGGGTATTTGGGAATTGAGATTTGGCACTGTTTAATTGCAATAGAAAAGCTTTGAATAAAAAAACTCATTGCAATGTGTGCAGAGGGAGCGATGGGATACAGCGGCTGCTGTCAGTCTGTGTGTTGAGATAGCTCTCTACGGTACTGGAGATTTCCCCTGTCAGGCCAGAAACAAAACACAGCCTCGGACGTAATGCTCGCTAACCAGCTGCGTGTGGGGGGCAGCAGTAAATGTCAGCTGGTATTTGTGGATGAAAAGAGTAGGAGGGCCTCACTGGAGCCACTGCCATTTCCTGTGTGACGGAAACATACCAGCCTCCCAAAGAGGAAGCTGGCAGGGAAGCCCTCACATCACACATGAAAGACAAGCTCGCTCTCATCTCATTCTCTCCTCAGCCCCGCGGGAGCCTCGCGCTTGTGAGCCAGTGTGTGAGAGGCTTGTTTGGGTGAGTGTGTGTCAGCAATACGAGTTATATGTTGAAGCGGGATGTGAAACGTGTATCATTAAAGCGCTGTGTACATAGAAGCGCATCTCAGTGTACGTCTGTGCGCTTGTGTGTGTCAGACTGTGAAAATCACCAGCTGTGACGTGTCTCATGGGGCCTTATACACAAAAGTGATTCGACTCAGTGCCTTTGTCATCATAACCACATAATATTTGCATAAAATGTCTGACAGTTGAAATCATGTGAAGGAACAAAACAGAACTACTGTTGAGGAAACTGAGTGAAGTCATGATAAAATACTTTCTTTTATTCACTATAGGTTCTCTGTAAACGTTTCAGAGTAATTCATAAAATATACCTAAATTATGCACAGTTTCAAAACTCTTCGTGAGAATTTGCAGAAATTAGATTTATTAACTTAAGGTTTGTGCCACTGGTATATGAATTTGGTAGCAGAAAATATATATAGTATAAAAAAATGTTTGCTGTATTAAATAGTACAATTAAATGATATTTTTAAGATGGTATTGGACCAATCAGTAAATTCCAGGACAGAGACGAGAATCTAAAATTAAAAGGAGCTTGGGGCAAAAATAGAACCAAAAATGAAAAATACCTAAAAAATTTTAACTGTGGTGGCAAAATAGCTTCTTTACGAGTTTTTGTTGTGAATATTTATACAATTTCAAACAAGTAATACTGTTGTTTTTTCCAAATATCAGTACAACTGCAAATCCAATTTTATACAACAGTTTAATAAAAAAAAGTTAAATATTTTTTACATGTCACATAACCTGTTGCTCTATTTCATCAATGACAGCAGTTTCAAATAAAGCATAACCATTATAACTGAATGAATCTGTTTTTAATTATATGGGTGAGTGAATAATTCAGTGATCTATAATAATAATAATAAAAACAGCTTCATTCTCTGTATGACTTAAACACTCATTAAGACTTTTTGGCTGCCTACAGTTTTCATTTCATTTGAAAAATATATTTTCACATTTCCATGCTCATCATTTTATATTTAAAACATTAATCCCATAAGATTATTTATGGAACTATACATGCAGTGCAAATGCATTAATGCTACTTCTGGCTTATTAATTATGCATAACTCTGGCTAAATTAAATAGTAAATATATTGCAATGATGGATTTTGTTGATGCTGATTTAATTTAATAAGTAACAGCCCATAATGTTTTATTATTCTAATTAAATGTATTTAAAATTAAATAATGTAATGTAATTAAATGTAAGAGAAATATGCATTTATGCATTCATTTATTAATTATGCATTGCTTTAGCCCCTATAAAAGGACAAAATGTGCCTGGAAATGTAAAAGTTAATTTCTATCACTGACAGTAACATAAAAGGAACAGAGGAAAATGACCGTCTGTATTCATTATTAAATGTTTACTCCGGTATTTCTCACTCGACCACAGATGCTACTAACATCAGTTGCTCCCTTGTCAAAATTGGTTGGCTAAAAATATCCAAATGGGTAAACTGCTGTCTTCCATGGGCTGCATGATGCCAAAATATTGCTATGATTATTACTGCCTGCCAGTCGTTGCAGGTTATTGTGCACACAGAAAATTATAACTTGGGGAATTCAGCAATGCATTAAATGTGGATCCCACTCACAAAACATCCACAACTGTGCTTATAACATGCTTATTTATGTCCACATATGTACACTAAACTTGCTAATATTCAGAGAAAGAAGAAGAAGCCAGTGTGATATAAAACTAATCAAACAGTTCAATAAACAAGAAGTTAATGAAGAGTAGCTTCTACACACAACATTGCCAGAAACTTGTTCTGGTTTTGATCCAAAAATGACAATAGTTTCAAACAAAGCCTAGCAGAAGCACTGTGCATTGGTTGAGTGAATAATTCAATGACTGACCCTTAAGTGAACTAGTGACTTGTTTCGTTCCTGAGTCAGTTGCAGTAACTATTCAGTGTCATATATGTATATATACAGTACGCCGAAAAGTGTGATTGTCTGAGTGTGTTTCATTTACCTGTATTGGTAGAACTATAAGAGCTACACAGATCATGATGACCACCAGCAGCTGAGAGGGCCAGATCTGAGGTGTTACATCACCAAATCCCACCGTAGAGAAGGTGACAACACAGAAATACAGAGAGTCAAAGAGCGTAAGGTTGTTCCCTGCTCGTTCCAAGTGCTGAATACCACAAATACTGGAAAAGAAAGAGAAAAGAGACTCAGATATGGATTTAAAGGCACGGTATACCCAGAAATGAAACGCCTGTGATTATTTACTCATGGCTCAACTACAGTTTTGTGATGCAAGGAGAACACTTTTTTTTGCATAAAGAAAACAAAAATAACATAACTCACTCCGCCATTCTTCTCCCCGTGACTTATGTCTTCAGCCATTTTAGAGAGTATCACAACGCATACGCAACTTTAACATATTTGACGTACCCAGCTTACGCATACACATGCGTTGAGATACTTTCTAAAATAGCGGAAGACGTAAGTCACGGGAGAAGAATGGTAGAGCAAATTATGCTATTTTTGTTTTCTTCGTGCAAAAAAAAGTTTCTCCTAGTGTCACAAGACAGAAGTTGATCCACTGATTTCACATGGACTGTTTTACTGATGTTTTTACCATGTTTCTGGATCTGGGATCATTTCAGTTGTGTTGCTGGCTATGGGGGGACAGATAGCTCTCAGATTTCATCAAAAATATCATAATTTGTGTTCCCAAAGATAAACTAAGGTCTTATGTGTTTAGAATGACATGAGGGTGAGTAATTAATGACAGAATTTTCATTTTTGGGTGAACTAACACTTTAATGCTTTTTAGAGCCTGACAGACGTGGTCACTACGAACCGTTGGATTCTTAATAACTTCCACTTGTGTCCCATGAAAAATGGACACAGTCCATTCGGGAATGGACATGGTGGTGAGTAAATAATCTCTGAATAAACTGTTCCCTAAAGGCTTTTCAGGTTTGCAGGGATTTGCATGTGCATGGAAAGCCAGAGGGTTTATATCATCACCGGATGGTTTGGAGCAAACTGTGATAAACGTGAGCCAAAACACTATAACTGTGTGATGAGCCATGCGTAAAGCGACGTGATGCGAACCCTGTTTGTGTGTCTGTGTGTGGGTTATATTTCAGTACGGCTAGTGTGTGTGTGTATTTGCTCTGTGTTGAAAGGCCGGTTGCGTCAACATGCAGCTGTCAGTGGTGAAAAGGTCATTCATTTTTCTCCCTTCTGTTGTACAAACGCACCGCTACCCTGTACCTCCCTGCTATTTACCTCACGGAACAAGAGAACACACACGACATGGTGTTTAATTAATCAACACTTTAGAAACATCATCCTGTCAAGTCCTGACCAGTCACACAGACTGACCGCAACATCGCACTAGCTACCATTCTGCAATGCACAATGCAAAAAAGCTTTGTTCTACAATTTACTTCTACTTATTTGACATATTTTTTTATTTTATGAAAAGAATAATAGGTCTCCCACCGACCTATTGTACATCGGTTTTTTATGCTGTACTATTGTAGTGTCAAAAGTAAAATTTAGATGATATTTTTTCACCACACGTCATTTCAAACCCCTATGACATTTTTAATTCTGCAGAAGATAATTTTAAGAAATGTTTTTGTTTGTACAATGACAGTCAGTGGGGATAAAAATCACACATGCTGTTTTTATTTTCCACAGCAAATAAAAACAAAGAAATTAATGAAAGCAATGTATTTTTTAAATGAATACTGTACTACTGTTTTCAGCAAGTTTTTGAAAGTTATTTCTATTTCAGAAAAAAAATATATTTCTATGTCAAATAAATGATATTGTTTTGAACTGTCTATTTATATATATATATATATATATATATATTTTCAGCTGTTTACACACATTTTCAAAACTTACACTCAAATCCAAGAATTGCACAGAAAATCTCTTGCAAAATGAAGCACTGCATTCAAAATATCACAAACACATCTCAAAAGCAAACATTTGCAAACACCTTTGCCATAATATTAATTCCTGTTAGATTTTTGTGAGTTACATAGAGAATTGTGTGTTGTGTTTTGCAAAAAGTTTTTAATTGCAGTCAAAGGCCGATAATTAGTGTATGGTTTTGCAGATTTGGTGGTTCTGTTATGTCAGGTTTCAGAAATTGTGACAAATAAAGATTTTGTGTGTAAGCAGTTAAAAAAAAACCTCAAATGTATCATGGGTTTTACAACAATATGACCGAAATAAGTTTCATTTTGAAATTAACAAACTATTAACTACAACTTTTTAACCTTAATAAAATTAATTTGCTGCATATTAAAGGAGTAGTTCACTTCCAGAACAAAAATTTACAGATAATGTATTCACCCCCTTGTCATCCAAGATGTTCATGTCTTTCTTTCTTCTGTCGTAAAGAAATTATGTTTTTTTTTTGTTTGTTTTTTTCAGTTTTTCTTTTTAAATCTGCCCCCGAGTTTGAACTTCCAAACTTCAAAGTGCTCTAAACAATCCAAGCCAAGGAAGAAGGGTCTTATCTAGCAACAATACAATAACAATAGCAATCAGTTATTAAGAAAAACAAAAAAAGGTCACACTTACATTAGGTGGCCTTAACTAACTAGGCTATGTACTTACATCAGAAAATAAGTTCTGATAGTAATTGAGTCATTTTGCTGCTCTTGAGGTGGGATACGGGTATGGTTAAGGACAGGTTTGGTGGTATGGGTAGGTTTAATGGTGAGTTAAGGTGTAAGGGATGGGTCAACAGTGTAATTATAAATTTAATTACAGAAATTAATAACAGATGTAATTAAATATAGGTTTAAAAATATAAGTACAATGTAAAAACTAAGTACATTTTACCAAATGATTAATTTAAATGAAAGTACTCAGTAGTTAAAGCCACCTAACATGAATTGGGACCCAAAAAATTGCAATTTATACTATTTTAACCACAGTGGCTTCTCCTGTTTAGCGGTTCCAGACCTAACTTTTTGTCCGGTTCATGACAGAGTATGTCTGAGTAGGTACTTATAAACAGCCAGTGTGTTGTGCTAATAAGAAACTAGTTACTAGTGGGAATTGGTCCCTGAACTGCAGTGTTACCTTAAATATCAATCCACAATATGAGGGAGGCATTTTCTTATTGTCAGAAATAAATGTAAGGTTTTTTTCTCTTACCAGGTGAAGATGAGGCAGAGCAGGGTGCTGATGAGGATGAGCACCTGGTTGAACATGGCCGAGTGTGTTCGCTGAATTGCTCTGTGCAGGTCATTCTGAAAACAACATGAAGGACGAGAGAAACGGAGAGATAAAAGAAGGCAGAGATGAGAGACAGTGAGACGTTTAATAACAGAGAGCCATTGTGCTTGTACTTATGATAAAAATCCAAAAACAATCATTCAGGGCTCTGGTAAATTCGATAACCAGCAAGCTTTCAGCAGCAGAGGACAGATAGAATCAGGAGAATAAGGCATGAGGAGGAAGTGAGATAGAGATGGAGAGGAAATAAGAGCTTTGTGATGAAAGTGGATACACACTGACACAATTGCTCTGGAAGAAAGGATAGAAGATAGGCTTCATTTCTTACAATCATATTCTCGAGAGCGTGTTTGGCCAGCCAGCAGTTCAGGAAAACAGGAATGAACAAGTTTCTGAGGGAGGGCAAAATCACCTGATTGGAAAGAAAGAAAAAAAAAAACAAACAAACTTCATTTCTTTTATTTCAAAGCGTTTTGTTCTGCAGCTAAGATAGAAAATACAGCAATTCAGGAGCACTGCTGTGCCGCTGATGAATCTTCAGCATCATGGAGAAAAATATACACATTTTAGTTATTTCTAAGCACATGTAAATTATGAAACGTGGCAGCTTTATGCAAACAGCAATGACATACAGCACTTTTGTCAGTGTTTATTACATTTGAAATATGGATATTTATCTCAGAAAATGCATGGATTCACTACAGGAGGCCTTTATTCTCCCCCTGAAGCCATGTGAGGGACGTTTTATTACGGATGCACGTTCTTTATTTCACAACCTCTGAACTGTTGACAACAAACACCCACTTGGAGACTTGGAGGTGTCTGGACAATTTTTAATATAACACAGATTGGAGTCACATACACATGCTTCGAAGGTGAGCTAAATTTTCATTTCTGAGTGAACTAACCCTTTAAAACTGTTATAAAAATGTTAGTTTGTAATGCAAGTAATGTTTTTAATGTATATATACTGACTGTTTTTTGTATGACAATGTATAAATTAATAAAAAAACAAAAAACATTTGTTGTAACAATGATAAATAATACAATTAAACATATAATACTGCTAATAATAATAATAAACGTATATTTTACTTGTTGCAATAAAATTGTTATTCTTATTTTTACTATTTTTATTCTTTCTTAAAATAAAGTAATAACAGAAAACAGTTTTAACTACTATTACTAATAATGTCAGAATTAAAAACTATTTGAACTGTATTTTAAAATAAAAGTATTTTACATTACATTATGAAATTATATTGTATTTTGAAATGTTAACAACAACAACAACATAATAATAATAATGCTGTCAGAAACAAAATAGCTTTTGGTTAACGGTTTGTAAAAATGGTGTGTTTATTTAAATTGTAATAATTTTTTTACAAAAATGTATTAAAAATATGAATTAATATTATTAATCAGCAAATTAAGAGTTTATTGAGCCAAATGTTGTAGTTTATAGTTAGTTTTGGACTTTAAAGTGATTATTAAAATCCCATTGGTTGTTGTACTTACAGTGATCACGAAAGGAACGGCGCTGATCATCTCTAGAACGAACGGAATGCGCAACACTTGCTCCCAAACGTTGCCCTGGAAACAAGGACACTCTTGTCAGGGTCATGAAACACTATTGTCTGTGTGACCTCTCAGATTAAAGGATAAAATGCTGCTTTGATTGGGTTTGATCCACTGAAAAAAAAGCAGGATTAAAGGTCACTGTCCTCGCCCCCCTCGGAAATATGTTTAATTTATCGGTTGCAGTTGAGCCCGTGGCTGCATTAAGGTGTTAAACGTCTGCCACATTTCACAAGCTAGATGTATGTTTAGGTATCACCCTGTGTGGGTGAAGAGGCCTAGATGGTTTGGCAAGAAATCAATGCAGAACAAAGAGCGTGAGAGATGTGCTGATGCAGGTTGTGGCGTCTGCAGGACAAGCATGCCTCGTGTTTTCTCTACCCACTTAGTCCCTTCAAAACAGCTCAACGTCAGCGATTGATTGTCACTGGCAAACTCTTCCTCTTTTAATCGCTCTCAAAAACAGGTGGTTAAGCTTGTTTTTGTAGCTTGCTTGTTGCTCATCTAAGAAGGTCTAAAACCAGCCTAAAACACCAGCTAAAACAAAAACGATGTACCAGTCTGGACCAGCTAATGACCTGCTTTGAACATCTCAGAACCTTCCTCTCAAAATTGGACTTTCTAACTCACAATTTGAATTTATATCTAACAATTCTGAAAAAAAAAGTGCAAGATATAAACTCGTAATTCCAAGAAAAAAGTCAGAATTGCGACTTTGTATCATGCAATTCTGAGGAAAAAAAAGTCAGAATTGTGAGATGTAAATTTGCAATTACGAGAAAAAAGTCAGAATTGCGAGTTTTAAACATATCAGTTTTTTCGGTCAAAATTGAACTTTATAACTCACAATTGCGAGTTTATATCACGCTTTTTTTCCCCCTCGCAATTGCGACTTTATGTCTCCCAATTCTGACTTTATAACTTGCAATTGCGAGTTATATCTAAGTTGTAACTAACAAAGGCTTTTTCTTCTCTGACATTGATTCAAAAGACGTGTTTTTTGACCAAATAAAAGTCAGGCAAGGTTCCTCAAAGCTTAAACACCCTTGCAGCTAGAATTATAACGAACGGAAATGCAAACAGATTCAGACAGCTCTTTCCAGGTATTACAGACATCTTAGAAGCCAAGAGGGTCTATAGCGTACCAGTGATAAAACCACGTGCACATGCGTTGTTTGACTCACCTTGTAGCTGAGGTACACCAGCAACATGGTCTCTGAAAAACTGATGAATGCAACAAGCACCTGGAGAGAGGTGAAAATAGACAAACAGAGAGACAAAAAGGGACAAAGATGAGAGAGAAGCAGAGGTTGTGTAGGAAGAAACAGCAGGGGTAGCGTGTTTCACACTGTCTGAGAAAAAATGGCCAAACCGAGGGCAACACAACAATGGCAAACGTGTCTTTCAAACACAAGCTTTCATGTACCATGGGTTGATTTTTATTAAAGCTAACAGGTTTTTGTTACATGAGGGTCACAATTTTTTCCTGGAAAAATGTTTTAAAAAAGGTTTCATCATATATTTCTGTTTATTGAATTTGCAGATTTAATTTTTTACCCAAAAATCTAAAATGTGATCTCAGTCCAAATGTTAGCAATCATCATGGACAAAAGTTTTTTTTAGAAAGAAAGAAATATAGAATAAAATACAATATATTTCTATTTGTTAACATTAGTTAACTGCGTTAGTTATCATGACCTAAAAAAGAAAAATATTTTGAAAGCTCTTATTAATCATTGTTCATGTTAGTTCCAACATTTACTAATACATTATTAAAATGTATCATTTATAACTTATTATTAAAGTTGTATGTGTTAACATTATTTAATTGAACTGAGCTAACATGAATTACATTACTTTTTTTTTAAATTAACTAATGTTAACAAAAATGAATAATTAATAAGAATGTGAGTGTGTGTTAGTGAACGAGAGAAAGGATTTATTTGTTCTGACCTGAAGAGCCCAGAGTGGCAGAGGCCTGTTCACCCAAATAATGAGGGACCTAATGACAGGAAGCCATTATTTTGACAAAATGAGATAAAGAATAAAAAAAAAAAATTACAAATTAGAGACGCTCAGATCAAGAAGAGTGCTAATAATTGAAAAAAAATTTTCTTCACACGTCAAACAAACACACCAATTCCAGAAGCCAATCCATTTACAATAGATGGGGATTAAACAGATTCAAACCAACATTTTTGTTACGAATGAAGAAATCAAAGCTGTGTTGTGTGTATTCTGCATTAAAGTAATGAGCACAGTGACATCGTGTCAGACACACACCATTAAATGCTTACAGACTACCGACAGAATTTTTGATGTCTAATAAATGCCGAAAACCGAACCACCTTGTTAAACATGTCACGGAGACTCCTGGTGCAGTGTCCTGAAGTCAATAAATCAATTCTACTGTTGGCATGAGACAAAATGGCCTAACTGTAAACAACACTATACATTTCCTGCAAAAATTCAATCGAATCAAACCCAGTTAGAGCATGTAGTTTGTTTAATGTGTTGTTTAATTATGAAGAGTGAGTTTCTAGACCAATCAGATTTAGTTTTTGGCGGGGCTACTGAGCCTACTATTCATTGCATTTTATTTGCAATTAAATTAAAATGTATCACAGTTTAAATTTTTTTTTATTATTAAATGCAATTAGTTGAACCTTGTGTTTTTCATCCACTAAATTAGCAATTAAGAATTTTTTTAAATGAAATGAAATATGGTTACAAAATGTAGACAACATTTATGATAAGCTAAAATATATGTTATGTTAATGTAATTTCTGTAGAAATTTGTATTTCATGCATTTAAATACATTGTAATTACATTGTTATTATACTACTAATACACTAGTATATTGTAACTGCTGGTTGCATTCATCAGTAATTACACATTTGTGATAAAAAAGTTGTACATTGAAGTTTATATTAAATAACCCACTAGTGTTACAATTAAAATCAATGTGCTTTATTGTATTAGTAAATATATCAAAATAAGTGTACTTCTTTAAAACATAAAAAAAAGATTTAAAAAATGCATTCAAAATTATTTTTTTGACAAAATGCTCTTTTGAAAAAGAACAATCTTTGCGCACACTTGATTGTGTGGTGTATTGTATTATCTGCAAGCACGGTTATAAAACACATTCAATGCAATTTCACAAGGTAATGCTTAATATAAAATATAAAAAGAGTTGAGCGTCGAAATTCTTTTCACAAAAGATTCACAAACATTACAAATTATTGCACTGATTTTCTTCAGATCTTCTCTATTAAAATGGCCGTATGTCTGTGTTTCTGGCCCTCGGCCACCATCTTCATTTCTTATGCCAGAGTCAAGATCCTGGATACTTACCAGTCAAAATGGCTTCTGTTGTGGGCAGAGGCATTCTGCCTGAGACAGCCAGGACTGCAGAGGAAGCAAACACACACAGATAAGAGTTTTTATGCATGGACTATTCAAAGGCACTTCACTCTTCTCCAGATTGTTCCTCCAGATCTCACTTTCCCTTCGTCCACCCACACTCTCTCCCCGACACTACATGAACTCTTCTCTGAACTGAAAATAGATCCCACGGTTTTCACTTTTGACCATCCTTCTCCTTCCTGTCCTTCACTGGCATCTCTTTGGCGTGAGCCCCTCGATATGCTGTTCCTCTGCACTTTGGCAGTTTTTCATTTAAACTTAGAAATGCAACAGATTTTGACCTGTCTCTCTATCTCTTTGTCTATAGTAGTCATCCTTCTTTGCACTTCTAGTGAGAGTTGGTGATTTCTAGTGACATGACTGAAAATCACTGCGGGTGATGTGATAAAGTTCAATTTTATGCTAATGAGCAGTGATGTAAGGCAGCAACTACCAGTGGAAGTGCACCCTGTTGAAAAAAACAGCATATGCTGGGTAGGTATATTTTGAAGCTGGGGTGCTGGTTTAAGCTGGTTTGAACTGATCCTTTTGCTGGTTTAAGCTGGTCCTTTGATGGTTTATGCTGGTTTGGTGGACCAGCATAAACCAGCAAAGGACCAGCAAGGGACTAGCAAAAACCAGCAAAGGACCAGCATAACCAGCAAAAGGACCAGCTTAAACCAGCATCCTAGCATCAAAACATACCTTACCAGCATATGCAGGTTTTTTCAGCGGGGCAGACAGCCATTCAGCTGATACAGTGAGCAGGAACACCTTCTAGCAACAGCACCAGTACATTGAGTCAGTCACCTTAAGCAATTAAACGCTACCTACAACATGTATATAGATTCGTTCCAACTGATAGCTAGCAGATAGTCACTAGAGATCATCAAAGATCTGTGCTGCTTGAAGGTGTTTCCTCTTGACCAATGTATTCAAGTCTATTGGGGGATAAGGTCACTGTTCATAAAATTCAGCTCTATTCTAACTTTTCTGGATCACAAACAAACGGTTGCTGTTCCTCAAGAAACACATCCAACACTTGCTAAGTCTGATGTTAGCATGTTGCTATGCTAATGACTTAAAACTCTATTACAAAAACTTTCAATACACAAATATTGGGTGAAACCAATATTACATTGGATTATGTTATTGATGCAACTTAAATGCTATTTTTCAGTACTTAAGTAAGCATTAGCATGTTGCTAAGCTAAAAACTCTAGCACAAATACTTCCAACATACTGTGTAAAATTATCATTATTTTATTAAATGGAGCTATTTTAATTTATATAGCATGTATAAAGTGTTGCTCCACCCTATGCCGTTCCAAACCCGTAATAGCAATTAACCCACTATTGAATATATTTTGAATGAAATCCGGGAGGCTTGTGACTGTCACATTGTCACATCCAGAAAAGTATGAAAGACATCATCAGAAAAGTCCATCTCCCAGTGGTTCAACCGTAACGTTATGAAGCTACAGAAATACTTTTTTATGGAAAGAAAATTCAACAATTTGGCACCATAGCGCAGAGAGTATCTGATGGGCGAAGACAGTAATTGTTTGGCAGTCCAAAATATCCAAAATATCTTAAATTGTGTTCCGAATATGAACAAAGCTTTTATGGGTTTGGAATAACATGGGGGTAAATTATTAATGACAAAATGTGCAAAAAAAACATGATTAACAATTGAAACATTATCATGCGGACCTACAGTTGATATTAGACAATGGACTTTTTTGTGATACGGAGGTCTGCATAAGATGGATTTTTCAGTCCTTCTCCAACAAATTCTTTCCCATTCCTGCTAAAAATAAGATATTTCTTCATGCTTCTGGCCATAACTTTTATATTTTGTCCTACTCTTGCCTGCAAGACCCTGCTTTCTTCAACCGCACATGCACTCCACAATTTTAAACTTTAGTTGCATTGGGTTCTGCAGATCCCAGGAAATGGTGAAGCACTCACCAAGACGAGATACTGTAAAAGACTAAATACCTACTGCCTACTGAAACAACTTTCAAGTCGAGTGCACAGAACAAGTCTTATGTGCCATGTGGCTGTGTCTCACCAGTCTCTCTCCTCCCGCGGGTCGTCTAGCAGGACTCGTACGATGTAGAGCAGGCAGCTCAGAACCTTCAGGAAGAAGTTAAAGAGTCTCACTCTCAAACCTGCAAAGAAGAGCGTGAGGCCGTCACCAATCAGCATTACAAAGAGCTTCACAAACAACAGAAACACGAAGCCGAGTACTCTCGGACAGGACACGACAGCTAGAGGACAGCACATCAAACGCGCAGAAACAAATACAAGACCAACCAATTACCCAGCACCAGCTCCACAGAGCCACTCACAGGGGTCAACAGCACTCCACGTGAAAGCAAAAACAAACTACCACCTCACAGGACAAGGAAAGCCACAATTAGTGCCGCCCCTCGGCCTGGGGGCGAGAACTCACTGGATCTTTGGTTTTTGATGAAGAACAGCTTCAGACGTTCCTTGAAAGTGTTTTCATTCACATAGAACTCTACCTGCACTCTAAAAGGAATGATGATGTTTGGTTGGAGATAAACAAGAGATGGAGAGGAAGGGGGAAGGACAGATAATGATGACATGTGTGAGAGAGGAGGCAAGAAAGTTAGACTTATTGTCATTGCGGTAATATAAAAAGCAATCAATTGAGAGCTACAAAGCGCTGTTGCTATATTAAAGTCTAATAGCTTTAGAAGGAAATGATGTTGCCTTTTGCGAACAAGGCGGCTGTGGTTGACCTCGCTATCTGCGCTGACTTAATCTAGAATTATAAATGACTCGCACAATGAGGGGGAGCGTAACTGGAGGAGCCGTAACGCTGGTGCTTTATCGTTTCGCACCACAGTGTGCAACAAACAGAGATCTGGAACAGGAAGAGGAATATTCCAGCTCATGTTCGACCCGATGTCCGTCCAGCATCTGCAGCGGCAAGATGCCAATCACCACGGGCAATTTTTTCTAAACACAAATGGAAATGTGTTTTCTTGCACTTACAAATGTTTACTAGATGTTTTAAAAGCAGAAATAGGAAAGTGCCTGTTTTTGGTTAAGCACTTAAATGGATTCCTCAGTAAAGATGTTTATTTTTTGAGTTGTAGAAATGTACAAATCAGTCTATTCAGAGCACTCTGAAGGGTGCGAGGCATTAGTGTCACACATGTACGCATTTAAAACACCCAAGATGAATATAAATGATGACCTTTTATTGGATTTGAATTAGACCTTAATAACTGATATATTGTTGATTTGAATCATCAGTTTGGTTGAGATTGAAATTATAATTGTTTAACATTAACTGAGCATGCAAACATAACTAGAACCAACATCATTGCTATAAAACATTTTTGTTTTCATATTTGGTAGATGTTTCATCCAAAACAAATTGAAGTTATTTTAAAGTATACATTTGGGAACTGAACCCCTGTCTCATAATTGAACATACTGACACCAAACCAATTAAATCTGACATGTTAACCTAACACTGTTTAAAAGCTGTTTCATTTGTGGGTTAAAATAACAATTCACATTTATAGCTGTAAAGACTTCTCTTGAACTTTAGAACTGAGTTTGAAACCAGCAAACGAAAATGTAATCATGTAAATTAGATTTTAAACAAAATTATACTTTTATTATATATTATATGCTTTGATTTCACATGATTATAGACAGTACACTTTCATATTACTTCATATGCATTATGATTGGTCAGATCGCCTATCAATCAAACTCCCTGCGAAGAGTCAATTAAGAACATGGATGAAGTTCTCAGTTACAGTATTTATTTTAGCTGTGATTAACCAGAAGTAAAATAGATGCAGACATCTGAGTGAAACCGATTATTGATGTGGACTTGGTTTGGTCAATCAATAGTTGAATGGACTGAAGCGGACCTGAAAGAGAGCTTGTACTGAATGTAAGAAATACATTTAGGCCAGAGACTAACAACCTTGACTGAGGTTTTTCGTCCATTAGTTGTTGCTTAAAAGACATTTAATA
>JAUMHE010000044.1:5347921-5361630 GCA_032359235.1 Enteromius mattozi | reverse complement strand
GGAACTGAGAAGTGGTCTGTGGTCACCACCTGCAGAACCACTTCTTTATTGGGGGTGTCTTGCTAATTGCCTATAATCTCCACCTGTTGTCTATTCCATTTGCACAACAGCAGGTGAAATTGATTGTCAATCAGTGTTGCTTCCTAAGTGGGCAGTTTGATTTCTCAGAAGTGCGACTGACTTGGAGTTACATTGTGTTGTTTAAGTGTTCCCTTTATTTTTTTGAGCAGTGTATTTTAAATTGTTCTCTGAAATCTATTTGGATCTATGTGGCTTAAGTAAGGGCAAACAATCTATTTACAACCCTAGGATTTGTCTTCAGAATGAAATGCTCTGTTTCGGAAGGGTCATGAATAATAAAGCTGAGCTCTGAAGAAACACAGGGAGGAAAACATACATTTCAGTACTTTCTCTCACCGTTATACAAATAGGTAATTATAGATAATTATTTAATTATACCAAGGTAAATACAGTTTTGCGCTGTGTGTGGTAGATCAGTCACAACAGACTTGGCCATCTGACCAATCAGAGCAGAGTAGACTCATGGAAAGGTGGTGTTTAGTGAGACTGAAAGGGTTAGTTCACCCAAAAATGAATATTCTGTCATTAAATACTCACCCTCATGTCGTTTCATACCCGTAAGACCTTCGTTCATCTTCTGAACACAAATTAAGATATTTTTGATGATATCAGAGAGCTATCTGATCCTCCATAGACAGCAACACAACTGAAGTGATCCCAAATCCAGAAATGTGGTAAAAACATTGGTAAAACAGTCCATGTGACATCAGTGGATCAACTTAAGTTTTGCGACGATAGGAGAATACATTTTTTTGCGCAAACAAAACAAAAATAACATCATATACTTAACCATTCTTCTCCTGTGACTTTTTATTTCATATTTTAGAAAATACTACTGTGTAAGTGTACGCTTTTTCTAGGTGCAAACAGCCGCAGATTACGCACATACACGTGCTTTCACCCAGATGTAAACAAGACCGATTACGTCAAATACGTTAAAGCTTGTGTATGCGGTGCATTGATCATGGCAGAAGACATAAGTCACAGGAGAAGAGTAAATTATGTTATTTTTGTCTTATTTGCGCAAAAAAGTATTCTTGTAGCATCACAAAAGTGAGGTTGATCCACTGATGTCACATGGACTTTTTACTATGTTTCTGGATCTGGTTCATTTCATTTGTATTGCTGTCTACGTAGGGTCAGACATTTCTCTGATTTCATCAAAAATATCTTATTTTGTTCTGAAGATGAACAAAGGTCTTATGAGTTTGAAATGACACGAGGGTAAGTAATTAATGACAGAATTTTAATTTTTGGGTGAACTAACCCTTGAATCTAGAATCTAAAAATGCTTAGTGTTTTTACAATAAATGCATGTAAAGCTATAGGAGACTCCCAAAGCAGGAGCCTTAAAAATGGCATAATAGGGGCACTTTAAAGATTTTGTATTTATTATTGATTTATTATTGTCATGCGGCCATTAACCGTGAGGATGTGTTGTTAAAATCTTAAAGTTAAATTGTTGAGATGGGAATCTCTGCCTTATTATAAAAACATTGTTTATATATTGTATAATATTGGTGTGACAGATTTCTGTCAAGTCTACAAAGATTTATGAAGTGACCTCAGCACTACCCAAAACTTAATCAATTATATGACTAGGAGTCCATTCACATCATTTGTTATATTGTGATAGTAGCACTCAGTCGAATTAATATGATGGATTTGTGACTGTTTGTGTTTTAAGAGGGAGGAGTGAGACACAGACATAGACCATTAAATGATCCATTAAATAACAAAAACAGATATTCCGCAACTTTACACCGATTGTAAATAATCTATAAATAATCTGGCCTCCATACATCACTCAAGTGCTGCTTTACTCATGCAAATTTAAATTCAATTGACAGAATGCATCCAAGATGGCTCATATTTCTATTCCGCCTGTTCTTTTTGTAATAATAAAGAACGTTTTAATTTCTAATTGAGTGTCAATTCCAGCCTCTACTAAGGAGACGATTAATTCTGGCATGCCCCACAGTGACTCCACAATGAACTTCAGCACAATACATGCTGATGAAGATCTGAAAGAAATGTTTTCCCTCAGTGATAAGATACAGGAACACACACACACACACACATGAAGGAAATGCAGACAAAAGCAGCTCTCTAATAATACAGAACAAATGACATTCATAGAGGGCCAGAGACACTCTCTTTCAACCACGACAGAAAGCAAGACATTGCACACCTCCCTGGCGCTGCATCTAAAGAAAGGTTTGTGAGTAGCCTACTTCATCCAGCTGAAAGCAGGTTGAGGCAGCCTGACCCTGACCTACTGTAAACAGTGATTTTTCTACGAATGTTGCCAGGGACACTTAAAAGGAAAAGCTATTTGAGCCTTTACAGCCCATCAAGGAAACACATTTCCCATATCCTGTTATAGAATTTTGTCAGTTCCCTACCTGAGAATGAGTTTATATGATGGATATTCCTCTGAGAGGTTGTGAGAATAAAAAAAAAACAACAACTTTAAAATAGCATCTGTCAGATAGTAGTTGTATATTGGTGTACTGGTACAGATGAGAAATGGAGTGTGAATCTGTGTGTGCGGGACAAACATTATCATGTCCGTCACTGACTAGAAGGAGGATATAAAACATAGTGAACTTAAACTTAAATGAAATTTAAGGGAGAACTCCATAATTCAAAAACCTTAGGGCCGGGACACTCCAAGTCGACCTCGAAGAACTAGCGGCCATGAAAGCCGATGGTGTTGTTGCTTCTCATAGGCAGCGTCGAACAAAAAGCTGCACTCAAACACTGCACACACTAGAGCTGACATGCGTTGTGCGCATGTGTGAGAGGAATTAACTGTCTATCAATAGTATATATTTGTCATTAAAAAGGAGAAACCAAAACAGCATACAGGATAAACAATATAACGACTCATGTTATAATTGTGTATTAGAATGATTGGTAAAGATCATGTACCATTTAAACAGCCTTCTGTCTGTACCACCTTCATTTACGTGCTTGTTTTCATCACTTTCGCTTAATTCTTGAGCACTGACTCATTCGCTAAACTGAATATCAAGAGTTCTCACTATCGCTGATGGTCTTGATTGGCTCTGACAGCCAACTGAAATGAGCCCGACATGAATCTGACGAGAGCTGATAAGTGGAACAAAACAAACAAACTAGCCCGACCGTCTCTCGACGTCCCCAGCATTTGGATTACTAACGAAGATGCAGTTTTCGGAAAAACAGGGCTGAGATGATTAAAACGATACTTACTTTTGCATTTCAGCGTAGTTAGCCTTTATCCAAATGGTACCCTTTATGTGTCCTTTTTGTAACCTGTTCTTGTAACTTACACATGTCAGTCCATATGACCACAGATCAGGGTTACCTTGAAACATTGCATCCATAGCTATACTCATTGCCAGAACCAACTAATCCATAGACAGTGTTGACATTTTTAAGTCATTGCTTAAGACACCTATATTCTTCGGCTTTTATTTTAAACTGAGTTGAGATATTGAGACATTGTGACAATTTTACTGTACTGATTGTGTGCGAGCTTTTCTGTACGTTGTGAAGCACTTTGGACAACCATGGTTGTTTTTTAAATGTGCTATATCAATAAAACTGAACTAAACTGAGCTGAACAAGAATCTGCATGTCTTTGGGTGGAAACTGGAGTACCCTGAGTAAACCCACGCTGACACATGGGAGAACATGCAAGCTTCACACAGAAAGGCCTCCTCAAACCTGGGACCTTCTTGCTGTGAGACAACAGTGCTAACCACAGAGCTGCCCAATTTGGTTTTATGCAAACCAGTGTGTTTCCATCCAGAATTACAGAGTAGATCATATGCACAAGTTGGCATAAAAGTATTCACCGTATCGTAGTACCTCAGACTGAATTTGGTCTGTAACGAGACCAAGACCATAAAAATTGACATGGAAACTCGACATGGATTTTCAACCAAGTCTGGTCTTGAGTACTAAAACACTGCCTATTTATCATTTATGGTTCGTAAAGACACTCACAAGAACCCCCTGATGTTACTTCGAGCAAACCCCACTGGCGCGTATCACAATGATCTGCTGTCCAATAGTCAGAAATTGGCATTAAACGGGACTCTTGTGGTACTCCTGTTGGTGACGTCATGAATTAGTTTGCTCCCAAGTAAACATGTGAACTTGCAAACACAATTTGTTATATTTTTGCAGACCATACAGCAGGGTTCCTCAAATCCAGGGCTGGCGGGCCTACAGAGTTTAGCTCCAACCCTAATTAAACATGTCTGAGCAAGGTCTTCAAAGTTACTAGATACGTACGAGTATGCAAGTTTAATCAGAGTTCAAGTTAAAGAAATCCTCCAGGGCCGGATTTGAGAAACCCCATCGTACAATCTTGTGGGCAAAAACAAGCAAAGACTACGAGACTAGTCCACTTCAAGTGAGCCATTTGGGACATCATCAAAGTGAGAAGCGCAGTGAGGGATGAGCATGCCGTTTGCTGCTTTCACTCAGTCCTTTGTCTGTGAGTGTCTCCAGTGTTTTTAAAATTGTATAAGAAGTGGTCACTCTGTGGAATGACTGATAGGAGCACTTGTCTTCATCTCCGACTATCGCTGCATGCTTTCCAGGCCAACAAATAAAATGAAAGTCATCATTTAACCGCCATATGCAAGAACCTCTGACAGTAAGTAAATGTACTCAGTAGCCTTTTACTCTAGTTTTTTCCCTACTGATATGAGTAGACTTGATTAAAACACTCATCACCTTTTAACTCTCATGATCCTTTACTCATGTTTCCACTCATGTGCCAGAGCTGCTTTTACATCTCTCATCAGATGTTTTTATTAATGTAGCCTGCTTACTGTAATAAAATTAAATGTGAATGACCCCAAGTGGATGGTTAATATGGATTTTGGGGTCTAAAATGGCAGTGTAATTTAAAGAGACGTGCCCCTGCTCTAGCTCCTACTTTTAATGTCCATTAGCCCATTTAGATCTTCCATTATGCTTCCCCAGAGCTGCAGCACTGCCCAGAGCTCTGTCGATATTAGCAAGAGTCACTACTTGGCGTCGCCGTTTCCTCTGCCTGCTCTGTAGCCCTGCAAATTTCATACGGACATATATTTGGCATTTCATCAAATGAAAATAAATGTCAGTCTATTACATGGCCTGTCATGAACTGCCACTAAAAGCAATTTACAAACGGGATATTGATGAAATACGATAAGCGCATTTTTCTTTAAAGACAATGCAGTGTCTCTGCGGCTACAGAGGGCCTAAGGAAATTCTGCCGGCATATTGCTGTAACGTGATTTGGGAGCAGGGGAGATCCAATCATGAGTGGAGTGTGTTGGAAACATCCTGTGTTACACATGCACAGACAGGCATCATGGGAGAATCTGTTTCTCTTACGCCAAGGCTAGCGACTGAGCTTATGAGGGTATTCCCTGACAAGTAATACCGTACAACATTAGCACACGGACCTTTTAGCCTCATTTTCAGAATCTTAATTTATCCTCAGAGGATCCACAAGAGTTAGCTTTTCCTTGTAATATTAATTACACTTTGGCTTTTTTTAAATTAAGTCAGAGGCTGGGAGCTTGGTTTAATTTGGCAAGTCCACAGTCATGATACTATCACTCTCCGACAAGCTTGAGGCTTCAAGGTTTATTACAGTCCAAGTTAATTACACCCACACTCTAATTAACATCATATTAAAAGGCAAAGTTTGACCAAAATATATACAAATCGGAAGGGCAGGGTGTGATGGCGGTATATATTGCGTAACTGAAATAATGTATTTACACTTTGATGTGAACGAAAATTGCGTATCTGTGTGGTGTGGCTGACAGTTTGCGCCCAGCGCATACTCTCCAAAATGGCGCTACAGTGACGCATCGGT
This sequence comes from Enteromius mattozi, assembly GCA_032359235.1. Taxonomy (NCBI): domain Eukaryota; kingdom Metazoa; phylum Chordata; class Actinopteri; order Cypriniformes; family Cyprinidae; genus Enteromius; species Enteromius mattozi. Next base: position 5,355,677 of record JAUMHE010000044.1, on the reverse strand, counting down.
GACCGAATTGCTGAATAAAGTCGTTATTTTTGTTTTCTTTCTATACAAAAAGTATTCTCTTCATAACATTACAATTGAACCACTAATGGCAGGTGGACTATTTTGACAAAGTTTTTCACACTTTTCTGGGCCATGACAGTGTTCATTACTTAACTGTTAATGAAACAGTCACAAGCTTCTTGGTTTTCATCTAAAAAATCTTAAAATCTGTTCCGAATATAAGTAACTAAAGGCAAAATGTTAATTTTGGGTTGGAGTAACCTTTTAACTGGCAAGACACAATTGTTTCCCAAAACCATAGAAATTTGTCACACACCTGTCACTTTTTGAACCATGTTGGTTCATTAATTTAGAACTGTAGTTAATGACTAATTAATGGTTGTAGAGTGAAACTTTCTGCTAATTATTTCATTTAAGATCATATTAGTGTTGGATAATTGCTGCAAATAGCAAACACGGCATCTGAGGACTGGTATTTTTTCCCCCTGTTGTTTTCCTTTATTTCCAGAAGTCCTTTTGGGAGCTCTGGGGTTCCCAAATGCTGTTTGCAGATGTTCGTTAGAACTACGGACAAAGGGACTTGGCTAACAATGCATTTGGAAAAAATGCACCTAGTGACTCATAAAATGAGAATGTTAACTACGATTTTACAATATAAATTTTTTTTTATTTTTTTATGTAGGCTATATATCTCAGGCAAGGGTGAAGCTGTATTTTTTGTAGTTGGCAATGTCTCTATTTTTTTATTTAAAATATCTTAATTAGTCAGACAACATGTTATGGAGAATCACAGTGGAGAGATATATAACGTCTTCAGGATCATTAGAAAATAGGTCCATTTGATCAGGGTTGGAGCTAAACAGGGGTGTCAAACTTATTCCCTTGAGGACCGCAGCCCAACACTGTTTTTTTCCAACCCTGCTCCAACACACACACAATGTAGTTTTCACATAAGCCTGAAAGACTTGATTAGTTGGATCAGGTGTGTTTAATTAGGGTTGGAGCTAAACTCTGCAGGGCTGTGGCCCTCCAGAGCAAGATTTGATAAACCCTAGTGAGTCAGAAGACCTTGATTAGCTGGTTCAAGTGTGATTAATTAGGGTCCTCTGCAGAAACGAGTGGCTGCTCTTCAATTTGATACCTCATTATTTTATCATCAGAGGTAATTGTGCTTGTAAAATTTTCAACACACAAGTCAACGGGCTAAATGCATTGTTTGTACAGATGCTTAAGAGGCCAGAGTTTGCTAAATATATAGTAAGGTCAATAGTAAGGTTAATGATTATTTTTAGGTTTCATTAGGTTACATGTTATATATTGGCAATACTCTGATTAATGCTACATCATAACCATACGCAATATGTTCCTCTGAAAGTTATCTAAATTAAATATTTTGGTGCAGGTCCTTCTACAAAATAAGATTTTTTTTTTATTCTACTTTTTTTTTTTCAATAAAGCATAGAGGCAGCTCTGTCAGGAAATGGTTATTTGTCATATCTTGTAATTTACTGTTTATGTTCTATGGCCTTTGTAGTTAATTTTGTTAATTAGGACCAGGTGTTTCTTGTTATCACAGGTATTTAACCACGTTCTTTGTGTTTTTGGATTATTATTTGTTTGTGCCTTTCCAGTGGTTATGAATTGAGGTCTTGTGTGTGCCTTTCACGTCATGCATTTCATGGTCAAGTTATGGATATATCTTATGTGTTTGAACTGTTAAGTATCTTTTTTATCTGCATATAGATCCAGAATATTGTCTACACTTCACCCTAAGTGCACTAGGAGAGAGCTTAACAGCTTGAGTCTAAAAACAAAACTTATACACAAAAAAAAGGCAAAAAAGTTTAACGGTGGAAACCCACACAAACAAATTCACACACAAACCATTATGGGTGAAAACAAAACAACAATTAAAAGGTAAATATTAAAACATGCAAAATCAGTCCTATGACGCACAAACGATCTGGCCATGGACTAGAAATGTCCAGCTCAATTTTTTGGTTTGACATACACAGAGCTGTATTTTTCCTCCACCAGCAGGTGTGCACTTTGGCCCCAGTGGCTCTGTACAGCAGACACACAGGCATGTCATGTTCCCATTGCAGTCTTTTAGGTAGTGTGAAGTGAACACAGTTGCCTTTAAGAGAATGACCAGATTTTTCTTTTTTTTCTGGGCCTCTTACTCGTGTAAAGGCCTCCTTCTTCCATTTCTGTGAGCATGCACTCTTTCTGTTTGCAATCATAAAACTTCTCAAGCAGGATGGTCTTGCATGGTTCTGGGCTTTCTTCCTCTCATGTCTCACCCGGGCTAGAGTACATCTAAACTTTTGGTTTGGTTTGCAATTTGTAGCTGCGATAACGAGCCAGCTGGGGCACCTTTCAGAAAGGAGGTTAAGCGAAAACTTGGAGTTTGTAAACCACTGCTGTCCAAACTCGGTCCTGGAGGGTCGGTGTCCTTTTATTGATGCCACGTTGAGACACTGTGACGAAATCCTGAGGCCCATTGTTATGCCATTCATCCACGACCATCACCTCATGTTACAGCATGATAATGCATGGCCATATGTTGCAAGGATTTGTACACAATTCCTTAGGAAAAGTAGTCACGTCACAGATGTTTTCACTCTGCATGACTATCTGGGTTGCATTCAGTCGCTGCTGTGTTCATACTGTACAATGGATCGGCGTTAGAGGGTTTTACACTGCATGACTTTACAATAGGAAGAATCACAGACAACTTTATCCCAGTCCGCAAACTACGTCTCACAATCAAACACACATGAGACATGACATGGAAACAATGCAAAGTCACGTGTGCAAGACTGGAGAGGTGAGATTATTATTAAAAATGGTAGCCCGCAAGAAGCTTGCCATACAAATTGCATGTGTGCCCATTTGCTGGCAATTTCTCAAAACCTGTCGACAACTCAAAATCGGTGCTAAAGTCAAGCAGTCTAAACTCGGCATAAGGCACACCTGTGCAATAATCATGCTGTCTAATCAGCATCTTGATATGCCACACCTGTGAGGTGGATGGATTATCTCGGCAAAGGAGAAGTGCTCACTAACACAGATTTAGACAGATTTGTGAACAATATTTGCGAGAAATAGGCCTTTTGTGTACATAGAAAAAGTGTTAGATCATGAAAAATGGGGGCAAAAACAAGTGTTGTGTTTATAATTTTGTTCAGATATAATATTCCATCTCATATATATAAATATATTTTTCCATCACCATGTAGTAGATCTCTACACATTTGGTCTAAAAATGTCTGTATTTGGGTCATTGTGATCCAATCTACTTTTGATTTGAAAAACCAGCAGAAAGGTAAAATGGATTACCTGATCCTGGAGAGCAAAACATTGCATTTACATATCCAGATACCCTTTTGAACAACTGGTCCCTAGTAGTGTTATTATTCTATATAAAAGTCTATATATTTTTAAATGGAATATAGAAGACTCTTTGTTTTTGCTATTTGTTTTAATCCTACAAAAGCGATCATATTTAAACTGAATTTTCCCTTATAGTCACTACTGTGACACCTAAAGTTATTTATATGTCGTGATGTGCTTTTAGTCATTTTACCAAGCGATACAGGTCAATTTCCGTTTCACTTAAAGTGTTTTAGATTGTGAACACAATAAGTGACTTGTTGAACTGATCCAGAGATTGCCTGCCCGTGAGCTGTATAAGCTAGTTTATCAAGGTCGATGCTAGACAAGGAGCTTAAAGAGGAATAATGGGGCTGCAGGGGGAAGTCTGTAAAGTGGGAGACACAGTCAATAAAAGATTTGGGCTGTAAGACTGAAGGCTGTTATTTGTATGATAATGGAGAGCCGAGTACCATCATTGCTGAGCTGCGGGCCGCTGCAGTCCCAGTCTACCGGTTTAGACGAACGACGCCGCTGGTGAAGCACATTCTGCAAAAAGCTGTGTGACTGAGCATGATGGATGGAGTGTGTGTTTCTGCGCAAGGCAACACATTCCTCTGAGGACAGAGATGTTGATTTTATCATTTTATTTGTGATTGGATAGTGTTTCTGCAAGGGCATGACTTAGGAGTAAATCAGAGATAAAGAGTGGCATTCATGTTCTCTCTCAATCTTAAATGCCTGAAGCTTTATTTTAAGTCCAGTTCAAAGCAAAAGGCCAGACTGCTCCTTTCACAGTGAGAAGTGAAGCATCAACCCACACCTGATCTGAAACTCTACAGCTAGTCATGTAATATTTCTGAGTCATGGGTTATTGTCAGAAACAGAAATTGGTTTAACAGACTGGTGGTGAGGCAGTTTAATTTGGGCCTCCCATTATGTACTCAACACTGTCTGATCAAGGCAAGGTGAGTACAAAAAAAGGACAGCTCACTAAAGAATATTATATTTGGATCATTTTCTTACTGCCTAGAGTGAGTAACTGCTGCTATATTTTTAGTGGTGTTATTCTGCTTTCAGTTTTCACAATGTACTGTAGATTTTTCTTTGTAGCTCACAGCTGTAGCTGTTCGCACCAATGTTAAACCTGATCTAAAAATTATGTATAGAATGATTTCTAAAGGATCATGTGACACTGAAGACTGGAGTTATGATGCTAAAAATTCAGCTATAGCATCGCAAGAATAAATTACTATAAAAATCTTAACATAGAAAATGTCTATTTTAAACTGCAATAATAGTTCATAATTTAACTGTTTGTACTAACTTTAAGACCGACCTTTTTGTCGGAAATCTGTCATGACTTCAGATGCTGTCTACATGTTGAATACAGGTCTACTTCATAAAATTCATAAAAACGCCACATGCACTTTAACAAAATGTTTGAAATGAAATGTGTGTTAGCAGTTTGTGTACACAACCACCCTATAATGATAAAAATCCACCCAGTGTTTTTTTTTTAAATCTCCTAAAACGTTTTCCCCTTTCTCAAATCGAGCCGTGTGACGTCACACGATCGGAGGCCCCTCCCACGATTGTTGATTGACAGCAGCATTTCACACAGACAGGACTGGTGTCTTACCTCAGACCCGCCCTGAGTGAGCGTCATCAGTCCAAGATACATACATGTCCACATGACTTTTATAAGCTTCGAATGTCCACTAACCCCAAAAACCACCACCACTTTGGTGTCAAGTGTAACATTTGGTATTACTAAGTTTTACATTTATTGAGGTTTCTAATTTGATTGCTTTTCATATTTTATATCAATTTCCATGTTCAGAAGCCATCAATTGTCACATTAATTTCCTGTGGGTGTATTAACACTGGCACTGAAAGTTCCTCAACCAATAACTAGTCCCTCCCTATATTTGTTCTTACATATTTTTGAGGCTAACTAGATTTTGAATGGTGTTTTGCTTGATTAGTGATATTTAGACCTCAAGAAAAAAACACAAAAAAACAATAATACAACAATAAACAATTTTCAGACAGCTGCACTCTTAAAAGTAATGAAGGGTTTTCTCAGCAACGTCACTGAAGAACCATTTTGAGTTCCCCACAGAATCTTTCATTGAACAGTTCTCAAAATAACTACTATAAAGAACCGTTTAATGTTAAAGGTTCTTCATGGAACCATCATTGCCATTAAAACCAGATGATCTCGAAGCTATAAAACCTCTATAAAATCTCAGTACTTGAGTTTGTTGCTCAGAATCAGAGCTCTGGAAAATCACGGAAAGTCATATGCTGCCATAAAGAGAACAAATGTGCTTTTAGTCAAGTATTATGTTAATTACCGCAGGGAATCCATATTAGTAATTAAAGCCACAGTCCTGTTTATCTTCTGAAATGAAATAATTGATTTAGTCTTTTTTTCAAACCAACATGCTTTCGATTGAACTGACAGGCTTTAGAGGAAATTGCAGATTCAATTTCTGATACAACCACAGCTCAGGTGACGCTTCTTGAACCTCCGTTGTTGGGGGTGGTAGGTAATCGTGTGGTAAGGTAAGGGGGTTGGATTTATATATGCGTTATATGCGAAGAGGCACTCAAGTAATCTGAACAAACAAACGCAGAGTTCAGGGAACGAGAACACAGCAGGGGAAACAGCTCAAAACAAAAGTTCAAAACACAAGTGTGTTTATGTGTTAAGAATCAAGAGCATAGAAGTGGCTGGCAGAGTGTTGTTGCATGTATATGCGTAGGCATACGTGTGTTTACGTGTGTGTGTGCACTAGAGACTTGCGTGGGAGATTAATAGAAGTGAGAGGTGTGAGACATGTAGGACAAGCTTTGGCAGAGTTGGCCGCTGAATTAACCTGTCTGTCACTATTAATCGCCGCTCTGCTTTCTCCCGCACTTCATTCCCCAGAACTTAATGCCTTCTGCTCGAACCTAATCAAGTCCTTCTGACAGAATGTTTGTCAGGTATTTTCCTCAAATATCTGCTTGCTTCTCCCTAAAGTCTCTGCCACTTTTAGAAGAGTAAATACAGACTGACATTGGTGGCAGTGCTCCATTTCCTGTCAGACAGCCAATGGGATGTTGCGCTGTCATTGCCGTTCGAGGTGCTATAAGTAGGGATGCACGATCATGATTTTTCAAGGCCGATTCCGATAAAGATTTTTTGTCCTTTAAGCATAAAACAAGAAAGAATGAAAGTATATATAAACAAGGGCTATATGTGAAATCGCCACATATACCCTCTAATAGAGCACAACTTGAGGGGACAGACATTTTAAGTGGTGTCCAAAACCATAGTGTACGTTCTTGAGTGCACTCATTCAATCCCACAATGCACCGCAAAAACGAGTATATAATTCCAGCGGAATCCACCATCCATTCATTTTACAAAGAACACGTCCATGGCGTAATACAGCGTAAAACATTACAGGTACAAATTCATGAGCCTGTCCTCCAACAAAAAATGACTCTATAGGTAATGACAGTGTCGTATTGCGTCTGCCATCACGAAATGACGTATGACTGTGATTGCCAATCAAAATGCGTGTTTTGTTTAAATGCAGTGTGTAGAGTTTACACCGATCTCACTGTGATTAAAACATAACTTAATAGGTTTAATTTGTACGAATGACCACTCTAATCCACCCCTAAACCTACCTGTTACAAAAATTGTGCAAAATCATGATTTATAGGGTTTTATGGGCACATGCATTCTCTGGGTTCAAACCCATGTTCGCATGATCACATCTCGTCTTACAACACATCTCTCTACAAACTGAGCTACATCAACCCTGAATCACATGGCCGAGAAAAAAGTACAAAACAAAATAGTACAAACAATATGCAAATGTCCTGTTGCTGATAGGGGCACAATTTTAGTATATGCTCTGATTGGTCGTAATTCACCGCTGTGTACAAATGACCTATATAAGTTGGAGAACAGGTTGAAATTCATTGTACATTGATTATTAAATCTTTTAACTATGGTTTATACAGTGAGTATGGAAAGTATTCAGACCCCCTTACATTTTTCAGTCTTTGTTATATTGCAGACATTTGCTAAAATCATTTTTTCAAGTTAATTTTTTTTTTCTCATTAATGTATACACAGCACCCCACATTGACAGAAAAACACAGTAGTGTTGACATTTTTGCAGATTTATTAAAAAAGAAAAACTGAAATATCACAAGGCCCAAGGTAAGTTGCTGTGACACTCATATATTTAACTCAGGTGCTGTCCATTTCTTCTCATCATCCTTGAGATGGTTCTACACCAGCTGTGTTTGATTATACTGATTGGACTTGATTAGGAAAGCCACACACCTGTCTATATAAGACCTTACAGCTCAC
>JAUMHE010000044.1:5330219-5347821 GCA_032359235.1 Enteromius mattozi | reverse complement strand
CCTGCTTTCATCTGTGAAGAGCACAGGGCACCAGTGGCCAATTTGCCAATCTTGGTGTTCTCTGGCAAATGCCAAACATCCTTCATGGTGTTCGGCTGTAGCACAACCCCCACCTGTGGATGTCGGGCCCTCATACCACCCTCATGGAATCTGTTTCTGACCGTTTGAGCAGACACATGCACATTTGTGGCCTGCTGGAGGTCATTTTACAGGGCTCTGGCAGTGCTCCTCCTGTTCCTCCTTGCACAAAGGTGGAGGTAGCGGTCCTGCTACTGGGTTGTTGCCCTCCTACGGCCTCCTCCACGTCTCCTGATGTACTGGCCTGTCTCCTGATAGCACCTCCATGCTCCAGACACTACGCTGACAGACACAGCAAACCTTCTTGCCACAGCTCGCGTTGATGTGCCATTCTGGATGAGCTGCACTACTTGAGCCACTTGTGTGGGTTGTAGACTCCGTAAAAGCCAGGTGCACTCACCACCTGCAGAACCACTCCTTTATTGGGGGTGTCTTGCTAATTGCCTATAATTTCCACCTGCTGTCTGTTCAGTTTGCACAACAGCATGTTAAATTGATTGTCAATCAGAGTTGCTTCCTAAGTGGGCAGTTTGATTTCACAGAAGTGTGATTGACTTGGAGTTACAATGTGTTGTTTAAGTGTTCCCTTTATTTTTTTGAGCAGTGTATATTTTTCTGTCCCATGTCACTTCCTTGTAGCATAAATCTCATTAAATTTTGTAAATTAGTGCTTAATACAAATATTTTTGTTGCACACTTTAGAAAATATCCACATGTATTTACACACACACACACACATATATATATATATATATATATATATATATAAAACATTTATTTCTTAAATATATACATGTATGTATCTATATACACAATACACACACACACATATTATGTATACAAAAACTTTTATTCGGATGGAATTAATTGTGATTTTTGTGATAATTGTGATATTTGTTTGACAGCACTTATGAAGAGTTAATTTGCAAAATTATATATATATATATAGCTTTACTGTAACATGTCTTCCTTATTTTAAAGTGATAAAGTTAATACTGAAATCTTACCAGGCTACCTATTTGAGTTGCTAGATGGTGCCAATGAGCAATTCTGATCTGAACTTGAAATGAGAAAAACAGCAGAGCAAAAGTAAAGGCTTAAAAGTAGCTCTGATTAATTTGTTGACATGGACAAGTCAAATATACAGTTAATATAAAAAAAGAAGTATGAAAAATGACAGCACAATGTTGCAAAGGAACAATTAGAATCAATTATTCCAATGAGCTATGCAATAAATTTAAGATAAATTGTTTTGTGTTTTATTATGCTTCTCATAGTTTGAATTATGTTTATTATCTTTACTGGAAAACGTCATAAGTTGTGATGCAGGTGCAGTGGAGGCTGGTTTACACAGACCCCAAACACGGGCAGATGTGTTTACTAACCTGTGTTCAGATGAGCATCAGGACGGGGTGTGTGTTTATACTAGCTTGCGTCACTCTTGTACTTCTGTGTTTATGGCGTATCTTTCTCTCTGTCTGGCTCAAGGACAGGAAGTGCATACCACTGTCCAGTCATTCAATATCTATGGAAAATATATCTTACGGTCAACATACAACACACTTCCTGTTCACTCCATCCCACCTCCATCTGAATATACACTCATTCTTTCATCTCTAACAATACCGCAAATATTGTTAGTCTTTCAACACCTTTAAATTGCATACAGACACCTGTATCCTGTGTCAGAGGCGCCGTAATATATGTCTCTTAACATCCTGAGCCTTCAGGGCTTTAACCATTGGGGCTGAGGCTTTTTCATGGCATACAAATTGGTCTTCTTCCATGTGAAACATAAAGACATGTTCATTGGATTGTTTCAAAAAGAAAGCCATAACAAAAGCATATTTTCATGTTGTTTATTTGTCTTTAATAAGCTTTTTAACCAAAAAAAATATTCTTAAACATCGCAAGAACTTGCTTGGCTAGGTAGTTTTGTGTATGCTATGCTAAGCTTTGGCCAGTGGCTAAATTTATATTTTTAACTAATTGGCTAGTAAAATGCTAAGCTAGCAAGTTAATAGGCTTGTGATACAGTAATGCTAAGCTAGCAGTTTCATTGGCAAGTAGTATGCAAATTAAGCTTGTTAGCTGATACCTTGCAAGATAACTGGGATACAGAATGATAAATGTTTTGTCTGACCATTTTAGTTATATGATATGTAGTCTCAGCCTCAGACATCATGCCCACAGAATATTGGCTAAACTTTCTGATGCAAGTGGCACAACAAAAGTGGAAACACTTCATGAGTTTATATGTCGCCGTCGGATTATACAGGATTTCCAGGATGTGTTGCGTTCTATAACGTTCTACCTGGAAACAAAGATGCCTTGACACCAAACCCCTCATGAAAGATGAAAGCTGTTGACAACTAACGCTTATCAGAATCAACTAAACACTGGATTTTTAAAAGTATGTGAAATATTTAAAGTTTGCGGCATGGAATCTTTAAAATATGTCTAAGAGTTTTACACAGCAGTGTGTTATTGTGGCAACATTTCTTTTTTACACCCGAAACATGGCACTGAATGAAACAAACTCTGATTGGCTGTTTGACATGTCGGTCAAACGGCCTCATGGATGGACCTTGGCCAATGAATGCTACCATGTCGCGAGACTATGTGATATATGGCTTAAAATATTTTAAGCAATAGTGTCCATTTGTATTATTTAGGTAACTAAATAAAATCTAACTGCATTTTTATTTATATTTATTTTCTGATAAGGTCTGCAACAGCTCTCCTTATGGCAACACTGCTTGGAATTTTACATTTCTGTGTTCATTTAATTTTGTAGATACGTTTACAGCTTAAAGACATAAACTTTGTCCCAATTTGACTAATTGTACTATGCCCTAAAATTATACTGTCTTTTTGAAAAGGAAAAAATACATACTTTTGGGCATGTAGCAGATTAGGCAAGTTTTAGAATACAGTATCACACTTAGTCAAAGAGACTGACCTCTGAGCTGGTTTTGTTACACAGACCTGGCAACACTGTCCTTTAGGCACATTATGCTGCTGCATAAGTGTGCATCCTATCATTGTATAAACCATCTTATCTCAGTTAACATCTATACACATTCCACCAGAAGCATTTCTAGAGGGGCCCCCATCATATTTTGATAGCCTGTTATGGATATATAGATAATATAGCCATGCTGTATTACTGTCTTTAAGAGTTGTTGCTTCATCATTGACAAACAATAGAAGACATCTGCAACCCTGGTTAAAAAAAAAACAACAACAAAAAAACAACACAGCAATTCTAATGGATTTGCCACAAATACCATTACAAACATTACAGTCTGACAATTGTTAACCATTAAAACCATTACTAAAGGATTTCCAATAGCAGGGTTGCCAGGTTTCCTGCAGAATTTAGCTATTTGTTAATGTTGCAGTCGAATGATTTTTATGTTGAGTTTTGATATTTGGATGGCATCTTTGGGCAGGATTTGTTATACAGACCTGGCAACCCTGTTCAGTAGTGTGTTTTGGGCCACATTCCATTAGGATTTAGCGGTCTAAACATGCCACTAATAGAAGGCAACAAATTATCAATAGAAACCCAAAGGGACCATTAAAGTTTCCATTATAACCAAAACAAATTCCTATTATAAACATTTTTTTTCTTCAGCAGTGAAGTTTTGTTTCCTACATTTTTATGGATTGTAGGTAAATCCACCTCATCCAGTAGTCTTTTAGTTGTCCATCTCGGAAAGTATACCATTTTAGTGTGAGAAACAGCTACAAATGATTCAGGTGCGAGTGAACTGTCCAAATAAAGCAAAAGCAAACCATAAACATTTGTGACTGATTATTAATGATCTTCCATCAGATTACATTGATTATTAATCTCATATGAATAACTCTACTTAATCTTTCTACATTCTACTGCTTTCCATTTCCATTTACCTCAAAAGGCGGCTTCTGGGAACGATGTCTCATAAAAAGCAATATTTTACACAGAAAGAAAGTGCTAAAGAAGTGCTAATAAACAATATATTACTACTGTTACTGTGTGCTAGCAGCCATTTTGTGTCACATTTGTTGCAGTCATTCAGAAATTCTGAGTTGGAATTTCGACTGAGAATTTCAATTTCTGACTTCCAAGTACAAATGGAACTTCGCACACCTGCCATGTTTGTAGTTTTTTTATCCATGCACCAAACGCAATGCGTTTTTATATTAGTTGTATAAGTATTTCAGTCAATACCAGACCATCCGGGTATGTTTGCAAATACTTATTTCAATACACTATGATTTAGGATTCACTAAATTAGAATGCTATTTTGGACAGATAGCAGGCGAATCACACTAGTATGCGGAAACAAGCAAAGAATGAAAGTGAGAGAGCAGGGTGGCCCAGATAGTGACACAAGCTTGTGTCTGTGTTTTCTCGCTGGACCAGAGAAGATGCAGTGAATCTGTAAATGAAGCATGCTGCTCTCGGCGCCCCCTGCTCTCTGAGTATATGCATCTGTGTTTATGTGTGTGTGTGAGTCAGAAAGCGAGAAAGACACAGCTTCCTTTCAGCAGAGACCTCCGTTCCTGCTACCGATCAGACGGACTTCATCTGATGGGCTGACAGAGCCGCTTGCTGCACGCATCAGCTCCCAAAAACAACAATGTGCTATCAGCCCTCATATACACTCCAACACAGACACACGGTAGCCACATGTGCCATACACAAACACTCATCTCAGCTCATTTGATAGAAGCCTAGACAAGCAGAAATAGCTGTGTGTGATTTCACAACCCTCCTTATCACTGTCGTTCAGCATGTGGGCACTGTGTCTAGCAATGTGTGCTTTGACGCCAACATTCATCAATTACTCACACACAATATCCGTCCAAATGCAGCGCTGTGATGTTTCGATTACACCGCCAGATCAAGTGCTAATAGATAAGTGGAAGAGTCTGATGGGCGTGTGGCACCGGTCACATCTTTCCCCTGAGGCCTCGGCTGTGGTTGTGATGCAGATTAAAGCCTCAGACGTGATTAAGAAGTGCCCTTTCGCACAGGAGTGAATCAACAACTTCTGTGATCGAGCACATCACCATCCTGTTTATGACGTCACGGAGAGGTTCACTTAAGGTACTGCTGTAAGTGATATCGTTAACTTCACCCAGCTATGTTCAGAATGACTCACCAACTTAATAAGCATGCTATTGTTGGATGTGTACTAGTAATATCCTGCTTAGATGATCTACTTCACTGGCCAAAATGAGCAGAATACAACATGAAATATTGTACACTATCAGAAATAAAGCTACAGAAGCTGTTACCTTTTCAAATAGTATACTTTTAAGTACTTATATGTACACTTTAGGTATTGATATGTACCTTTAAGGTGCCTTTATTTCCAACACATGACCAATTCGTACGTATTCGTACAAGGTGGCAAATTTGTGCTAATTCGTATGACCTCACTCGTACGATTTTGTACGATTTATCTAAACCCCAGTGACGGGTATGTTTAGGGGCGGGGTTAGGTGTAGGTAATTCGTACAAATTCATACGAATTGGCAACTCGTAAAATACGTATGGGCTTTTATTTCTGAGTGTACCCCACAATAGAAAGTGTTTGAGATATGTTGAATGTTTCTTGAGCAGCACTTCAGCATATCAGAATGATTTCTGAAGGATCATGTGACACTAAAGACTGGAGTAAGGATGCTGAAAATATGATTTGATCCAAAAAACAAAAACAAAACATCTCACAAAAACATCAAAAAGTCTTACAAACCCTAAAAGTTTCGAATGTTAGTGTACTTGCCCTCGTGTCATTCCAATTCTGTATAGCTTTCTTCAGTGCAACATAATACCAAATTATAGCCTAATTATTTTAATGAAATTAAAAGTGACATTGTTCAATGTCAGTGGAAGGTTACTTACAGTGTCTTTAAGACTTGAGATCTGAGTACTATTATAATAATTTGTACAGTGAAGTGATAATGAAGTGGTGCATTCACAGCTCTGAATTCGTGAGATCATCTGTGAGTAAACAAAAGTGACACGAATGATATGCGATTCTGATTAACAGAACTTGTTTTTCACACACTAATGTCTTTTTTCGTTAAGGAATGTATGCAATTTAATGTTTTTACAAAACACCTCAAGTGATAATTATAACGCAGGGTTTATGTTTAATCAATTTTAAATTCTCACAATTATTGGCCGTGTTCAGGTTAGTGAAGAGCATTCTTCGGTATGCATGCAATGATCTCAACTTTTATCAAAGAATTTGGTAAACTGTTTGTTGTACAGAAGGGAAGGGGTGTTCATAGGCCAAGCATGATTGTTCCATTTAATAATATAAACAACTGAAATAAACAATTATTCCTCCAAAATAGCATAGTTCATTACCACAGCGGTAGGCTTTTAACAGTTGCCAAGCAATTGAGCAACTTGCTGCATTATTATAGAATGTGTTTACTGGCTGTTTCACAGAGGCTTGGAACGTTACTTATCCAATTAGACGTTAACGTTAACTTTATATTTTATAAATGTAGATTATACAGAGCAGAAAGTGTGAAATAATGTATCCCAGAATGCAAAGCACTTAACTCGATCTTACATTTCCAGTTTGACAGATGGACTGTAAGTAATATTGCTCTTGAATTTTAACATCTCATTGTCGACTTATGAGTTATTTGCCAATAAACAATGTCATTGAAAAACTAGCAGTACGCTATACAGTATGCTATAGTATGCAGTACTATATTTCCATTCTGAACAAAGTCATCAGCTCCATTCACATTAGTTGCTGTTTTCACCTCCTCCCTTCATACCCTCAACACTCACCTTTGTAGATTTCCAGATGGTCCCCTGTGGCCCTCTAGTGGCCCTCATATTAACTGCACATTTTGTCATATTCATTTAATAACTGACTGACTGACTGACTCTAACTTGATAGTGCCCTTCTAAAGGAACTTTTCATCCTTTTCAACCAACCTGAGTGGAATTCCACATCCCTGGAAGTGAACATGCTCAGTCTGAAGGACACAGCAGAGGGAACAAGTATATCAATACATATATATATTTATATTGTTTTATTCTTAAAGAGTTAGTTCACCCCAAAATGAAAATTCTGTCATTAATCACTCATCCTCATGTTGTTCCAAACCCATAAGACCTTCATTTATCTTGGGAACACAAATTAAGATATTTTTGATGAAATCAGAGAGATATCAGACCCTCTATAGACAACAACACAACTGAAATGATCCAGAACCAGAAACGTACAGTAGTTAAAACATCGGTAAAACTTCAGTTTTGTGACGCTAGGAGAATCCTTTTTTTTTTTTTTGTGTGCGAAGAAAACAAAAATAACATAATTTACTCAACCATTCTTCTTACGTCTTCCGCCATTTTAGAGAGATTCACAATGCATACGCACGCGTTAACATATTTTACATAATCAGCCTTGTTTGTGATACTCTCTAAAATAGCAAAAGACGTAACTCGGGGGAAAAGAATGTAATTAAATTATGTAATTTTTGTTTTCTTTGCGCTAGGAGTATTCTCCTAGCGTCGCAACACTGAAGTTGATCCACTGATGTCACTGTTTTACCAATGTTTTTACTATGTTTCTGGACCTGGGATCATTTCAGTTGTATTGCTGTCTATGGAGGGTCCGATGGCTCTCTGATCTCATCAAAAATATCTTAATTTGTGTTCTGAAGATGAACGAAGGTCTTACGGGTTTGGAACGATATTAGGGTGAGTAATATGTATATATATATATATATATATATATATATATATATCTATGTATTGCAAAACTTTTTTTAATGAAACAAAGATTACTGGAATATATTATTCAAGAAAATACCATTTCAGTTTTTCTACTTTAAAATTTTATTCAGTTCAATGTGCTACTTGTTCCTTTGTAATTATTTGTGAAATTTATAGCGACCACTAAGTGAAAACTGATTCAAAGTAAGTCCTGTCTTCAGTGTAGGCTGTTGGCATGACAGTACAGACTACATCAGATACAGTAGGTGAGCATTAAAATTCATGACTATTACATAATGACACATTACATTAAAATTCATGACCATCACATGTTTCAAACGAACGTTGTAAATGAACTAATATATACATATCCCGACAATATTACTGATTTTATCAAAATAATTCAGCTTTGAGCACAACAACACAACCCCAAACTTTTGAATGGTAGAGTATTTGCCATCATGTCATTCCAAACCTGCACGACTTTCTAACTGTCGACGTCTACTCATATCCACCGCTAAGTGTGAAGGAAGCCTGTGAATCAGAACGCTTCAGGCTCTGCACCGTTATTACTCACCGTGTCCCTTTGATTTGTTTGCTACTGAGACTCAAGATTTGTTTCGCCACTCTTGAGTATTATTTGTGTAATATATAGTATTATTCTCGAAATAAATGGCGCAGAACATGTCACAATGAAAAATGCTGCTACACTCATCCAGAATTAACAGATGTAGTGAAGGTGCGAGCACAATGCCATAACACAAATCTTCCCAAGGCCAAAGACTCACTCAATGTCACACAACATTAGGACCAGCATGCTGGGATTCTAATGTCCCTTGTAGAAAGTCTATGAACGGGACTGGTGTCAGTCTGACCATGCAGAAAACATTAGAGAAATAGTTCACTCAAAACATTTATGTAAATGCACTGTAATGTACATGAGTTTGTTTCGGAGCATTTTTGGAGAAATTTTGCATTACATCACTCTCCAATGGATCCTCTGCAGTGAATGGGTGGCGTCAGAATTAGAGTTCAAACAGATGATAAAACATCAAAATAATTCATCTTGTGAAGTCAAAACCTCTGAGAAACAAATCCATGAGGATGTTTTTGTTGTTCTTTAAATCATTGCTGTTGGCTAAAATATGAGTCCTCTATCCATAATATTGCTTTCTTGAGTGAAAAAAGGCATCTTGTATGAATTAGGAGAAAAATACAGTACAGTATGAACAGGCCAAAGACCATTTACAAGTGAAAGCAATTTAAATTATAAATAAGTTTGATGTGAGAGGACTGGAGAGAGACAAGAAAGTGTTATTATGGATTATGGAGGTCTATTTTTTGCCAAAAGTGTCTTTTTAAAGTTAAAGCATCTTCATGGAATTCTTTTCGATAAACCCACATCATTTCACTTCACAAGAAATTAACTGATTGCATGCAGTTGTGTGGATTAATGTGATGTTTCATTAGCTGTTTTGACTCTCATTCTGACGGTACCCATTCACTGCAGAGCACCCATCACTGAGCGAGTGATGTAAACTAAATTTCTCCAAAACTGTTTAGATGAAAACACAAACTGATCTACACCTTAGATAGCCTGAATGGTGATTTTCAGCAAATGTTCATGAATCGGTTAACTATTCCTTTAAAGAAAGCCACAGACCAGCACTTTTTCCAAAAGCAACTTGCCTACATTGACTGCATGTGAAAAACAGCTTGACATGCGCAGAAACACGAGGACCATCATCACATTACATAAATAATCTTTCTCCCCCTTCCTAATTGAGTGACTAATATCAGTGAAATAGGTTTATATAACAAGCCCACATATTGTGAAAAGGCAGTTAGCCTCCTCACTCTGGCTCTGGCACGGATTACTTTTACATTGCTCTATCCCATCAGTCTTTCTCAGTCTAATCTACAGCTTGACTCATGTACTGGACCACCAACAGCTCGGCATGGACATGGATGAGTGCTGGTATAACAGATATCATGAAACGGAGCCATGCATTAATATACTCTCATCATTTTGAACATCTTGCACAGCATGGCTTGTGATAAAAAAAAAATATATATAAAAAATCCTTCAATCCAAATTCAGCTTGAGCCGGGCTTAAAATAGCACTTTTCTGTTTACTACTTAAAAAAGGGTTAGTTAAATTTACGCTTAGGCCATCCAAGATGTAAATGAGTAAATGTTTCATGTGGATTACTTGTGGATTATTGTGATGTCTCTATCAGCTGTTTGGACTCTCATTCTGATGGCACCCATTCACTACAAAGGATCAATCAGTGGGTAACTGATGTAATGTTAAATTTCTCCAGATCTGTTCTGATGAAAACCCAAACTCATCTGCATCTTGAATGGGCTTAGAGTAAGTACATTTTCACTTTTATATATATTTAAGTGAACTACTCCTTTAAAAAAATATTTTTTTTTTCTGCAAATTATGATTCAGATAAGTACTAGCCAAATTACATTTTTAGAGTCAAGTCATTATAAATGTTTGTTGAAAACGCTGTGAAAGTTTTGAATACTAAATTATTAAAAAAATTATTAAAAGCTTGGCACAGAAAACTAGAACTATTTATACAAGAATTTTCTTCATCCTGTACTGCTATATTTACAGTATTAGTATGCTGACCAATTTGTGCCTAGAGAAGGGACGGCGATATGTAAAAGGAAGCACTTAACAACTGTGTGTTCAGGGTCATACAGTCTTTCGAGAAAAACAACTTCAGGCTAGAATAAACCTTTGATGGTACATTTTGCTCTGATTAAAGATAGAAGATGCTTCATTTGTGCTCCTTTTCTGTAGTGGATGGTTTAATTTAAATAAAACACATCACTTTCTCAAAGAGGGTCAGACTATTGTTATTAAACTGTGATTTAAACACGTAATGTTGGCTAATTGGTTTACTTAATCCCCAAAGTCACTTTTTACTCACATTTGATGCTCTCTTTTTTTAATGTGCTGACATAATACCTATTAGAACAGGACTGACTGAAGAAGAACTGAATGAAAGTGAATTAGGGGGTGCGGCATTCTCAGACGAGAGAGCATTTGATTGGACAAACATTAGTGCACACCCCTGAGTGTAAGATGAGTCATCGCTTTTTTTGTTGTTGTTGCTTTTCTTTTTAAAAGTAAGCATATTAAAAGCAAAATTTAGGAGTACTGTAGCTTAGGGTGTGTGATTTTGAAGCCTGAGCTGTGGTGTGATGCAGTGACAGATGTGAACACATGTGGGCAGTGTGGTGCAGAAGCAGAGCTCTTAGTGCTCTATCACATTCTGCACAAAGCCTCATCCATTTGCAGTTCATTCACTGAAGTCTGCCGGATCCCCGGTGCTGTGGATGAAGAAATTCACACATTGTCTGCTTGTAACCACTGTGTCAACGCTGCTGCTCAGATGAAATGGACAGCGGGCAATGAATGAGTAATGAATGCGAGTTATTACAAGAAACAACAGTTCGCTGGATAAGTGTACTGTATGTATTTAGTGTACAAATGTTGTAGTAGTGGTAATGATACAGATGGTAGTGACAATAGTTAAAGTGCCCCTATTGTGAATTTTTGAAAATGACCTTTCATGCAGTGTGTAACAAGTGAATAAAAACATCCTGCAAAGTTTTAAATCTGAAAGTGCATCGTGTATAAAGTTATTGTCTCTCAAAGTCAACTCTGAATCATTGAAACGAGTCGTTATTAAAAAGAATCCCACACTGTTTCATATTGACGGCAACATGAACCATTAGCATATTGCCCGCCCACTTGTTGGTCGTTGGTCTGAATGAAAATGCAGATTCATTCTTGTCCACTAGGTGTCGCTTTTTGAGTGTTAAAAACTCACAAACACCGCTTTAAATGAAATCCACCAATCATTGGAGGGGTTTGGAAAAATGAATTGTTGAGCGAATCATTTGGGAGTCGTACCAATAAAGTAAAAATAATTCAACATTATAAGAAAATTAAAGTGTTTCTTTTGACCTTGCACGCTTGTCAACCTGTTTGGGACTCCCAAAATTAAAATATGAAACTTTCATAACCCATAATATGCGCACTTTAAAGAATGATATTCATAAAGCCTGGCAGGAACACATACAGTAAATCCACGACAAAATTACATTTTGCTTTAAAATGAAGGCTGTTAAGCATGTGTTTAGTTTCTCGTGTGAGGAATAAATGTCTGAAAATGTATACACAATCATGAATGTGAAGTTCCCACAAGGACATGTAAGACAATGTGTGTGTGTGTTACAGTAACAAGAGAGAAGTGTGGGGTGAACGGCTGGTCAGAGCCTCTCAGTGGGAGTACCATGATCAGGACAGTGAAGAAGAGAAACAAGACTGAACACAGACACACGTTCTGTACACATACAAGCCCTTTAGAGCTTTCTGTATCTGTAACTCTGCAGAAAAAAATAACATGCAGGAGACTGGGAGTTTCCTCAATAACTGTAAGGCTTAAATGCTTGTTTTCTCCAGCAGTGTTATGTTGCATTCAGGCATGTGGTTTTAGATGTAAATAATATATTTGATTAAATGCACTAAAATGTCACATTAAGGTGAGACTCGACAGTCAACTATATAGCGGTACTATATAACTATATATGATATTGTGTTGCTGTTTACACGATTTGCAACACTTTTATAGCAAAATGTCTAGTGCGCATTCAGATGAATGTGACTTTTTAATGTACATTTGGCGGCAGTTTGAAAATGAAATGTCCAGTGAGTTTAGCTGAAAGGTTCATGCTCTTTTTATGTTTGAAAATAATATAGAAATATAAAATGTGTAGTGAAATCATAGGCTATTATGCACAAGAATAAGTCGTTAGTAATTGATAATATGCCACTATAATCATAATTTGTGTGATTGGGATCTTGTTATATGGCCAAGTGTTCATTTCAGCCGGAAACTGCAGCAAATTGAACGTAAAGAAATTACGTAAAGAAGACATAATAGATATATATAGAAATAAATAATAATAACTGTCAGAGGCATTCACCAATAAGCCTAAGATTTTTTTCTCCCTGTGTTCATGTGATGTAATATTTCACAATTTATTAATGGCCAAAACAATGTTTTGACATCTTTTCCGTTTTTGCCTGTTAATGAATTTTCTGTGTCATAATTGTTTTACAATTCTTAACCATTGCTCAAAGCCACTAATTAACCTATATGAGTATTTTTAAACAGTTTTTTTTTTCCTGGTGTACCCCACAGCACTCATCAACACCAAACCTGAAAAAAATAATTCACATTGTACTGAATTATTCATTGAGTATAGAGTTGCTTCCTGCTTCCAGTGTCTTTACAAAAATTGTAGTATATGCATATATTACAATTAATCATTTACAATTTATCCTATGGGTTGCACAAAGTGCTCTCTGTTATTTTGGACCTTTTTTTTTTCTCAGCAAACCTGCTCAAATCAATTTTGGAGGCTGTCAGTTTGGGTCATGCCTTAGCATTCAGTCGGGTTAAAGGTGGGTGTTCTTCAAATGCCTGAACCATTTGCCCAGATATTTACTGCTGTGTTTGAGGTGATGTTATTCTGAATGACCCACATTCGATATAGGCCTACACACATCCTGACATTCTCCTGTGAAACTTAAGTGTAATCCAGATTTCGCTGTTCTCTCAGTGATTGCGAGACATCTGATGATCTTCCATTACAGCAGTGAATGGCTGGACGCTGTGTTCAGTGTTCTTGTGGATGGCAGTGATTTTCTCCTGTTTCATCTTCTTGCATTTTTTTTCTAATCGTGGATTTGTGAAGAGTGAGTTGTCCAGGCCTGCAAACCCTTAGCTGTTACAGCAGGTTTTGATAATGACCTCTTGACACTTTTGCAGGAACAGTAAGGGTAAATATAATTGTATGTAAATGTAAATCAGTGTTTGGGAAGATGAGGTCAAACCGTAGTTTGTCAAGCTATTAGCTACTCATTATTTAAAATACTAAAGTTACAATCAAACTACACTTCAGAAAAGAACAGAAAAAAACCCTAATTAATTACTTTGAAATGTGATATCTTTATAACCTATATGACTATATTAAAAATGCTACACAGGGACTTCTGGGAAAACTGTGATGACTCATAAGTGTGTGTGTGTGTGTGTTTTTAACTAGTTCACTAAAAAAAAATTGCATATAGCAGCATGTTTGCTACAATGAGTAAATGTGCAAAATACATTGTGACAAAAACAGGTCTGCATAGTATAAACAAATATCTATACAAATATATATCTAGTACAAGCATAAAATATCTATAAAATACAAGCATGAAGTGAATTACAAGCGTGTACAGTTGTACTGAGACCCTTGTGAAAAATTATAAAAATAAAATTAAGTGTCATATAAATTTGTTAATATTAATATACTGTAAATATTTAATATTTTTTGTTTTAATTTTGTGTCTCAACCATATTTCTAAGGCAACAGAAATAATTCTTAAATATGAAGTCCTTAAGGCTTAAGAGCAGGTCAAAAAAAACAAACACTTGAATTGATTGCATTTAACACAAATTCTAACTATATTCCATTTTTAATTTAATTTAATTGCAATTAACAAGGACATTAACTCTTTTAAAATGTTTGCTAAAGTGTAGGCCCTATTTCTTTTTTGAAATAGGAATGCAGCTACAAGAGCAAACACTTGAAAGCATTACACATCTAAACATGTTTTTTAAAAGAAGGCTTTGTGTGTGATAAATGTTGTCTGTGCTGCTCATTAAATACCCGGATTTTCAACTATGAGGATTTATATATAATGTATGTAAATTACTTGTAAATGCTAAAGCCACGGCACCGTTGCACCTACTGTACCTACTGAAAATAATTACAAACCATCATTGTGGTTCAAAACTAATGCACAACGGAAAAGGTCCACAGGAAATCATTTTGTATGTCAGTGGTGGAGCAGAACTGGATATGTCTATGCTTTCTATTATCTGCTCTCCAAATCTCTATTTTGCTAAAATAGCAGTAGGACGCACCACGAGGATCAGATGAATACCTGCCATTCAGTCCCATTAATTTGCACACGCAGTTACCGCTTCTGAAATTACTTTCAGGCTTGCGAAATCACTTTGTGGGCACGATTTAATCCATTTGCATCGACACTGCCCTGTATTTTGCACGTGTATAGAGGTACGGCCCAAATTACATATTCATTAACTCTCAAAAACTGACAATACGCACTATTTTGCACATCGCACAATATTAATAGATACAAATCTTCGCCTTCGATTGTAACACAGAATGAGCTGATAAATGAAAAAGCTCTCAGGCCTCTGCTTAACGTAACAGAGAAGATACAATGACCAGACTCGGGGCAGACCGGCCTCAGGGGAGAACCATGAAAAAATAATGACACAACCCAAAATACTCTAAAACACATCCTCAGATAAACTCCGACATACATGCTAAAACACGATGTGAAAAAACTCTAAAAATCACTTTATTCGCCGACAGCGTCTTTCATAGGCCTCTTAAATGGACGTCCCAGTGTGCTGCTTTTTATCTGCAAATCGAGCCTCTCAGACAAAAGACAGCAGTGCCAAAGTGAAACCCATTAGTTTCATTAATTTACTGCGCTCTGCTCACCTCGTGCCTCTTTATATTGTGCTACATAACAGCATCTGCAATTTCACAGTGAAGAGGAACGCTCTTTCATTCTCCGATTTTAAATAGATCTCTTATTTATTCTCCATCAGTCCACAAAATATGTCCAAGCTTTCTTCCACGACACCTTTAAACCCTCACCAATACAGGATACTTTCGTCCAGACAAGCTGATCTAGCACCTATTTGGTGCAGCTCCAAGTTGGGTGGGTGAGGTGGGCAGCTCATAATGTACCCCGAGTGGGCGGTGGATGCATACTAAAGCACTTTCCGCTTATGTGGCCTCTTTCTACATGATTTTAGGGCAGAAAAGGGCTGTTTTCAGGAAAAAACACAAAAGAATTGCAATGCCTCATCTCCACAGTTCAGAGGAGCGTGTGAGAGTGAATGGAGGCTGCTTGGCTGGTTCGTTCTCATCTTCTGTAGGTACGCCAAGAAGGTTAAATGTAGCGATTCTGTGAAATAGGACGACCCGCTGGCACTCGTATGAACAAATCAACTACAGGCTTTAGCGCTCCAAGAGTTATATTCATTTCAATGAGGAATATATTTGGATGCAAAGTAAACACCTTCCCACTGTGTGTCAGACAATAAAAGTAGTTTAATATGTTATACATATCTTAAAGAGGAAAAAGTAAAAGAAATGGATGGTTGCAATAACACAAGCGCTTTCTCTGGGGTGTTTATTCTGGTGTGTTATAGCGGAGAGAGTGTCCTTATCGGGTCACAACTCAAATTCCCCAAATTCCCTTTCACCGCTAACCGCTGATTAAAGAGTTCAGGAAATCCTTACATAGCAAACAATTGTTATACTGCTGCTGCGTTGTAATAAACTCAAATGAAAAATGATTATTAGTCATGACAGATTACTGTTAATAGGTGAAGTGTGCATATGAAAAAAAAAAGTTGAATTATAAATGACTTGTGTATGCTACAAATTAATGCATATAAATAGGTGGGGGAAATGACCTGGCAACTGTTTTTGAAAGTGCTAGAATATATACAGATTGAAACACCAAATACGTTATATGTGACCCTGGATCACAAAATTTGTAGCAATTTGTAACAATAGGCAAAAATACATTGTGTGAGTCAAAATGATTGATTTTTCTTCAATGCCAAAAATCATTGGGATATTAAGTAAAGATATTTTGTACATATCCAGCCCAGTCTCACGGCAATTCATATTTTATGAGGTGGCTAATTTGTACAAATTCATACGAGAATTCATACGATTGTTGCTAAATCGTACATATTTTACGAGTTGCCAATTCGTATGAATTTGTACGAATGACCTACACCTAACCCCGCCCCTAAACCCGCCCGTCACTGGGGTTTAGACCAATTGTACAAAATCATACGCAAAAGTGGACTTTGGCGTGTTTATGCTACGCGATGGGTAGGGTTAGGGTTGTGGGGTAGATGCGTATCATATGTACGCGAAAACTGCGCATCATATGCATGCCAACACATTTCGTATCATATGCATGCACAATCTGCGTTTTATATGCACGCCAAACACGTGCGTGTCAGTAAATCTCACCAAAATCCATTTTTTCGTATATATACCACAAGTTTTCGCTTTTTATTTGGCGTACTATTTATACGCACATTCATGAGCTCGGGCTGTCCATGGTCACATATATCACTGTTTTATATTGGGGGTTTTATTCCCTGTCTGCTATCTTTGATGTCACAGCTTATGATAACAGCTGCTGAAAGGTTTAGGACTGTACATTGTGCTATCAGCCAATAGCATTGACAAAATGTAAATGATATGGCTCTTGAGTAACTCATCAATTACATTTAAAGCTCAGGTAATTGTCTCTCTCTAACTTGGCTGCTTATATCATCCCTTCGATTTCCCTTTACTTTATATTCAGACTTACTCTCAAAAGGTGTGATGTCACAGCTATATGAACTATAAGCAAATTAACATCTGGCCACATTTTCACATCAACACCTAGTCACTAGACAATAGTAAGACACTATTATTATTCTTAACCACAAGGGGCCGGGTTACACTCTAAAAACGGCTGGGTTAAAAACAACCCAATTTGGGTTATTTTGGTAACCCAGCGCTGGGTCAAAAAGGGACGAACCCAGCGCTGGGTTGTTTTAACCCAGCAATTTGGGTTATATATTTGA
>JAUMHE010000044.1:5311528-5328929 GCA_032359235.1 Enteromius mattozi | reverse complement strand
CACAGCAAAGGCATGTGACATCTTTTACATTATCCAGGGCATTGTCCTCCCTTAAAACCACTGTTGCATCAGTTCGGGGGAAAGGTCATTCTCCTCTTTGACCAGCTTTCATCCCAGTCACTTCATCCCCATCACATTACTTCTACAATAGCTATTTTTGAAACATGAATATATGGATTATCTAGACTCTCAATGGATTAACAAAAATCGTATGTGTTCTAAAGACAGACAAAATTCTTATAGGTTTGGAATGACATGAGGGCAAGTAAATTATTTTTTGTGAACTATTCCTTTAAGAAAGGAAGACCAAGAATGATGACTGTCCAAATCAGACAGGTCCAAAGTTGGTTTGTGGTCTGCAATAAAAGAACACCGGCAAAAATGGTTTACATAAAATATGAACACGTAATCACACTGTTTTGTAGCATCAAAAATGTGAAGTAAATGGGCAGGAGACAAGAGACACAAAATAATTTGCATCAATCTCAAAAGAATGATGCTCTGCCATGGCTTTCAACATCTACAAAAACAAACAAATATTCCTATATCAAATATATATATACATGGCATGGAATATATATGAAGTTTACTTTCACACAAGCAGGCTTCTGTGTCCTTAACTCCAAAGAGAGTTTGAGTTCTGCAATGAAAAAAATTAACATCAATGGTTTACATAAAATATGAATCATACTGTTGTTGCATCAAAATGTGAAGTAAAAAGGCAAAAACACACCTTCTTTTACTCTTACTAAAAGTAATATTAACAACAACATGATGTAATTATGACATTTACTTGCCTTAACCGTCTTTCCCGCTCTTCTGAAGAAGTTAAGTAAATCTCCTCCATCCTCACACACGCAGCCGGCCTCTGTGTCCTGAACTCCCGGCGCGGACATTAAGACACGAGCTCAACAAGTCTGACATATTACATGCAAAACATTACTTTTAACAATTATCACTTCATCAGCCTCAAAATAATGATGCTAGTCTTTATTACATAGCGCCGTTTCCTATCAGTTTAACTACGAAAAATGAGATAACAAATTTGTATGTAAATGTTTTAATAACCGTCTGTTAACACCTCAACAAGTGCAAATATTGTAAAATCGTATGTAAATATGACATAAGACACTCCTGGTTGTTATATTAAAAGTATACGTTATCTGCTGTTCAGTAAGGCCGTTCATTTCTGAGGCAAAAACCGCGTCGGTGTTATTTTTCAATATAAGCTCTTTTCAGACTATTCCTGCCTTCCATGAAATCTCAAAATACTCCCGGACACAAACAATGAATCATGACTTTAGATTTTTAAACTTTACTTACCATAAACATATTTCACTCGCTTCCATCTCGAGACGATGAAAAAATGTCGGCTTCTCGCAGTGGTGTCGTCTGATGTTAACGTGACGTGCGTGCTCTCTTTAACGTCCACGTTCTCAACCCAGCGTTTTTTACAGTGTACAGAAACATCCTGACTCTAGAATATCTTACTGTTTAGGGAGCGTAACGATTTCAGTTACAGACCTGACAGATCTTAATTCAGATCAGTAATTCAGCCCTAGAAGAAGATATTACTATTCATAATATTTAGATGTGCTGGAAGTCCAGTGATTGTGCTGTTATTGGTTATGTGGGTAATAACTGCATCTCTGCATCATCAGCTTTTCAAGGGAATAGTTCACCCAAAAGTGAAAATGTGCTTTAAATGCACTCAGCCTCAGAGCAAACAGAATATAAATGAGTTTGTTTCTTCATAAGAACAGATTTGGAGAAATAGAGCATTGTAAGACTTGCTCAACGGTGGATCCTTTGCAGTGAATGGGTGCCGTCACAATGAGAGTCCAAATATCTGATAATAATAAGTCATTTAGGCGATGACTAGTCCATCAATAAACATGTTATTAATAAACATAATAACATGTGTTATTATAGCTTTTCCCTTTATAAGACATTCATTTATGGACTGGAGTGTGGAATGGTTTAACACCGCATTACATCATATACTGTAAAATACTGTAAAATTATTAATTTGGAGAAGTAAAAACTAAGAATTACCACATAAATCCACTATGAACAGTAAAAGCACATTTCCCAGACAAGGGACAGCATCAAAAATGCTTGTGTAATTCTAAAGGTCACAAAGGTTGAAAATTTGCCACGTAACTTAAATACATATGTTTTTGTGTAAGGAACTTTGACTGACATTATAAGTGGATCTCAAGACAGAAGGGGAAAAAAATGTAAAAGAAATGTAAAAATGTTTTAGAATATAGTAACTTTAGTTGAAGTAATTTGCATAATCATTAAGAAAAAAAAAAATGTGGAGATAAAACACTTGAATATTAATTTGTAGTGAGTGTGTGATTTTTGAGCCACCTCAGACACCAAACGACCAATGCTCGGTTTTAGTAATTTTTTATTAATATGTGCTGATACAGGGTCATACTGACCTGCAATGACGCAAACGCTTACATAAAACCATCCCCTTTGGCCCAAACAGCTGTCAAAGCAATGACGGTGAGAAATAAAACACATATCATTCTTCAATAAAAACAGTAAATCATATTAACCCTCCTGTTACACGGGACTCAAGCGTCATAATTTAATCAAAAAGCTGTTTAAATAAAACAATGAGTTCGGAATGAAAAAAAAAAAAAAATTACAAGATACATAACCTCAATGACATAATCATCACCCTGGCCTTTGATGACTACTACTTGTTTCTCCCATGTTCGATTTTCATCTTATACAATGTCTAATACTGCGTGATTACACAAAGATGTACTGTTAAGATAGTCCATCTCAAGAAGGCCTAATACATTCTAGGGTGATTCTGACCCTGCCTCCTTTCTCAAAACCTAACAAACCCTGACAGGACAGGAATACAACGCTGAACTAAATCACTGGATGCTTCTTAAAGAAACTTGCTTGTATGATAAGGCGGTGATTTTTCCACCAGTCTACACCCACCTATCCCCTGAACGCTGGCCCAAGCGGCCCCTCTGGGTCAAACATATTTAATATGCAAACATATAGTCAAATGCATGTCTAAAAGAAGCTTTAAAACAAACCACAGCTTGCTTCAGATTGGCCCAACTTGAAAACATAAAAATGCCCTCCTGTACAGAGTACAAAAAAACTACACAACTCAGGCACGACTCGCATGTTAGTGTTTTGTGAACACTGTTTGGGAGTCTGTATTACCCAGAGCTCTGTGTTCCTGTGTAACCCTGCCTGACCGAGCCGTTGTTAAAAGACTGACAGACAGCTGGTTAGCAGTTAACGACATGAACCTCCCCACTGGGCTCATGTCACAGTCTAACATATTCTCAAAACTACGGTACAGGTGCTGTTTCAAGCACAGACACACTCCAAGAGACCAAATAATACTACATTATTAGTGCGTAGATGTCAGTTTAACAGCACTGTGCCTGTACTCTCTCTGTTTATGACAGTTACCCCCTTTTCCACCGACACGGTGCTGGTGGCCAATCTGGCCCAATCCACACATTTTCCTTCTGAGAAAAATGCTGGTTCAGGGCTCAACAACGGCTGCTTAAATCTCAAACCTAAAACACTGAAATGTCACACTTAACAGCCTATAATAATTGTAATTTCGCTGCCAATCTGAATGAAATGATTTTATTAAAACCGATAGTTCCAACTTTATTTTAAAATGCTGATACTCTAGCACATAGATTATTGCATTGCATTTAATATATTATTTAGCATAATTGTTTAGTCTGAACTAATTATTATACATCAGTATCTTTAATCATATTGGTGTTGCTATCATTTTCCACAATAATCACTCAACCCTGTCCTTTACAGTAATTTTACCATGGAGTTTTAGGCACTCTGCTTCATGTAGCGTATGGTCTCTTGTGGTTTATTGCTGTAATTTACAAATATTGTGTGTATGAAATGAAAGAATTTCTTTGTTATAAATGTAATATTATGAAATAAATACTTAATAGATTTCAAATATTTAAAATTACTTCCTTTACATCATAGCCAGGTCATGATAAAGATACTGGATTTATGGATGGTAAAATACACTCTCAAAATGACAAGACTAAATTTGTGGTCACATTAGGGCTTGACAATATATCGCACAATATAGTCATGCACATCTCGTCACTAAAGCAGGTTCTTTGATTAGCGGTAAATCTCCATCACCTGTTTTCAGATGGAGCGGCAGTTAATACACAGAGCTGTAGATCATTAACAAGCTATGCAATATTGCATTCAGTTTCGTGGGTGTTTCATTTGCGATACTGAACCCAATATTGAGGAGCTTGTCAGTAATCTGTGGCTCTGTGTGTTAACTGCAGCTCCATTTGAAAAGAAGTGATGAGATTTGCCGCTAATCAAAGAACTGGGTTTACTGACGAGATGCGCATGAATATATTGTACCTGTACGATATATTGCTCACATTAAAAAAAAATTCCACCAATTTCCTGCATATCTATGAATGACCCAGAGGTGTAAAATGCAAAAAAGCTTTACCAGCATGCACTATTCTGTTGGTCAACACTGTAAGTGTCCCAAACGATTGGATTTTGCCTGTGAAATTCTGCAAAGAGAAATGTAACTGCACCTTGAAAGATGTTGAAGAACTGTTATTCATAGACAGGTTATGTAGTAACATATCATCATTCAGCTCTTAAGTCAGAGGAAATGTGGGGTAGTTGTAAAAGACGTTCACACATCCTGTTAACACAAGCACCATTTCGATGGAAGAGGGTGTAAGTAAGCTCTGTCAGGATGGTCTCTTGTTCGTTGGCTTTGGTGGTGTCAAAATGCTTCGGTGTTACAGGAAGGTGTTGATCGCTCAGTGACTGAGGGATCCCAATAAAACATGTCATTTAACTCCAGGGGCTCTCTTTGCCTGTCAGACACGGTATGGCCGAGCAGGTGGGGTGCTTTGCCCAGGGCTGATACTTCATGTTGTTTTGACAGCAGTGAATGACTTGTTCATCTCTGTCTCTCTTTTTATTATATCTATCCTACTATCTGGACATCAAGTCAACATGTGGCTCTAAAAGCGAAGCTCCTGTGGTACAGAGGGGGATGGCTCGTGATCAGAGGTCACGACTCGGGCTCTCTGGAGCTGAGGATTGGGTTGACAGCAAGGTGACAGACTGTCAGATCACAGGAGTGTAGGGCGGTGCGATGGCACCTATGTGGAGAGGGACAAGAGACGGGTGTCTGGAAAGAGGGACTTTCAAAGTTCTTCTCTGTCTCACAGGCCCATACAGAATCTGTGCTTTCTGCAGAACTGGAACATGCGTCAATCACTATTTTGAAGACATCTCCAGTCCCTTGAGTTTCATTATTAAAGACCCCATGACATATAAATGACAGTTTTGAAATGTTTTGTCCACGTCAGGAGGTTTTTTACTCCTAAACATTGAACTTCTTAGAAAATACATACATTTAAAATGTACTTTCTCTGCTGAGAACACCATCCAAATGTACTGATGACTCATCTTGCACCAGTTAGAATATACATATATTTTGCCCAAACCTTTTCCTGGAGATCTACGTTTAGCTCCAACCCTGATCCAACATACCTGAACCAGCAAATAAAGATCTTAAGAAGCACTTAATCATAACAGACAGGTGTGTTGGAGCAGGTTTGAAACTTATGCTGCCTTCACATGCTGTCGTATTTATTGTAAATATGAGTTTCCTAATTGGAAATTGGACGCCTCTTAAGTCATATTTATTACTGGGAAACTGAAATAATTTTGATACCAGAGTTTCCAAGTTGGGTGGGCCATAAACTTTAAACATGGTGAAGGGGACAACCATTGCTGACATCTACAGTATTTGTCTAGTCACTAAAGTAGTGACTTTATGGGCTATATACTGTATGAACAATCATTTGAAGCATGTTTTATAAATTAAGTATGTATTTGAATGAGTATTTATATGATTGTCAACCAGTGGGATGCTATGACAACAAAGCACTTAAATACGACAAACTTGTAATAACAACTTTATAAGTGGGAAATAGAACATTTCTGATAGCACTTGAAGGCAGCATCTAGTCTGCAGTCTAATCTAGAATTTAAATGCTCTTTGCTTTAATTCCATCTATCTTCATGCTTAAACTAAAGACTATTGGTTATATTAAAATGGTGGATATACCCAGACTGAACTTCTTGTGCCAAAAGGAAATTCAAAATAAGAAAAAAAACTCTGTATTTGTAAAAACTCAGGGGTTCGTTTCATATTTTGTAAAATTTAATTCAGCTACCAACAAAAGTGTAGCACTCTGAGCTCAACTGAACATATTTTATCATATTTAAACTCATTCTGCATAAAAAAAAAAGCAGCAGATTCCATCTGGGCCTAGTCATCCGGTGTCTACTCATGCACTCTTTGCCTCTCCATTTGAATGTGAAGACATGAAAACGAGGCCGATATGGAGAGTGGATCAGGGTGACTCCTTTCATATCTAAAGAACAGCGAACACAAGTGCTCTCAAAGAGCGAGAGGGGGGAAAGACAAAGAGAGAAACCCAGAGAGCGGGAGCATGGTGGGTTGACTCCGCTAGATTATAGCTCTTGGTATTATTATGATAATCAGGGGTTGTATGGGGATTTTGGAGGTGGTAGCAGTCCCTCGGAGCAGGCTTTAGTCTAGCAGTTTACTACGGCGCATAATCACTGTCATTATCACCATATTCAACACTGTACTATATTATCCCTTCAGTCCCATGTAAACAAAACCTTTGACTAACATAACAAATCTTCCCACATTAATGCTCAGCTAGGAAAGCCATGTAAAAACATTTTGGTGAGCTAAGAACGGTATAGGAGGGGGAACGTGGAAAAAGGGTAGATGGGAAATAAAAACGGGCAAGGGCATAAAAAGGACAGATGCACAGAACGTGACGCACATTGGACGTCTCCAGGGATGGAGGGAGAGAGGTAAACAGCCTCTCCCGCGGGCCGGTGCAGAAGGGTATAAGGGGGTAAAACAGCAGCGATGTGGTACCAGGTGGGCAGAGGGCCATGAGTCAGGAGCAGATCTCCTTAGAGGGCATCCTAAGCTCTAAGAGCCACTTCACAATGGTGTATGACAATACATTCAAACGGTCAAACCTGCTGACCAGTTGAAGCTGGTCCTACTCATCAACATGAAAAATTTTTGCAAGAAAAGCAAGTAAAAAAAAAAATGTTCAGGTCATTGCTTTAAAGAAAAGCTGATCATACATGCCTTGGGCTAAATATAGGACCGGGTGTACTAACCACAGCACACCGCTGAACATACTGACCCTGTGTCAATCAGTACAAGTTCCCATGCAATGGATTGCACACACGTCCCTTTAGAAGACTTACTGGAGTGAGAGATCGAGAAAGAGAGAGATGGTGCAGATGGTGCTTGGATTGAATGATAGGATGTTGATTCGGGATGCACAATGTTCTCCACATTTGACAGTGGGTGCAGAAGACCTTCTCTAAACCAGCTCCAGACTTGTGTAGTTTTGACATCACCTCTTCCTCTGACATTAAACATAGATACTCACCCCTGCTCTCTCTCTCTCTCTATATGGCTATGTTTGGAATGGCATACTAGCTTCTTACTTACTGCATAGTATACTTTTTTTTTTTTAAATAGTGAACAGATGTTTCACAATAAACAGTTCAAACCTTCTTCACTGACCTCATCATGTTGGATTATTCAGCAAATAATATTTAATAAATACTGGAAACTAAAGCGTTTTTGGCAAATAGAGCATCTTAGCTTTTGGCAGTCCAATCCTATTAAAAAATGAAAAATTGCAGACAATATTTTCGGTTCACCCATCACATTGGAAATAAAAAGGATTTGAACTGTGGGACATAATCATTTATACTGGCTGAATTCTATTTAATAGCATTCTACTTTTAATATTTCTTATAATGGCAGAAATATTAAGAGGGCTATGCCCCACATAATTCAGCGTCTGTTGTTTACCACTCATTTGCATACTGTGCAAAGGATACATAGTATATACTGCAGCAAGAGTAGTCCGCTAGTATGCTTTTCGAAATATAGCGTCGTCACCCTTACATATGCTTTGTACAAAGAATGAAAACCACACTGAATAAATGAATATGTGCATAAATAATCAAAACAGACAAATAAATATTAATAAATAAAACATCAGACATGAAAGACTTGAAGATTGAGCAGACTTCAGAGGGGCGGAGCACTCATGAATACCTCTCTTTTGTTTAATAGGCTATGCAGCTCATTTGCATATGGGGATTCTAAACCACAGAGGCTGTGTCTCATTGGTCAGATGTTCCTGTTGCTTAATGAATGCTAAACCTGTTTTGTTTTTTTTGTTTTTTTCATTTTTTGTTCTAAACCTCAGTTTCCATTGTACCTGACTGGCAAAAAAAACCCCCAACAACATTTAAAATACCTTTAACAAAGTCTTTTAGATGGAAGCTTATACTGAGCTCTTATATAGATATAGATTTACTCTGCTTCCTGTTCTTCTAATGCGGGTCCATCTAACCCAGTAAAAATAGCCTCTGAGATACACACTCGCTCACATACATACTCTGGTTTCACAGGCATCCAAATGTTCACATTCAGACATACACATACAAATTGTAAATCAACTATCACACCAGGTTCAGAAACAACAGCTGATATTGGTAAAACAGTCAAATACAATCTAGGGTTTGCGACTGAAATGTTTCCGAATGTGCCCCCCAAATTTTTTTTTTCACCTAAATATCTTATATTCTATTCATCTAGTTGTCTGATATCTATTACATCTTCCAGATAAAATATAACCAACACTACATTATGGCTGCTGTCAATCAACCCACAATGCACCAGTGCGCCCCTGAGGCACAGTGTATTCCCCTTCCATTCACGTCAAGCGCTTCTTGTCTGGGAATGTTGAAGGTCAAACATTACCAACAATGTAATGGGTTATATTACATAAAAATTGTGCCAGGATTTATCTCGTTTGTATGTAAAATCTTTCTCTTTCTGTCTCTCTGTCTCTCTCTCTCGTTGTCTCTTGGCAGACAATTAGATTTCCTGGCACCACGGTGCTCCAGGGCAGGACCGAACGAGGGCCGGAGAGAGCGAAAGAAAGAGAGAGGGAGAGAGTGGCGTGGTGTTTAGGTCACAAACTTCAAAACATCTTTATTTTCAATTTCCGTTGCAGTACAAGAACTGTTTTTCATAGTATTTGATACTTTTTTGTTGCTTTTGTTCTTCTATGTACAGGAGATGAGTAGAGTAAGACTTGCTTTCGTGTGGTTCGTATGTACAGAGGTTGGACTCGAAGAATGGCTGGAGCGGTAGCAAAAAAATTCTTCTAGCCACAATAAAACAGGTGATACAGCACGTCCACCTACAACATCCATCAGTGATTCGGAGAGCAGGTTCAGTCCTTAATCCACCCCCCATCTGTGGATCAGAGACAAAACCCTACAGAGTTTCATTCACGAGAGGTCCCTTGGCCGAGAGGCTTCAAACGACCCAGCTGACGATGGGTTGCGCCCTAACCCCCCCACCCTCGTTCCCAGTCTCTGTGGTTGTTCTATACAGAAGAGTCAGTTCAGAGAAAGAAATAAAGGCAACTCCACTGAGGCAGCTTCCCGCTACCTGTGTCTGAACAATAGTCCTTGTTTTTCTTTTTCATGAGCATATGTTCACACTCTTGATGTTCAGTAACAAGCACTTCTGTGAGTGTGTGTGTGCGCGTGTGTGTGTAGATTCCAGTTTGTGTCCTGGCTCAAAAACAGTTATTTTTGGCAACACTGAAGAGCTTTCAGAGAGATTTTTTTGTCACTTGCAGTATAATGGCGTACCCCCATTTCCTCACGTAACAACTCTCATCAAATAATGATGGAGAAAGGAAAGCGAAGGTAAGGAGTTACGCAAAAGTAACATTTTAAAGATAGAACTTGAAATAAAATACAGAAATAGAAGCCCGGTGTGAAGTTTGACAATATTTTTGGAGCAGAGAGAGCTGAAGGCAGAGATGTCCATTGAGAGAAGGCAGATAGTTGGACTCGCTCTTTCTCTATGTGTGTGCGCGAGAAGGGAGGAGAAAATGATGCTGATGAGAGAGCAGAGTGGTTACACAGCACTTCAGAGAGCCTGCTGCCATGGAGACAAACCTCTCTGTCGCTCTCCCTGTTTAGGCTTTCCTTACCTCTTACTTCAAAACAAATGAAAGAGCAAAAAGGCAACCAGACATAAGGAGGGCGTCAGAGACAGGAGAGGAGTCCATCATCGCCAGCGGCACTTTGGATCAGACCCTGTGGCGTTCTTCCTCCTCCACCTCTTTCTAGTGGTCACAGGCTTGTGACCAGCTGCATCTGTCCATCTCCCTCGCTGTGAGGGGGCTCAGGGACGGGGTGGGCTTCAGTGCTCGGTCTCCTAGGCGGAGCCTGGTAAAAGGTCTGCATGGGGGCTCCGCGGGAGCCTATGGCAGGCCGACCCGAGCTGTAGTACAGCTCCTCCGGAGGCTGGGCTGAGCGCGGAACCACTTCCAGAGGCTCTGGGCTGCTGTCGGGGTAGGGCGAATCTCGCAGGTTGGTGATGCTGGTGTAGAGGGAGTCCCGCGCAGGCGAATCAGGGGCTCCGTTGTGGCCCTGGCCTGTTGCGCTTTGGCCGCTGTGACCGCTGTGCCCCAAACTCTCGGTCAGGTCAGCCGTGTAGCTTTCGGACTCATCGGGATCGCTCTGGTAGAGCACAGACTGGGCACGCTGCAATAGCAGGGGCTCCTCCAGAGCCTTGTAAAGCAGTTCCACGTCCTGTGGCGTGCGCTGACGCGCTTCTCGTGAACGAAAGTCTTCGTCATTCTCCATGCCTATCACCGGCTCTGCCCCACCTCCACCCCGTCCCATTCCTATGTGCCCGTGTCCTCTGACCAGGCTGCCACATGTTCTGTCAGCGCCCCCGGCCCCTCCACCTCCTCTGAGATTATTGTGCACAAGTTCCGATATGATCATCTTCTCGAACGCCGCTGCATCCGAGAGGTTTCTCCGTATGCCACCGAGCGTTTCTGAACCACGGGGGTTGAGCAGGGGAGGGGGGCTATCACCACCTCCACCTCCCAGAAAGTCACAGCTGCCCCCTGGAGCTCCCGAACCACCGACACTACGCAGAGAATAGCTGTTGTTGAAGTTCCCGTTCAGAGGTAGCGTCTCCATGCCTCCATGATCTCGGTTCTTAGACAGGGTGCTCTCTGTTGAGAGAGCAAATGAGAAGTGGTAAGCAAATGAAAAAGGAGGAGGGAGAAGTGAGCACTTCATTACCTATTTTAATCAAGACGGGGATTCACAGCAACAGAATCCGGGATTAAATCAATAATGGGGAACACAACTTCCATCACAAGATTAATAGGCTTATGGACAGAGGCAAGTTATTACCAGGGACGTAAATTGTGTACATAGAAGCACAGGCTTCACTGCACACGTGAAGAGGTTATCATTCTGCAAAATTAGCCTATAAAACACTGAAAGTAGCCATAAGCCTGAAAGCAGAAAGAGTCTTACTTGGGTCACGGAAAGTTCCTGTGGATCCATGATGAGGCCATGTGAGGGCAAAATGAGACAAAAGAAAGATAACAACAGTGATCAGTGATAAGTCTCTACTCTCTACCTTGGACATTACATGAAACTGACTTCTTTTTCTTGAACGTTGGAATAAACAAATGTCACACTTAGGAACTCTATTGAGAAAGAGAAAAGTCCACAAAGCAGTACCTCACTTTTAAGCTTAGGAGCGGTACCTCGTTCACAATAACATACTGATTTCAAAATGTATATATGCTATTCTATCAGCTATAATCAAAAAGTAGTTAACTACAGGGAAATTACTTAAAGTGACAGTTCACCCAAAATGACAATTCTATGGTCATTTACTCTCACTCATGTTGTTCCAAACCTGTCTGCCATTTAAAACAAAAAGTGACTTAAAAGTGAAATAGTCATAGAAACAACATGAGAGTTTTTTTGAGTGCATATTTCTATACATTTTATTATTGGGTTTATCTACTTTTTTTAAGACTTCACTATGAGAGACTACATGCGAGAGAGACAAAGAGAGAGAGGACAATTTTTGTGAGTGAGTTTTTTACATTACAATAAATTTTTACTGAGGTTTGCATTAAAAGCTGTGAAGTAGAACAGCAGAAATACTATATCGTTTTGGGTCAGTGTCTGATTCTGAGGAGTTTCAGATCAGCATCTC
Organism: Enteromius mattozi; assembly: GCA_032359235.1. Classification (NCBI taxonomy): domain Eukaryota; kingdom Metazoa; phylum Chordata; class Actinopteri; order Cypriniformes; family Cyprinidae; genus Enteromius; species Enteromius mattozi. The sequence continues at coordinate 5,316,700 of JAUMHE010000044.1, read as the reverse complement.
ACTCCTTTAGTCTTGAAAGTTGGTATCTTAGAAACAGTCACTCATTCTTTGGTTTGGGAAGTTTAGAAGCAGAGCTTTGTTGTTTGGGTTTGGCACGATCATTATTCGGCGAGACGTTATTCACACTTCAACCTCATAAAGTCAAGACGATGTTTATTTCACGCGCTCCTTCACACGGCAGAGATGTTGTGATATTCTTTTAACTCATCGGCGTGTATTGAACGCAGGAGATGCGTGTGGCGGCACAGACCAAGGCGTGCGGGGGTTTAAATATTAATGCCCGGTATGATTTTAATCAACGCTCCTCTGTGCAGAGAGAGAGTAATTAGACATTCTAATGAGGCCCTCCTCCTACTTCCTCTTCATAAGCATTCTAAAAATGTCCTCTTAGCCGAGTCGAACCGAGCTGCGCACCATCAGCCTGACACATTACACAGAGAGGGAACATTTAAAATATTCAACAGAGACGCTGTCTTAAATTTCACCCCACTGACATGGGAGCCGCAGCTATCTTTCTCTCTGGCTGTGTCTCAATCGGCACACAAAGGCGAACGGTACGGCAAGAAAGCGAAGCCTGGGCCGTATGTGTGTGTGGCACGGACACAGCCATGCCAATACTCTGTATCGAATCTTCAGGGAACGCTCCACTGTCAGTCACTCAACTTCATCCCTAGCTTTAATCGATGCTCTGGTCTGTCTTTCCAGCAGGAGGGATTAAAACGCCGGACAGATGGTCAGCCCCTGTCCACCCCTCTGGATCACACTGACACACCGACAGGGTGTAAACTCACATGCAGAGACCTACACACACACACAGCATATGCACTAGAGCGCACAGATTGCAGAATCATCGTTGACACTCATACACAAATAATGATAATAATAATAATAAAAAGTTTTTATCACTTAGAGGATGCTCATGTATAGCTAAAAAATAGAGAAGTAAAGTGTCTTTTGCATACCAATTCTGTCTCAAACTCCTAAGTCCTTTACGAACCCGACAAAATAGCTACCTTTGATCAATAAAATTCTTTAGGTGGCATTTTGGCAAATTTGAGCACAGTTCTGAAAATCTGCGTTATAAACAGGTAAGCTATTAAAGCGATCTCATTTTCTTTTCAATACAAAATAAGGTCCACCTACACTTACCAGTAGAATTGAAGACCCCAGGCGAGGGAGGGGTAAACGTCTCAGCCAGCAGCGTGTTGTAAGGTGAACTTCCTGTACGGGTTTGCAGCACGGGGTTGGTCAGAAGATGGTTTCCCATTGTACCTAAAAAGAAAAAAACTTTTTTTTTTCACATTATAAACGTCATAATATTTTGTGACTGACTTTCAAAAGCCTTCACTGTAAATCACTGTTATTTAAGCAGCAAAGCAACTGAAGGCCATGCTACAGATGTGTTGTGAATATAACAACTATATTGTCGTTAGACTAACACAATATGGTCATGCAAAATCATACAGCCTTATATGCTGGTAACATTCATGCCAATAAGCAACTAGTTATAGTTGCAAATAATAAGAATTGGTCTTTAAAATAAACTATTACCATATTATTATCACATTCTAAATTGTACATTTTTATATGATCTGCTTATACAGTAAACCCTGTGTTTACCTGTTTTCTAAAAATTGAAATATTAGTTTTTAACAATTTTTTTGCTCTGAAGGTGGCATACTTGTAGTCACTTGTAAAGTAAGATTAATTGCCTGGTATACAGTGATATAAAATCTGTTTCACATCAAGTCTGTAATTCTATTGTGCATCAGGTACCAATTAGGGACCAATTCTTACTATCAACTAGTTGCTTATTATAGCATGTCTATTATTATATTATAACATACCGGCTGTTTATTAGTACTTATAAAGAACATTTGAACTTGACCTTAAAATAAAGTGTGACCTTGTATTTTACAGTGGCTGACCATGGTAAATGACCATGAGCATCCCGGATCAGTTTTAAGAGGAATGATACATCACATGAACATGGATTGGCTATTTGCACTTCACAATAAGGTTAAGCAGAATCTACTCAACAGTGTGTTTATTGTGTTTGATATTTCACCAAAAATAAATAAAAAATCCTAATGTCGTTGTGTCGTAATGGCTGATTTGATGAAGTGTTTATTTGCAGCAAAGCCGAAATGTGTTTGAAGAGTAGTCGTGGAGCATAATTCCATGACTCACTGTCAGATGGAGTCATTGGGAGGGAAATGGTAATATTTGCTATTATGTAGTTCCACAGAGCAGCCACTGAAATGTGGGTTCATTTCCCAGTGAAATGTGAACGCTTGCAGTAGACAAATGTGACTCAGAGAAATGGAACATTCAGTATGGCCCATAATGCAGGCGCAGAGCTGCAGCCTGGGGCTTTCAGACAGAAATGCCATGAAATTAAAAAGAGGCCAGTATGACATCGAGTGGACTGAGGCAAAGTGCAACCTTGCGCTCTCGCGCTATCATCTATCAGAGAGGACCGCCTCAAGAATTAATTTTAGATGTGCGCTCGCTCACGCTCGCCACACATACTACACACATTTTTTACCTCTTGCAGGAATGTTCCAAGTTTAATAAAAGTAAAGCTGTGCCACCAGCATTTGTGGCATAAAATTGATTATCACAGAAAATAATTCCAGCTCATTCCTCATTACAGTCAGACACAATGTAGTAAACACACTGTTAAGCACACCAACAAGAATTAAGCATGAGACTAGTGTGACCTGTTCCATCTGTCAACTTTCATGATAATTTAATGCAGCTACAGCCCCACAGTGCCGTTTAAGCTATGTAAAAGATGAACTAAGGAGAAAACCTGTTAGGTTTGTGTAATATGCAATACGGATACCAGATCTGCTTTACATGGCACGAACTCCACCCACAGAAATTAGTAGCACATAACCAAATGTTCATCCGCCTGGAAAAGTAGTCCCGTCTGAATAAGAATTGCACTAAACGAACAATGCAAGTGCTTTATAAGAATGGTTCACCCAAAAATGAAAATGTGCTGACAAAATAACCAAGACGTAAATGAGTTTGGAAAAAGATTTAGAGTAATTTATCATTACATCACTTGCTCACCAATGAATCCCCTGCAGTGAAGGGGTGCCGTCAGAATGAGAGTTCAAAAAACAGTACACACATCACATTAATCTTAAAGTAATCAACACATCTCCAGTTTATATATTATTGTCAGTTGAAGTGAAATGCTGCATGATTGTACTCTGTAAAAAGGTTTTTTCAAAGTTGTAAATAAAACAAATAACATGACCGGAGTACAGTTTCACAATTCATTGTTTTACCTACCATTTTTTGGCAATTAATTGTGAAATTTACAAGCAATTTCAGAGAAAAACTATTTTTGCTTTTCGTTTTTTTTTTAACAGTTTAAAAAAAATCTTTAAACTATAAATTCTGGCCAAAATATGATTCCATAATTTATAATAAAGTTTCTTCCAGTAAAAAAAAAAAAAGTCAAAAAAGTTAATCTCCTATTGTCCTCTCACATCACAAATTACATTTTTGTTTTGAATTGCTTTTGCTTGATCTGTGCATGTTTCTTTCCTGATTCAGGAAACTTGAACTTGAACTTTTCCATTGGAGAAGGCAAACATTTTTAATGATGACTTTGTTTATTACAAACATGCAGATTTTAACTTCAAATAACGTTACTTGTGGATTGTTGTTACAGTATGTTTTCATCAGCTGTTTGGACTGTCATTCTGATGGCACCCATTAACTGCAGAGGATTCATTGGTGAGCAAGTGATGAAATGATAAATTTCTCCAAATCTGATGATGAGAAAAAAAACTCCTCTACATCAGGGATGGCTGGAGGGGGGAGTAATTTTTCATTATTGGGGAACATACCACGTCTTCCGATTTTTTCTGTTAAACCCTTCAGACTGATAGTACTAATAGTTTCCAAAATAGTCAAAATTATGTTCTGTGTGAATCATCATTAAACCACAAATGCTATCAATAGTGCTTCACTTGTACTGAAACTTTGAACATTCCTTTAATTCCTGTAAATATCTCACTGGAGTGTCATGTAAAATGTGAGGGGAATCTAGGCCAGTGGGAGGGTATGACGGCAGCTCTTGGAAGCACAGAAAAGACTTCACACGGCAGTGAAGTGGGAAATAAGAGCGATAGGAGATGAATCTGATAAAGACAGCGGTGTGCACATACACACGCCCTTTCATTACCCTCCATCTCTACTTCTGACTGCCATTCACTCTTGTAACATCCAAAAACTTTTCTCCCGCGGCAAAAAACCCTGCCGTTTCCTCTCCCCGGAATCTATTCTTCTTTTTCTGCCACTATATGGTTTAGATCTGCCTTTCTGTCTCATACTTTCTCTCTCTCTCGCCTTGATTAAAGTCCCCGGAAAGCAACAATCGGCGCACTGCAGTGAGGACGCTACTGTCATTCTCCTCAATTAGAGTAATTACCCCCCGTTCGTTCGGCGGCTAATCACTTCATTAAAAACAAAATGGATAGAATTAGCATAAAGAGTGGCGGTTGATTTAGCTGCGGCTTCTCTGTCGTCGCCCCCCTCTCCTCCCACAAACATTGATCCCTGGGATGATCAGAACGGTGGTGACGCCACACTCCGGATCCGGTGATGGAAACAACCTGCCTCTCGCATTCTCTCTATTAACTATCACTTAAAGTGGCTCTATTATGGATTTTTGAAATTTACCATTCATGCCGTGTGTAACACAGCTCTAAGTGAATGAAAACATTCTGCAAAGTTTAAAATCTGAAAGTGCACTGTGTATAAAGTTATTGTCTCTTAAAAGAAAGAGGCGACTTTGAATCATTGAAACAAGTCGTTTTTAAAGAGTCTCAAGGCGTTTCATGTTAACATCAAAATGAAACTCTGGCATATTGCCCGCCCACTTGGTGCGCACGCAGACCTAGGAAAACTTGATTTTCGCATTGGTCTGAATGAAAATGCAAATTCATTCTTTACCACTAGGTGCTGCTTTTGTAGCGTTAAAAGCTCACAAACACTGCTTTAAACTAAACTGACCAATCACCAGAGGAAAAATTAATCGCTGAACGAATCGATTGAAAGTTGTTAAACAAATAAGGAAAGGAAAGGAAAGGACGTGACATGTGGCCAAGTATGGTGGCCCATACTCGGAATTTGTGCTCTGCATTTAAC
>JAUMHE010000044.1:5281263-5305363 GCA_032359235.1 Enteromius mattozi | reverse complement strand
CACTCGCACTTTTAAATATATATATATATATATATATATATATATATATATATATATATTTTAACCATAACTGTTTTTGTAGTAGCTTAAATAGTCAAGATTTAACAATACAAAATGCCATTACGATTATTTTAAGCATTTTCAAAACTGAATAAAAAACTAAATATTTCAGAGTTAAATTTACATAACTTTTTAAGACTTTATTCATTAGATTATAAACTCCCTAATATTTCCAGGTTTCCATGACCGTCAATATGCCCTACAAAATATTCTTTTTCTGAAGTAGGCTAATGCTAAAAGCAGTGTAAGATGCAGCTTTGAGATGTGCTCTTGGAAAGTGAATTATCAGGGCAGGATCTGTCAGATTTATGCATGCTATTCCGAAAAAAAGGTGCTTGCAACATCTTTAACTGGCTTCATTTATAATTCACATGATGACCTTGGTTAGGCTAGGATCACATGTCAGTGGCCAATCATCCAACTGAACGCCAAACTACATAATACCAGTGTATGTTTCCGAGTGAAAGATGATACTGCACTATATGGAATTTAAACTCCCAGAGAGCCATTTTGCTGGAATCCATTTAAATGAAACAAATGGTTTAAAGAGGGGGTCGCGTCCCCTGCTCAAAAACCAATGGCCCTTGTATGGCTGAATGCGAACAGACTGTATCATACATACGCTTTTTTTGTCCCGTAGCTGCGATAGTCAATGGCTGCCGAGATGCCCACCACCAGGGCGGGAAAGCAGTAGCCGCACAGGTAGTAGTATTTCTTTCGGGAGTATTCGCTCTCAAAGACCTCAACCAGCATCAGATACAGCTGGATTCCCTCCAGACACATCCAGGAGAACGCAGCCAGGAAGAAGAAATGCAGCAGACCCGCAAAAATGGGGCATGCAATCTGTATTTGGAGAAAAAAAGAGGGAAGAAGGGGTTAGTGAGAAAAATATCAGACGAAGTATAGTGCATAGTAACTACAGTATGAACATAAAGGAATAGTCCATGCAAAAATGATCATTTACTCCTCTTTGTGTTTTTTCAATCCTATGTATGACTGACTTTATAATGTGGAACACACTGTATTTGGAAGAATGTAAGTAGCTAAACAGCATTGATGACACTGACTTCTCATTTTTGCGCAAAGAATACAATGGAAATCAATAGGAACTGAAATTTGCACTTTATGACGTGAATTACATGGTGTTTTAATGTGACTTTTAGCACAAAACTCTGTCCTCCAACACTTTAAAAATAAAATAAATGTATCCCCCCTCCATTTTCAGATGATAATCACATTTAAAAGTGATTTATTTTGCTGGGCTGCAGTGTGAAGAAAAAGAAAATGTAGCCGGCACATAAAAGGACTCCTTGCAGAAGCATCTGCCAATCGACTGGAAGAACGAATGCGCAGGCGGCAAACAGTGATCCCACTATTGCAAGTGCACTCACCTAAAAACATCCACCTTTCAGCAAATCACTTAGTGCGAACGTCACATAACATTATTAATATTCATGACTCAAGTCATGCTTGTGCGCTGAGCCTGACAGGAAGTAAATTTCTTAAGAGAGAAGTGAACAACAGAAGAGAAGCAGTCTTTGACAATAAAATATATCAGCTTAATAATAAAATTTTCATGATATTTTAGAGTGACTGACGTTTCTGGAGAGTTTGGTTTTTAAGCTTTCAAATCATATCTTGCATAAATGTATCCACAGCAACTTGGCAACCATACTTGCAAAGAGAGGTTGATGAGATTCATAATGCATCCCCCGCACTTTACGTATCGTTTCTACGCCCCTGCAAAGCGGAAGATAAAGATCTGCTCACGGATTTATCATTTACTAGTTAAGTGCCTCATAAAAAACTATATCTTTTGAAAAAGAAAAGAAAAGAAAAAAGCTCTGAAACATTATCCAGCTACAAGTTCTTCTTCTGAAGAGCTCATTGTAGCAACCTTGGCATCTTGTAAAATGATTTCGATTCCCAGCATACTAATGCAGCCTGAAATCTGCAAGAGATGCGTTAAATCAGCCAATCAGATGACACCACCGCTTTCAACAGGAAACTTTCAGTGTCAGTAGACTGATGTGAAAGGCATCACAATTTGAAACTAATAAGTCACAATATCCTAATCATTTGAAAATGTGTCCACGCTGTATGATATATTGATTACGCATTCAATCAGCTGCTCTTGAATCGGAAAAACATAGCAGAGCTGATAATTAGGGTATAATTTTCTATCTGAACTCAGCAAGTTGAAATCGTTCACAGTGTTTAATGTTTTAATTGGTTGTTGGTTCTCCTCATAAGTGGTGTTTCAGTAGGGTTTTAGTTTATGGATGGCTGACTAAAACATAAACCTCATCAACTGTTAACATACATGCTTTCAGCGGTCAATGTAAAACACACTGGGTACTGTTTTATTTGGCCATCCAAAAAAATAACCCCATCCCTGACAAAACATGACACTTCAGTTAAAGCAGGTGTACAGAAGAAATCAACTCAAACTTGGTACACACTGGACTATTTTGGCCACAATTTGACTGCCTTTTTAAAATTCCTCTAATACTAGGCCAATATCTGTAGTCTTATTGCTGGTTTGACATATTCGCAGACAATCGATTAATGACCATTACTGTCAAACTTTACTTTCAATGAGATTCTGTGAATGTCAGAAGTTTTGAGGCACAGTCCTGAAGTGTGGATTCTTTTATGACACCGACAGGAGCACTGAAAATGAATCTTCTTGTTTTTACCGTAATACGATCTGATATTAACAGAGATCTCACAGTGCGACACGGCCTATTGCTGGGATGTTCGGAAAGTCTGCCAATCAACGATTGCAGCTTTTAAAACAATAACCTTAAAACTCATCTAATTAATGTTGCTTGCTTCAAAGTGAAAATTACACCCCAAAGAATCAACAGATAGAGGAGCAGCTGGTTAAATGCGCAATAAATGCATAATCAACATATAATACAGCAGAGTTGCATAATGTTGCCTGGAGGCAATTTTTCAGAAAGTCAGGGTGAAAGTGTTTTCACTAACTCCAAAAATCTTCCATCATGTGAATAACACTGTGATGTTTGTGTATTGTTTTATATACATTACTACTCACTTAGCTAAGAAGTGTAAACTCTCTTATGCTCACAAAGACTGCATTTATTTGATCAAAAATGCAATAAAACTGTAAACTATAATTACAAATGAAAATATTGTTCAGGATCACTCCTCCAGTCTTCAGTGCTTTCAAAAACCAATCTAATATGCTGATTTACTGGACAAGAAACATTTCTTATTATTAGCCATTCTAAAAACAGCTGTGCTGCTTTTTCAGTCTTTAAGTGATAGTCTTTAATGTCACTTTTGATTATTTTAATGCATCCTTGGTGAATGAAAGTATTATTTTATATAAGAGATCAATAACATAGAGACTGAAACCCCAATAAAGTACGTCAGATTGTGATAGTCCACTGCATCCTCCACAACTGAGCATTTAGAACAAGCACTCATCTGAACCGTGGCATGCAAATGAATGCAAATTACCTGCACTTAAAGCAGTTTGCATTTAATTCCTTCAGTTAATCGGATGCTAAAACAATGCAGACGGCATGTTCTATCAGCGGGTGCACATAAACACTACAATCAGCGGGTGAAATTCATTCCCAGTGCTTGTTCCCCTTAATATAGATCACAAATCCGCTCACGTGGTACTGCGTCTTGTCGATGCCAATGAGGAAGAGGAGCTCGGCGATGAAGAGGTTGATGCACAGGTTCTTGTGGATGGTGTTGCGGTCGGTCTGCAGGCCTCGCAGGAAGCAGAAGGTGGAGATACAGATGGCGAGACACACCAGCGAAATGACAATACCCACCCATGTGATCACAAAGAGGATCAACTCGTGCATCCTGCCTGGATACTGAGAGAGACCGAGAGATGGATAAGGGAAATGGTATAAACGGATAGGCTGCCCGAGGGAGAGTGACTTATGAAAATCCAGTAAATGTCAAGCTGAAATTGCTGTGTGTTTGTTTGTGTATTTTGCTCTTATGTGTATAGATATGTGTTTGTCTTACAGACCGTGTGCAAGTGAAAAAGCTGTTTATGTGCATGAGAGCTATATTCAGATTTGTTCGCAAGCAGGTGATGAATGTAAAGAAGGGATACGTCTTACGTCAGGTTCGTGGTGTACCATGAGCACGGCGAAGTTGGTTAGATGGCTACAAGAACAAGTTGTGTGCGTGCTGTTGGTTTCCATCAGCCTGCAGCCCTGAGATGACCACTGGCCCGTCATCGAACGCTCGGAGTAGTTCCAGAATGAGCAGTTTGGGCTGAAATGATTCTCCAGCTGCAAAGAGGAACCAACAGAGAGAGACCGGAAAAGATTGGCTTTCACAACATAATGTTTTGTGTTTAGGAGTCATGTGAGAAGCCTTCATGGTCAGGGACCATCTAGCACTTACACATTGATTTTCACTGTGTTGTCTGAAATGGCAGTTTCTGCACTGCAAAGGCAGCACAATTAGGGTGAATTATAAACAATAAATCTCTCATTGATTCTTGAGTACTGAGATGTGTTACAGAAACGACAAAAGGAATTATGTTGGGATTCGTCTGTTCAACATGTTGAGAAGAATTCACGTTTAAGGGGGCACAAGCAATTTCCTGCTGCTTCCATTTGCTTACAAATGTGTGCTGTTCTGTCACAGCAAATATTCATTATAAATACTGAATGTAGCACATGTACTGTAGCAGTCATGCTGATGAATGTACTCACGCTACAGGATGATGGCCTCAAACTGATCTTCCGCTTGCAGTGTTGACAAAACAACAGTAATTTGCAAAACACACACGTATTAAGTGAAGAGCCTTTTTGCGGTGTTGCTAGTACCTTAAATTTTTCCTCGTCAGTGTTTTTTTTTTATTTTTATTATTTATATTTTTGAAGTTGTCAGCCACTGCCTGAATTTTTTTATGGCCCCCTGAATATTTTGTGCATCTGAACAAACAGAGCCTTTGCAACAACAACAAGAACAACAACAGAACAAACGTTTCATTCGAACTTCATGCAATCTTTTTTATAAACACTTGAATATGGCTTCGTTTAATAAAAATATGTTTTTGTAAAAGACTATGTCTAGGTCAGATTCAGAACAATGATTTTAAAAAATGGAATAGATCATGTCCACACTGGATCAACACTCCATTCTGTAACATTAAGTAGTTTAGATTTATTTGCTTTTTAATGCTTGATGATCACATTATTTTACATACTGTATGCATCTGCTTATATACACGATTGCTTGTTTCCACTTCTTCTTTGTCGTGTTTTGATCGAGACATTTAATACTCTTTCAGAAAATGTGTAATATTTCAGAAAATGTGTCAACTATATTAAAATTAGGAAAATGATCTGAAAAATAGAATAAAATTTAAATTTTTTAACATTTAAATTTAAACGTAATTTATTCCTGTGATGCAAAGCTATATTTACAGCATCATTACTGCCATCTTCAGTGTCACATGATCCTTCAGAAACCAATATACTGTATTCTTTTATATATTCTCTCTATATTCATCTGATTTGATTCTTTTCTGCCCGAGAAATTTTTCATATATGCAGAACAGTTGTTTTCGAACCTTGGATTTACATAAAGTTCTAAAGAACGACATTTGTTTGAATTGTAAGACAATGTAAATCTTTTAACACTATTAAACAGAAAGGTGTTTTTAGGGGAAGTGAGGGATAATGAAATAATCATAATGCAAAAAATGATCACTTACACAGAAATGTGTTCATGTTTGACGAATGTAACCCCATGTGTGAAAGTAACTTTTCTTGCTTTCTTGCTTGTTTACTAAACGTAGTGTACTGATATTCTAACGTAATATCTTGCTTCTGTGTGAGTTTTATGTACCTGTAAATGTCTAAGTGTGAACACCACAGGCTCGGTGAGAAACACTCGACTGGACTCCTTATTGATGGACGCTGCGATGACGTGTGAATTCACTGCCAGGCCCCGCCCACCAGGTCCCGCCTCCATTTCCATCTTCACGGTGGCGTTTTCAGTGGACAGGAACGAGCCCAGATTCTTATAAAGCACAAAGACCACTTTTACTTGACCTGTGCCGAGAAACACAGCACAAAAAAGAAGAAGAGAGTTACTGAGTGGCGGAAGGATATGAATAACAACTAAGAGGAAAAAGGCAGCGGTAGAGTGACTTGAGTGAAGGTTAAAATGATTTAGGCTGGGAGGGGGTGAGCGAGTGAGTGAGTGAGTGAGTGATTGGGGGATGAAGGAATTTTAATATGGAGGGCAATGGAACATTCATCCCTTCAGCACTCACTCACTCCGTTTCTTCCGTATGAATATTTCATGTGCGTTTGTTTCAATCATACTAATCTCACTTCCCCCTCCCAACCTGTCCCCGATGAGAAGCAGAGAAAGACGACGGTTTAAAAAAAAAGAGGCTAAACGCGGGAGTGGCGGAGAAAGCGAGGAGTAGGAGAGCTGATGGCGGGATAAGATGGCTAAGAGATGGAGGGGACAGGAAAGAGAGAAGCGGGAGAAAAGAAAAGAGTGTCGAGATTGCTCTGTCAGCCTGAAAATGATAGTAATCTAGTCGCCTCTCGGGCTGTTCGATTAAGAGCGCCGTTAAGAAACCATCAGGGAAGAAATGGTCTCAGCGCTTTTGTTAATCTGATTAGGTTTATTATTATCAACCAATAATCGGGTAAAGCAAAGTGGAAATTTCGCTTAGCTTCAGTGAAACTGCACGGGGTGAGTCGCCGATCGAGATAGAAGGGACAGGAAGAGAGGCTGACCGTTGCGGCTGTACTGTTTGAAGGTGGAGGCCGAGAGCTGGATGCTGCTGTCACTGGGACCGTTCTGAGGGAACGACAGATCCTGAGACTCTGTCTCAGTGTTCAACACGCGCACCTCTAGATCTGAAGACACACAGAAACAAACACTGTGAGAGTTTGAACTGTAATAACAGTTAAAAAAAAAAGACATTTTTATGTTACTTAAAATATTTCTGGTAACACTATACAATAAGATGTCATTTGTTAACATTAGTTAATTTATTAATTAACATGAACAAACAATAATCAACGCATTTATTGCACTCTTTATTAATCTCTAATAATGCTGTTTATTCTATGCTGTTTGTTAACTAACCTTTTTGTAAAGTGCAACCAGATTTCTATTTCTAATAAATGCTGTTCTTTTTAACTTTGCATTCATCAAAGAAACCCTTGCAAAAATGTATCAGTTTCCAAAAAATATCAATCAGCATAGTTTTAAAGACTAATAATTTGTCAGAAATAAAATATTTTATTTATCAAATATATTTAAATATGAAACAGTTATTATAAATTGTAATAACATTTTACAATATTACTGTTTTCACAGAATTTTTAATCATTAAAAGAGTTATCAAGACTTATTAATCAAGAGATGTATTATTTTTGAAGAACAAAGTAAAAATAAATTAAAATACAAAAAAATAATTAAAAAGTTAGATATGTTTAATTTGTTTAAAAATTACTATATTTAGTGCTTAAAATATCAACCTAAATATGTTAGATACTAACATTTATTAATATATTTAAAAACAAACATTTATTAATAAGTTTAATAAATGATTAACTAACTGATGCCTCTAGTAATGAAGTTTCAGATTATTAATTTCCAGATCACTTCGGGTTAATTTTAAGTCAGTCATATGCTATTTTTAAAATAACAGTTGAGTTAAATAAAACTGCAGCAGGTTAGTCAAACATTTAACCCAATTGCTGGGTCAAATTAACCCAGTCGCTGGGTTTGTCCATATTTACCCCAGCACTTTTTCATGAACATCCATGAAACCTTTTTATTGGACAAAACAGTTCACTGAAAGTTTCTGTGGAGAACCAGATAGTTCTTCCATGGCATCAGTGTGAAACATTTATCTTGTACTAGAACACAAAACCAGTTAGTTTTTCGTCAACACAAACTCACCGACATTGGCAGCGTGGTCTGAGAAGTGATTATTGTACATGTTATTGGCCAACAAGAAGGCTCCTTTCTCCATGACGTCCAGCAGCATGGTGGCGGTGTGCGCCTGCTCCGTACTGTTCATGTCCTGCCATGACTCTAAAGCCTCGGTACGCAAAAGATTATCCACAGTCTGCACAACCGCCTGCACACACACATGCACAAACAAACACACACTTACACTTCATCATAATTACACTCCACATCAAAGAACAGAAAATACAACTCACTGTGAATGTCACATCTGTGAATCTTACGTAACGCTTAATTTATTTCTACTAAGGAGCAACATCTTACAGACCATTATAAATGACAAGAGCGCTAAAAGAAAGCCTTGGGCAAGACGTACAGTATCATCATTGCTAGAAGTCTCTCTCTCTCTCACACACACAACAGACACTCAACAAACCAGCTGCAGTTAAAATTCATCTGAGGTAGGCATAAGCAATAAAAAATATGGATGGCACTTTCTATGATGCCAGTATATGCTATGCATTATGAATGGGGTTATAATGCCATACTGTAATGCATTTCATTAAAAGTAACCACCAATATAATATAATACAATACTTCATGGTACTATGTTAAAAGACCTCATAAAATCAAAACAAGCTATTATTACTATTTTAATATATATTTAAAATGTATTTATTCCCTTGATGGCAAAGTTTATTACAAACGTATTCAGTGCCACATGATCATTCAGAAATCATTCTAAAATGCTGATTTAGCACTCAAGAAAAAAATATTATTATTAATTAGGTAACACTTTACTTTAGGGACCAATTCTCACTATTAGCTAGTTACTTATTAACATGTGTATTACTAGCATATTGGCTGTTTATTAGTACTTATAAAGCACATATTAATGCCTTATTCTACATAAACACATTCTAAATGCCTTAATGTTATACCTACTTAACAAGTACCTTATTAACTATAAATATTGGGGTAAAAGTGGCAGTTAATAGTGAGGACTGATCCCAAAATGCCTACAACCAACTAGAAAGTAGCAAATTGTCTTTGTTGATGTTCATGCACAATACTATTGTATTTATTCTACTTCGTTGCTTTGCAGTATTTTAGTCTAGTGGCCCTTCAAGACCAGCGCTGAACAGCTCAGATGTATTACAAGGAAATTCAGACTGTATTTTAATGTCTTTGTAATGTATACAGGCTTCCTAGAATGTTTTGCCGAAAAATACATGCTCCCAGTCGAGTGCGGGATAGGAATCGAGCACCGGTATGTGTGCGCGGTGACACGGAGGATAAGAAGAGATACGAGAGGTGAAGTGTGTCTGTGAACTCATAGAGATAACGCTGCACAATACCTGAACATAAGCCCGGCACGTCCTCTCTCTCTTCTGCCACTGCAAGACACAATCAAACTACTTTCAGATACACACGCAAACATTAGAACATTAGTCTTGCCCCTTCAAACTGATTTTGAGTTCATTTCAAATGCAACTTACAAAAATACTACTACTATTAGTATAATTAACTTGCATACTTAAAGAATGGTGTTAAATGTTCTCACAGAAATCATAAGATCTTTTCCATCTATTAGAAACTCATGATGATCTCTAGCTGTCAAGCTTAGATTCAATTTTGGTTCATTTGAAAGAACATATTATGTGAAAGAACATTATATGTTTGATTTATATATTTTATATAATATATTTATATGAAATATCATATAAAATATATTATAAATAGTGCTGGGCAGCGATCACAATTAATCACATCAAAAAAAAAAAAGTTTTGTGTACATAATATATATATATATATATATATATATATAGGTGCGTGTACTGTGTATATTTATTATTTATACATAAGTACACACACATTCTTGCATATATATTTAAGAAAAAAATAACATAAAATATCTATATCTATAATTTATAATATATCTAAAATACTGTATGTGTGTCTTTATATATACATAATAAATATACACATCCACACATCCACACACACACACACACACATATATATATATAAACAATAACTCTTATTTTTGATTAATCTATTGAGATGAATCATTGCCCAGCAGTTAAAAAAAACCACTATATGTATATATATATATATATATATATATATATTAACTGTGTGTGTTTGTGATATTTTTAACATTTCTTTTACAATTAATTACATACAATTATATAAAACTATAACATAATTTATCTATAAAATGAGCTCCTAAAACAATAAAAGCAAAAACTGTAACCACTCAAAAAAGTGTATGCAGAAGAGTCATGTCCCTTCAAATAGCTTTTCAGTCAATTTCAAATATAATGGCAATTGAGCTCTTGTCCATCCAACTAAAATGCATGAAATATATAAGATACTGTATATTAAACATTTACAAAAAAACAAACAAAAAAACTTTACAATAAATCATATAAAATGTCAAATATTATTTTTTACACTAAATTTACACATTAAAAGGGGGAAAAAGTAAGCCAGGATTGCAACTGCTCAGAAAAAATAGGTATATTCATATCACATATGATTCATGTGAAGGCTGTGAGTTTAGAGGGTATTCCTGTGCACGCTGATGTGGCAGCAAACAAAACATGAAGGGCTTGTTTAAAGGGCAAATGTGTGTGTGTGAGTGTGTGTGCATGCAAGTGTCACCTTATTGTAGTTCCTGGCTGCCGATTCCTTATTCCCGGGTCTGAGTGCTTGCAGCTGTGCGTCTAATATATCCAATAGCTGCTCGATGAGTCTGACAGAGGAACTGACATCACCGGCATGAATGCGGCCCTGCGTGTGGTTCACCAGCTCAGCAGCGATGTTTGCAGCGTTCTCTCCGCTTTTTATCTACACAGTGAATACACACACACACCCACATACACACTCAGTCTGGTCTCTAAAGCTCAATCCCCTGCCGCGCGCTGTGGGGGTGTGAGCTGGGGGTTTCTGAGTTTATGCTGCTAGACGCACAGACAAAAGACAGCAAATCTTTAATGACTCTCTAAATCAAGCTATTACAAAAAAACAAAAAGGGAAAAGACGAAAGCGTGAAACATGATAAAAATTACTCACTTGATTTGAAAGCAGACACATAGCTTGTAATTGCCCTCAAGCAAATGTGTCACTTAACATTTAGAAAAAAAGAAAAAGAAAAGAAGAAGAAGAAAAAAAAAGTCCACTGTGTTTAAGGTACTCAAAAGTATGTTATGGTCTTTGTGGTGTTCAAAGACAATGCTGTTAGAATAGTATGTATAAAAAAACACACATTAATGCCAACTCTGTAACTGAACATTTTAATTTAATGTGAATCTTTAGATTTATTTATTTATAAACCTTTGAAGAATGCCATTTATTAACAAGGACATTTTACAGTTGACATTTCTCTTTTGAGTCCTTAATTATGTCCTATAAAGAAAGATTTCAGTGATTTACAATAGTGACAACTACATATATATTAAATCTGCATGTGTATGGAACTAATAAACAATACACGGTTTGCTAATAAGTTCAAGATGAAAATAAGTTCGGTCAACAAACTGTTGCCAACCATGTTTGTGCTCTGAGAAATCAAAATGTTGCTGTGTTGATCTATCCATGTAAATCATCACACTTTAAGGTTATGACAGGTGATTTCAAAGAGGCTAGCGATAGCAAGGTAGCGTAGAAAGCATAAGATCCCTCCATCCCTGCATGATCACTCTCCAAAGCCATATCTCCTCCAAAACACATGAACACATACAGGCAGACCAGAAGCTAACCGACGACACGACGACAGACGGTTGGTGGAGCTTCGAATGCAACGCTGTCAGATTACCTCGCACATAATATTGCAATAATAACACTTCAATTCTTACTCGGTCTGCAATAGTGTAACAGAGAGTGCTGATGACGTATCATGTCTACGTGAACAGAGTGCACAGAGGTATGCGATTACACATGTTAACGGACAGGCAGGAGAGACCTTCGTAGCCTTTGGAGCGAGGGATATGATTGGATGAACATTTTAATGTCCACCCTATGCCTTCCATGGACAATATAAATACATATAAATTCATTTAGACCACTTAGCTTGGTGAATGCTATCAGGATGTGATGAGACGTTTCACCAGCATATACTGTAACTTTTTTTTTTTGAAGCTCGTACACACCGTGCGCAAATATTGGCAGCATTTCTCGCTGCTCATACCCAAGCGATTTTCCGACGGTGCTTAATGAAAAACAGAAATACCCCAGTACACAAGGTGGCGCTGCGCAACTTTTTAAGCTTTTGACACTCGCTTGTCACACAGCAGAAGAAAAGAGCCAGAAGACACGGTTGTCAAAACCATTCATGTGTTTCTTTGTTAACTGGTAAAAAATATTTCAAGTGGCAGGTCCAGCAGCAGCTCCATCTCTTTATTTTCAGAAACCAATAAAACCAGCAGCTCTACATTCATCTTGCCTCTTGCATCTTCTCCGTCTACTTAACTTTCACGTGCTTGGCGCTTGAGTGCCACCAAGCCATGTACTGTAACTTCAACAGCTCCAGGCATGTGAACAAAAATGGCAAACGTTGATGTGTACAGGCCTTAAAATTGAAATTTTAACTCATTTTAACTTCCCCACACACACCAAAAAAGTTTTGCAATATATGTGAAGATCAGAACAAACAGTCCTTCATGTGTAAGTTCTGTATGACTTTAACCTGAGATGCTTTTAAACTCTCTCTTTAAAAATAGATAGAATAGAGAGATTTTGTTCCAAATCATGTCAAAAGAGTGACCTGCGTGCGGTAATGTGAGCTGAGGCCAGAATGATAATAGCTGAGGTAGCAGACAGAGCAGGACAGGGAACAGGGGGTCAGTGCAAGTAAAAAGCAACTTTTTAGTGGCCTCACCTTCTGAGCCACCTGGTTGACCCACGGTGAGGTGCAGTTACTAAGATCAGGGCCACGAGGATTCCACAGCACAGGAGAGGACAGGCACTGAAAGGATGCGATGCCTGAAAACAGAAGACGAGATGTTAGGAGGGACAGACAGAAAGTGACCTTGGGTTTTAAAGTTTGTAAAGTCTTTTTTTAAAGTGTGTGTGTGTGTGTTTCTTTCTTTGTTTTTTTTTTTACTTTTTACTTTTTTGTGGGGGGAAAAAGGAGTTAGTGGCAAGTGGAGGAAATACAGCCAACAAATGTCCAGACTTGTGAACTTCAATACTCTTTAATAACCATCCCAGGATGCATCTCATTAAGGTGGTTGAGAATGACTAATGCCATAATCAAGGCAAAGTGAGGCGACACTGAAGAAGCACAAATTAAGACTTTTTTTGGGGCACTACATAATTCCCATGCCTCCATTTCTGTATTACATAGTTTTCAGGATTTTTACACAGTTTTACTAAAAAATACTAAAGAAAGAGCTGACAAAACTTTTGACTGATAGAATATATAAAGTCATTCATTCATTATTCATTAAAATTAAACAAAATGCAACAAAACAAAATGTCACACACACACATACATATATCACATCTAATATAAATATCAGATTATATAATGATTGCATAATAAATAGTATCTATAATAATATGTAATTTTGCAGAACATTATGCTCCATTTTTATTCTTTCATTTTTTTCTGATTTGGATTTTCTGTGGAAGTACCTCTTTCCCTAACCCCGTAGGGGGAAAAAATCCAGATACTGTATATATATACAAACACAAGTACACACACATAAATTCATAGCAAATATACCGAAAATCAACTGACTGAATTTAAACTCAACTCTAAAATGGCTAGAGAATAAGAAAGAAAGAAGAAGGCTGCTCAGAGTTTCACTGTGAAACCTTCCACGAAAAACACTTTTTTTTACCAGTGGAAATGAGTTTGCTGACACATGAACGCCATTGCACACTCTTGCACACATTTGTGTAAGATCACACACCAGGCACGGCCATCCCATCAGCGCCTCTGAACGCCGAGAAAACACCTCAAGGGAGACACCTTCTGCCACTCCTCATTTTCAGTTAAGTTAGGCTGTTTAGTTAGCCGAGTTCACAGAGAGGACAGCATGCTGGGATCAAACAAACGGCAGGCCTTTTCAGTAACCACAACACAAATAGCTCCAAAGAAGAGAGGGAAAAAGAGTGACAGAGAGAGAGAGAGGAAAAGCTATAGAGGAGTGAAGCAACACTGCTACAGTAAGATCAGAGCCACCCGGAGATTTCCTTCCTTCACTCTCTCTCTCTTTCTCTCTCTCTCAGCCGCTGTCTGCTTTTCTCTCCTCTCCACTCCTTCATCCACAATAGATTGGCTTTGAAGGATCTGCCAGGATTCACCAATTAAAGCCGCTGCTAATTTAACTTGTCTGTCATTTCAGTGATGGAAAAAAGGTGACAGAAGAAAGACAACGCTTTGTCAGTGGCTGGGAGAGAGAGATGCTAACAGAGGGAGGAATCGCTTTACTCCCACGACAAGAAAGAGGCATTTGATGAGGCGGTTGTATGGAGAAAAAGGGGTGGAGGGGGGGGGGGGGGGTGTTGTCGTTTGTAGACTGTCTAGTGGCTCATTTTTTTAATTCGGCAGTTTTGTAGGGCTAACCCATGCTGAGTTTGAAGATCACTCCTTCATTTGCAAAGGACTGCCTTTTATCTATGACTCCCAAGAGGACCTGCCAGCTGGAGAGAATATAGAGCTAAGGAGAAAAAGGAAGCAAGCTCTCCACACAAAGAAATGGGCGTACACACATAAATGTGTACATGAACCCAGTGACACACACACAACACAGGTAGACCAAACACAACAAACAGTTCTATGAAAAGCTGTCTCAACAAACATTGTGTGACCTTTAAGTCATCACACACCCTTCCTTTCTGTAAAGTTGCGATTCCCTCTGCCACTACATCATGTTGTAATCAAGTTCAACACACTAAAATGTCAAGCAGCACTGACACAATTTGCTATAATGTTTACACCCCGGTAGATATCTGTGCAGCTATCAGCAGACAGGAATTTTTTTATTGAATTTCTCAAGTCAAAATCATTCTTTTCATTAAACAGTCACACCATCATTGTGACTCACCCAGTGATCCTTTAGGGCACGGCCTGTCTACAGTCTCCCCCCTCTGGGTGGCAGGCCACTGCACCCCTCGGGCTACTCTGGCTTCGCACACTTGGAGCTCGGGGCCCTGTGGTGGGACACGCAGGGGTCTGCGAGTCACTGGCACAGTGGCGGTGATAGGGCGTAGGTCTGGTGCCTTGTTAATGGCCCCTATTGGGTGAGCGGTTGGGGGCAAAGGTCGCATGGTTGAGGGGATGGAGCTAGAAGTGACAGGTCTGGCTGCGGTGGTGGTGCTGCTGCTCATCTGAGTGGGGACGAGTGGACCTGAGAGCAAGAGAGAGGAAGAGAAGGGAATGCAAAGAAAATTTATACCGAGGCAACAAGAGCAATAGAGGCAGAGGAGGAGATCCAGAACACCTACAGTGTCAGCGAGAATGTTGGTGGATATTTGACGAAGATGAAAAAAGAAGACAAACTAAAAGAAAGGAAACTTGAATGTTTGATGTGGCTTGCAAAAGGAATATGAGAAAGTTGGTAAGAAGATAACTAAAGCAGCAGGAGCATTTGCTAGTCTTTAATGCATGACTATATGTTCCCGCAGTCCCCCTGAGAACTGGATACAGCGAAATACAGGAGGAGAAAGATAGAGAGAGAGAGAGAGGGAGAGAGAGACAGACAGACAGAGAATGTTCATGGCAAGAAGATTAGAATGAATAATTGATTAGAAATCTTTTTCTGATCTGACAAAACGCTAATGACCACTGCTAATTAAACCATAAAAACAATGTATTGAAGACACAGAGGGGAACACTAACAGAACGTTGACACTTAACAGATCAAACTGTCTGTTAGCCTCCGCCTCCCACTGATCTCGTTCTTTCTCTGTCACTTACCAGCAGTGGGATCCGGTGGGCCAAACTCCAGGGGGTAGCGCAGCACATTGTAGTTATTCCAGACATAAAGTTGATTGTCTCGTGGGTTGTAATCCACAGAGGACACATACTGGTAGGGGTTGGGAAATGGGATGTGGACGGGCTCTTCCCGTGCTCGGTTGGTGTTGTATGCATACAGCACCAGATCTCCACCTGCTTCGCTGTCATCATCCTGATAAACAGAGCGAACAGCGTATAGAACACCACACGCCATAAAAGCATTGGACGCCAGGCGCTTATCAAAGCTCGTCTCCCAGGTTCCCTCAAAGCGCAGAGTATAGGGGTTAACCTAAAAGACAGCGAAAAAGTAAAGGGTTCGAATTTCGGCTATGTTCATATGATACAACAAAATAACTTGATTAGTCCACAGTTCTGGAAAATGGAGATCCTTAAAATGTAACCAAAATTTCAATCTGATCTCAGCTGAAATACAATAGCTTTATTAAATTGCACTTTTCAGTGAAACTGACCTGGCTGACCACGAGTCGTCCATTGTTGGCCTCGGTAGCGTAGATGACCCATAAACCGTTTTCATCCACTGCTAGGTCAATATCAGACTTGCCCCCCCAGCGGTACGGAGAGGTGTCATGATAGTTGGCATTATTGACTATGGCTTCTCCACTCTTGATACGTGTGCGCAAGTCGTATTTCACAATATTGCGTGTACGTTCCTTGTTGTAAAAAACGGCACCATCATACACGACAAAGCCTGTTCCATCCACACGATTTGGCAGCCTGTGGGAGAAGAGAGTGATACTTGAGATAAATGTAATTTCTGCTACATTTTAGAAACATTATGATGATTCTACACTCTTACTGTATGTGGAGTGATACCTAGAATCAGTATGTTAAACTGCAGAATCTTTAAGGTAACATATAAAAGAAACTCAAGAACCCTTCCTGAGAACTCAAGAAGCTAAATTAAGTTTTGAAAAATTATTATTTTGTAGATGGTTACTGTAACCAGGGATGGTTACTGGTTTTAGATCCAAGCTGTGGTCCTCACTCACTTGTAAGTGGTCGTGGCTCGATTCTGCTTGAAGTCCTCCCATGAAGCATACTCGTACAGCATGTCTGTGCGGTACGGAGTCCAGGGCATGACGTAAAGACGGTCACCAGACTGAAGGGGATCCTTACACCATGCCCCCGACTGATGCTCCGCCTCCTGCAGCAAACTTGCTGCCTGCACCCTTAACAGAGTCCCAGGACATACAAAGACTGGAGATGTGGGAGAAAGAGAGAGAAAGAAAGAGAAAGAGAGGGAGAGATGAAATAACAAGGAGGGGACAGTAAGAATGCACAGAATGATGGTGTGATAGGATTAAAAAGAGGAGAAATTTGATGGGAAGACAAATTGAGAGATGGAGGATAAAGAAAGAGAGGGAATTGGAGGGAAGCCGTGAGGGACGATAACATGAAAGAGAATGTGGCAGCAAGAAAGAAGAAGAGAGAGGGAGAGAGAAATGGGAGAGAGGACATGAGATAAATGACCATTCTTCTAATGAAAGAGTGTTAATGTTCATTAGTCAAGTATCTACACACTGGACTAGAGGCTGGTGAGGGGAGATGACACAATCCTGGCTGCTGGTGCTCATATATTGCAGGGAATCATTTTTTAAACCCTGCCTCACTTCAACTTCCCTGCTGGAAAATCACCAGCTTCTGATTTTACACTGTTTCTAGATTGACTGATCGTTTATGGTCATTAACTGCACTGAGCTGGCATAGATCCTTTGCCAGATCGACTTCTAACTAATGTACTTGGTTCAAGCATCATGGAGAAGTTGGTCAGAGCTGGTCAGACTAATTCGAAATTGCAGAAAGCTGGTTACCATGTTCCTCAAACCAGCATATAAATTAGGTTTTTAAGTTGTTTAAGCTGGACCAAGCTGGTTGTTAGCTGGTTGAAAACGGTCTATATATTGAGCACAACATATTTTAACCCTAGTCCTAGAGTATCCCAAACCGCATGCATTTTGTCAGTATCCCTTATCTAACACACTTATTTTCGATCTTGGAACCTCTGCTAACAAACTGATAAGTTAAATTAGGTGTATTGGACTGTAGAGACATAAAAATGTGCCGTATTAGGGGTGTTCTAGGACAAGACTTGGGAAAAAGTTATTTAACAAATGCACCATCACCTTAATGGATCTGGTTTCAACTTGGAAGACAAGCAAGTTACACAAAGTAGACCAGGGTGCATAAATCAGTTCCTGGAAGGCCACAGGCCTGCAGAGTTTAGTTTTAACCTTAATTAAACCCGTTTGATCCAGTTAACCAACATGTGTTGGAGCAGGGTTGGAGCTAAACTCTGCAGAGTTTTGCACCCCTGTGCTAGACCATTTTATTTCAGCAACAAACCAGCTAGACCACCTTTAGCTGGCATGGAATTGAATTTCCAGCAGGGATTTCTTACATCACCGGCCCCGTCCCAAATGGTACCTGCTGTCCTCCTTTGAGTATACATGGGACGTATGGGCTGTTGGGTAATAGTCCACTGGGAAGTCCACATCAGCACATGCAGGCTCTGCAAATGTATGCATCAAGGGCACCTAGCTACCACAAGGGGAGCATTCACAATGACCCTTTTGAAATGTAAAATGACCAATGGGATACCCTATTATCTTTAGGAAACTCATGAGGGCCACAACACCACATGAAGTGTGCCATTTGAGACAGGGTCTCTATAGAAACTTGGTATTTGTTCCACCACAAAGCACTGCTGTAATGTCAAAATGTGTTTTTGTGTTTAATGTTGAATAAGGACGAATGTTAGAATGCCAGTCATGTACGAAAACAACTGCAGTGCTCAACTTTTATCTGCTAGGAGTACTTGATCAAGACACACACACTTATACACACACACCAATCTCTATCTCTGTACTCTGAAGGAGGTCGTTCACCTGGGATTGGTGTGAATTAGCTGGCTGACGCAGTTTCTCACTCCCAGACTGAGAGGGCATGGGGACCTGAGAGAATCTATCTACTGCTGGGGGGTATGGGGAAAAGGAGCTGGAGGTGTCTATGGAAAGAGAAAGCAGACATCATCAGCACTATGCTGTCACAGAGGACAGCTGTGAGCATGTGCGGATGGTGAGGACATCTCAGGGGGGAGGAATAAGCTAGTGGGGTTTTCCTGCCATAGGCTATGTGTGTCAGACAGCCAATACTTACTGTTGCTACATACACACACATATACACCAAACATGAGTGGAGCTAAACTAAAAAGCTTTTTTGAATTAGTAAATGATACACAAGCGCACACAGAGACACACTTCTATGAACACCATATTAGAGATAATTGTTATAATTTGGTCGATAGCTATACAAATCCCTTCAGGTTAAGATAAATGACTTATGAACCTATCAAGTGCAGTCTTCATCCTGAAGGAGCTGTAAAAATTCTTTCATAATAAAGTAGAAGAAATAAGCACTAACTCTTCCTAGAAATGCCCTACAGAGCATAAACCAGCATAAACTGTGCTACTAATCCCACAACGGTGTCAAACTTGACTAGCATTACTGTCTTGGTAAATTGAATTCACTAGAACTTAGGTCTTCAACCCTGCTCCTGAGGACCCACTGCCCTGCAGAGTTTAGCTACAACCCTAACTACTCGAAAAAACAAGGGCAGGTATGTTGAAGCTGGTTGGAAATAAACTTTTCAGGACAGTGGGTCCCCAGGAGCAGGGTTGAAGACCTCTGCACTAGAAAGATCATGTTGTTTGAATAGTCTCACCAACTAGTTAACTGTGTGACTATGGTCCATGTAGTCAAGGTAGTTTACCAACCCTACTCCTAGATCTGAACCAAACAGCAAACATTTTGAATGTTTCCTTAATCTGACCCATTCATTTCAGGTCTTAGTATGTTTGATTAGGAACAGTTTGAAAATGTGTACTGCTGGTGTGCCTTCAGGAACTGGGGTTGTAAAACACTTGTTTAGATAGCTAGTCAAGCTAGTTTTGGTTAATTAGCTTGATATGCCATATTGGTCAATACTATAAACAGCCTTAGGCCTTTGGAGGTCAAGCTAGCATGGTAATTAGTTTCTTTTTACAACGAACATATCAACCACCTTATTGCTTGTTTACTAACTCAAACTCATTTTGGTGAGATTTACCAGTTAAGATCATAATGGTCATCTAGCTCCACCCACAAAGTTCTGCATGACTATGCTTATCTTAACAATAGCACTACCCAGCATAAATCAGCTTGCTTTGGGCAGCAAAGTAGTCAAAATTCCACTGTTTTTCTACAGGTTTGTTTGTGAGAGACTCAATGTGACAATTTCTCAACAAGTACAGAGACAATCCTCTTACATGCTCATTTAGACTACTTATACCATAAGTCTCAGGATTTTTTTTTGAAGTGGAATAAACAAATTACCCATCATGCAACGACAAACACCATCTCTGAACTAAAGAATATTAATAGACTCATCTAAGAACAGGGAGGCAGTGTCTTCCTGAGGGGAGCGGCAACACACTGTATTGACCCGTTCTATATGGGTGACCCATAAAACAAAGAACGAGCACCCTGAGTTTCAAAAGAAATTGGGACAAACGCAACACACCACCAGACACACACGAGCACACGCTTTCCCCAAACAGTCAAATGTACATTCAGTGAACAGAACAGGCTAGGACTGATTGTTCCTATAGAGCGTAAGTCCGTGGAGGAAGTAATGTTTGAGCCTTGCACCCCAGGCTGAAAACTCCACACCGTGTCACAGGGTTAAAGCTTTCTTTATGCAGTATTAATGCAAGGAGCTGTAATCTAGGTTACTCTTAGAAAAGCTCCAGGAAGCCCGTCCAAGTGTCTGATCAACTGCATGGAGGGCGATATAAGCAGCTTGCCCACAAACGGACACACAGGCTGCACCGACCCCAGCTGCTTTGCTGTCAACGCTAAAGCGATTGCTGTCCACAAACAGCTCAGCGTGCCCTAATTTGAGATAAAGACTATGGCTCTGTCTCTCAAAGTCCTTGTAGACTAGAGCTCTCTATTTCCTGATGCTATTAGGGATGTAAAGAAGGGCTTATTGTAGTGAATATGATAATTGCAGAGACTCGAGATAGGAACGATATATGTGTGGGACTTTTCATTCCACAGAAACACACACTCCCACACACACAGTGTGACCTGGGAGAATTCATTAAACCTGACCTGTGCTCTCTTGTAGCTAAGTTCCTTACTGTGGACTGGGCTCCAACTTCTTTTCTAAAACAAGAATTTTTATAACACAGTCCTACCAAACTATTGGAAAAATGGCCAACACACAGTGTGCAATTATACCTGTCAATCTACACCAGACTGAGGTCACTAAACCAATCTCATCTCGATATCTTGTGGTGTTCACTGCAAGTCACACTTACCCAGGACTGAAACCAACTCCCTACTGTTTTTAAACCCTGGGTAAGAAGCGAATTAGCACCTCCACCTTTATGAAACACTGAATAAACCCAACCGGGCTGGGCTTCCATGTGCTTCCATTCATAGCGCTAATTAGCTTTTTGTCACTCAAATATTTACCTACACACAGAACTTTCATTCAAAAAACACTTGTTTTGTAATCACTATTACTGCTCACTTTAACTACCCTCGGGATATAAACATCTCTTATATCTTATGTCTCACTTGCATCTCCTAGAAAGTAATTATGTGGATTTTTTTTTTTTTTCACTTGAACAAAATACCTTAAAAATCTCACAAAGTCAAAAACAAATTCAAATATTTCTCACCCAAGTTATCCATATTAATTTTTGCTTTACTCTGAAACCTTTTAAAAATAATTGTCTGATTTATGCCTGCTTAATTAAAAACATCTAAAAGAATGCTGACTCTGATATCATTTATTCACTCTCATGTCATTCCAAAGCTATATGACTTATATTTTTCTGTGGAACAAAAATAAGATATCTTGGATGATGTTGGACAACAAACATTTGGTAACTTTTAACTTCTACTTTATTAAAAAGCCCCTATTAAGCAGCTCTAAGTGAATGAAAACAGCCTGCAAAGTTTTAAATCTGAAAGTGCACCATGTATTGTTTCTCAAAAGAAAAAGCCGACTGAATCATTGAGTCAAGTCAATTTTAAAATGAATCGCAAGCTGTTTTATGTTGATGTCAACATGAAATATTAGCGTACTGCCCGCTCACTGGTTGGTCTTTTCGTGTTGGTCTAAATGAAAATGCTAATTCATTCTTTGCCACTAGGTGCTGCTTTTGTAGCATTAAAAGCTCACAAACGACCAATCATTGGAGGGGGTTGGAAAGATAAATCATTGAACAAATCATTTGGGAGTTGTTAAACAAATAAGGTAAAAAATAAATGCATACTAAAAGAAAAGGAGTGTTTTTTGATCTTGCATGCATGTCAACCTGTTGTTTGGGACTCCCAAAACTTTTCATAACACATAATAGGGGCACTTTAAAACAAATAAATAATACAATTCTCAAGATATCTTCTTTAATGTTACACAAACAAAACGTATACAGTTTTGGTACTATGCCTATCCCAAAAGCACCTTCTAGAAATAAAACATTCCTCTGTCTGCAATACCTGATAGATGTCAACTCCAATATTTCTCAACAACTCTGCTTCATCCAAGTTGATATAAACCAGAGAACTCAATTAAGTCTCCTGTGGCATGAAAAAAGCAGTAAGTGTTCCTCTGGGAAGACAGCACAGTCTGGGATCAAAAATGAGA
The DNA here is from genome assembly GCA_032359235.1 of Enteromius mattozi. Classification (NCBI taxonomy): domain Eukaryota; kingdom Metazoa; phylum Chordata; class Actinopteri; order Cypriniformes; family Cyprinidae; genus Enteromius; species Enteromius mattozi. The sequence goes on along the minus strand of JAUMHE010000044.1, from coordinate 5,282,663 downwards.
TATATACGACCTCAACATGAACAAAATAAAATTCTAAGCTAATCATTAGACATTAATGTCATATGTCAAAACACATTGTCTCATGTTCTTTCTGAAACGAAAGAGAAATATCTGAGGCAATGCTGCTGTCACATTACTCAGAAATCTCCTCAGCACTCTTGGCAGGATAGGCAGCTTGAATAAATAATTATTCACAAATTTAACACAATATTTAAACCTAAAAAGTATTAGAGTGAAACAGCAGCATTGGCCAAGGCAGAATCTAAAAATGAAGGAGGAAAATGTACTACATCCACTACTGCGTGTAGTCAGGTGTGTGTGCGTTTGTGTGAGAGTCAGGGCTCCTTCAGGCCTTCCTGCCGTGGCGTCTAACTGTCTGGCCTCACTGCTGAGAACATGCTGCTTAATTGAATCCTACACCTGTTACTGGCAGGTACAAAGCGCTGCCAACAGGGGGCAGAGCTCTGTGTGGCACTGGGCATCCTCTTCAAAGCTGAATGGGCCGTTGTGCGCTTATTTACGTCAGCGAGTGTGTCAAGCATGTGGATGAGAGTCAGTGTGTTTTTTAAGACAGAGATAGAAAGATGTAGACAGAAAGGTGTGTGTAAAATACTGCCGTTTTGTGTATTTGAATGCAAGCAAGAAAGAGAGAAAGACAGTTAAAGGTTGTTGGAAGTGTTGCTGTGTGCTTGGAAGCAGAGGGATGAAAAAGGCGAAGGGTCAACGGTTATTCCTGTGAAATGAGAATTAGGATTGAGTTAATCTAAAAAAAAAAAAACTAGAAGTTCTCCCAGACTGTGTCCTGGACAGCAAGGGGTTAGCAGCAAGACAGAAACATGTGCTATGTTTATTCCGCGTACACATACACACAAATAGGCTCAATAACATCCACATCCTTCAAAAAACACACACTGTATCTAAATTCAGACACAAACACATAGGCTTACTGTACAAAAAAGCCTACTTATATACTTATAATTTCCAGGACACACATATGCAGCTCCTCCTATCATTACAAGGACTTTCTATAGATGTAGAGCTAAATATATTTTATATCCCCTAACCCTCACAGAAAACATTTAGCATTTTTATTTATTTATTCTAGAAAATATGGTTTGTTATGTGTATTTAGCTATCTGAATCATTAGGACACTTGTGATGTCTTCGTAATGCACGGTTACTGACCTGAAATACGAATACATCTACATTATGACATTTTTGGTCCTGTAAATACGTCAAACTATTGTTAAACGGTGTTCGGAGAGGCTTTTAGCACTTTACTACACAGTTGCTATGTTATTGTGGGTGTACGGTGTACATTTTAGGACATCCTCAGACCTCAGTCATTAAATGAAAATGCGTCATGCCTCAGACTAAAAGGCCATTGTCAATGGACCAAA
>JAUMHE010000044.1:5228852-5272315 GCA_032359235.1 Enteromius mattozi | reverse complement strand
TTTCAGTTTTTCTTTTTTAATAAATCTGCAAAAATGTCAACAATTCTGTGTTTTTCTGTCAATATGGGCTGCTGTGTGTACATTAATGAGGAAAAAAATTAACTTAAATGATTTTAGCAAATGGCTGCAATATAACAAAAATGTAAGGGGGTCTGAATACTTTCCGTACCCACTGTATATAAATTGCAATTATTTATTTTATTTTTTACCCACTTAAGTAGAACTTACATATATATAGCTAATTTATTGAATACTTATACTGTTGTATTTAAATATGGTTAAAGTGAAATGCTGAATTTGCTGACAAGCATTTACAGTAAACTCAAACTTACTTTAATGTAATATCTATTAAAAAAATTGTATGCCATGTATTTCAATATATATGTAATTACACATCTCCAAGGACAAATTTAGTATATTAAAAAAAATAATCAAGTCATTTACATGTGTTTTAGCATGTTAGTTAACACAGAAGTATACCTTCTTTAAAGCATGACAAAATATTATAAAAACACTTAAGTGGCCTTTTATTTAATTAGTTTTATATTATCCACAAGTAGAGCTTTATATATATATTTTTGAAGACCCGAAGAACAACGTCAAGTGCTTATTCAATGCAGCACATTTTTATTTCACAAGGGTTTCCAAGTAATTGTATTAAAGATATTTTTCTGCTTTTTCATTGTATCCAGTCATGCAGCTAACTACTCATCATAAGGCTTTGTGTAATCGGACTACTTTAAATGATGAGTAGCTTGTATAAAAGGCGACAGTTTCAAAACAGCATCCTCAACACAGCCTGCAGGCCATAACTCTCACTTTATAAATGTAATACACCACACAATATGGAAAAATCATTTCAATATCACCACCTTTCATTCAAAAAATATCTATGCACAGACATTGCGTGCAACCTCAACAGGTCATTCCACTCCATATATTAATATTTTCCCCCTTGAATGATTTTTCCATTGCATTTCTTTTCTTCTCGTTTCCTCCCCCAATCCTCAGCCTCTCTCTAAGTGAAGTGAAAGAATGAGGGGCGAAGGAATAAAGAAGTGTCACTGCGAGGCAGCTGGTGTGAAGAAACTGGGGCTGGTGCTGCCATAATAAGAGCTGTATACTAATGCAGAACAGTGGAGAAGAGAGATTGGATTTGACTCATTATCCAAATGCAGTAATTAAAGCCTGGGGGAGGTTTAGAGAGTGGAGTAGAAAGGCCGTGCCCTCAGCCTTGAACACACACACACTGACCGACACAGACAGACAAGGACACAGACAGAGGTAGACAGGACAGGCGGAGACGCAAATGGGGTGAGACAGTTGAAAAGAAGGGTACAATGAACTCAGCAGGGGAAAAGAAATGGAGACACTTGTATCTAGTGGTGTAAATGGTCAAATTTGCCATTGATTGGCTCATTAAAGGTCCACAGGGTTCCAACATTTTTCCAAGAGCTTTACAATTACTCAAGAGCCAATAGAAAATTAAAAAATAAAAAAATAATCCACATTTTTATAAATGTACTCTTTGAGATTATGTCTGGTTTCAAGCTTTTTCGATTCTAAGAATGTCATGTAATGTAACAAATGAAATATTCAACCTGGTCTCATAAAAATATGTATCTCTGTGCACTTTGGCATGTTTTTATTACGTTGATACAGGTATGTATTGAGGCGGTTCAGAATTGAAATATCTGTGGACTGTTGTTAAAACTTAATGCTCATCATGTTGGAAATATGCCCTACATCAAATCCAACCTTAAACCTAACCGATAGTGTTAACAAATGCAAAACTGATATAAAAACAACATTTGTTGATGCAAAAGCATCAGTTTTCAAATATCCCAGCATATTAACATTGTTTTGAAGTTATAACATAAACACAAATATTCTGTGTATATTTATTGTGTATATATAAAAAATACACACACATATGCATGCATATATTAAAAACAAATGTCATATTTCTAGATTAAATATGTTTATCTAAAATAAAAATATTATAAATATGAATATATACATGTAAACATTTTCTAAATATATTCTGTATGTGTGTATTAATATATACCTTATAAATATTACATAAACAAAAAAAATGTTTTGTATGCGATTTATCGCGATTAATTGTTTGCCAGCACTAATTTATATTATACATTCTCAACTTCTCTTCTCATGGCCTACGGGAAATGTCTATTGGGCGTGCAGAGTCTCTGAAGAAGTAGTTTTATGAATATTATGAATTCAGACATACTACTCTAATCACACACTATTTTTCACCTACAGTACAGTAGGACAGCTCTGATAATCAGGTATTTTAAGCTCAATTCAATTGATTGAATATAATAGATTTTTTATAATAGATTTTTAAAATCAAATTCACAATATTACATTTAAATGAATAAATACATTAATCTTTGAGGAGAAAAAAAGTGTTAAAAAAACAGCTTAACCTTTAAATGAAAGAAAATTCCATAGATGAATAAGAAAGATTCTTCTAATTAAGTGTGATGCATTAGCGCTCACCTACACAGATCATTCATTCGTCACGTGTCACTTGAGCTCTCTATGCTGTGCACTATGACAAGGAACGATTACCACTAAATAATTCATCTGCCGACAAAAAAAAAAAAATATATATATTAAAGTCAATCAATTGAATTGAGCTTAAAATACCTGATTATCAGAGCTGCCCATCAATTAATAAAGTCATGATTGATTAAGCAATTAGCAGCTCTAATAGTGAAAGGCAGGTCTGTGAGGCAGGTTGTGAAGGATAAAGATACTGTGGACCGGTTGTGTGTGGATGCCATCAGCTTCTTCTTCCTCTTTCAGTGCATCTCCAGGCACCACTTAATCGCTCAGTTGCTCATTAGCACACAGCTCAAGCTTTGGAAACCAGCACCATTAGAGCCGACATGAATGCCACGCCAGCACTACACTGATGTGTACGGTTCAAAGAGGGCCCATGTGTCAGCAGGTTTGGCCTCTCGAAAATTAGTTGCATATGACCAAACAATTCTTATTACTCTAGTTCTTGCCAGTCTGTTTAAAGTCGGCCGAATAAACATGTATACAATATTCCTTCCAGTCAATGATACAATCACAAACTACACCAAGATTGTAGCAATCACTTTAGTACTATGTAATGAAGTATTGTGTGATATATATTAGGGCTGTCAATTACAAATTTGAATCAAATTACTTACATAATATGCTGATTAATAAATCAAAATGTGCAATCAATCCCATATCCGTACGCCATACACCATTGCCCCCATATATTATTACGCCATTGAACATAAGCCTATCACTGATCTACAGTCCACATGTATCCCACATGTAATTGTTAAACCAGCACAATTTAATAATGTATGTTTAACAGATTCTGCACTCTGGCATAAAGAGCATATCATGGACCTTCCTTTGACATTATGAATTGTGTTTGACTCTTATCCACATTTATGTTTTTCATACACTGATCCCATTTCTTTTTCATTTTGGTGATGATGTAATAAATAATATGTAAAATACTATAGTAAGGGGCCAATGAACTTAATGAAGTTTATATTTTGTGTTTCTGTCATGAATAAAACATGTCAAATTGTTTGATTTACGTTTACTATAGCCACTTGCATAGACATCGGTGTGTAATTTATAAACTATATGATCATGAGAAATGTGAATTATTCATTAGATTTTAATTAATCATTAGTCAGAGCAGGTTTTTTTTGTATGAATTTCTAGCCAATAGTAATTAAAAGCTTAGAATAAATAGCATTTTTCTTAGAAGTTGTCAGTGTCAAGGGGTCTTTCTTACTAAACGGTAGGTAAACGCGCTAAGCGTTCATAATATTTTTATTCAGTCGACTGTTGAAGATGTCAGTTTGTTTCATGTGAATTTATTTATGTCTATGGCTCAGTTTCTGTAACTGAAGAACTGAAAATAAATAAAAGGCATGAGTCTGTCATGTCAAACGTAAATTAATAATATTGCATATTTACAGAATACAATGTTTAGGTCAAGTTTTAATTAATTTCTTATGTATATGTTGTAACTTAAGATCCTGTTCGCGTATTAAAATGTCCGAAACTTTATGCGATTGAAACACTAAATAGGTTTGCTATATAAGTATGAGTATCTCTGCAGCAGTCAAAGTGCGAAAGCAGATTTAAATTTAACAGCTGATCATGTGACACTATGAATATTCTATACATCAAATGATCATACGCATCAAAGAGTTAAAATATTTTGTAAAGAGCACTAGCTACAAAGCAACTACCTGGCAACCATCCCAGCATCTTGGAAGGGAGTTTTGCAGAGAAAAGCGCTACCCCCAATTTCTAGTGAAAAAAAATAGTTTCCTGTCTATCAAGGCAAATGCTCAAACATCTGCTCAAGCTGAGATAGAAATATTGAAACTGAGAGAAGCTAAGAAATCAGACTTAAAAACAAAAACACTTTTACCTTCAGCTGAATAGGCTGAAGGTCACTTTGTGTCTCTCTTCCCCAAGCGTCTCTCTAAAGTCTGTCCCCAGCTCTCCGGCTATCACAACCACCCGCACCGAACCCAATTACAGCCCAGCACTGCATCCCACGTCTCACTCACACACACACACACCCATGTGTCCACATCACACCACACGCCTCTCCCGGTGCGACACATCACACCCCACACTCAGTGTCTCCGCACCCTCCGCCAGCCTCATGGCGGGGTTGAGAGAGAACTGGAACCACTAGGATTAAGATTAGGACTCGGTCAGGGCGAGAGACTAATGAGAAGGGACCGGCCACACAGAGTGCCATGCACTTCCTGTTGAGGACAGGATGTGACTCGCGCAACATCATACTCACCTTGTGTTAAAACACATTTACCCCAAACAATGTCTCACCTGGAGACTAAAGCCTTCCTGAGACCAGTGTGCCAGTGTTTTATCCATTCTCTGTTTCTGCCCCCGTCTTGTGAAATATAGCCAGCTAGAGAGAGAGAGAGAGTAATTCAGGGCACGCTGCAGTCTCCGAGTCCTGTGATTTCATTTGCGTAGAGGTAATAAAACTACTTCATAGGGCAAAGGATAAAACCAGCGGCATAATGCCACTAGAGACTTCGGTTAGTCCGGCCTGTCATAAGCTAATGGCAGCCGCATTATAAACGGATATAAATGGAAACTCAATACTGCCTTCCCTAATCAAAAAAGAGGAGAGGGAGGGAGCAAGTAGGCCAAGAGGGGAGAGTGGAGTGCGTAAGTCAAGGAGAAATAAAGTAAGACAGTTTCGATGGATTTGTCAGATACTTGTCCTTAAATGGAGTCGTTTCTTCACTCTCTAAACCTGATAGCAGAAGCACAATGTCTCAACGTCAATTTGATGCTTCTGTTTTCATCTAGATGTCATCATCTGCTTCTAAAATGTTTTCTGTGTATTGTGTGAATGTTACTCGGCAGATGTTTTTTGCAACTTTTATGACTAAAATGTATATAATTCTGTTTTTAAAGATATCTATGTAAAACAAATTTTTAAGTATTGGCTTTATGTAATCTTGATATAAAACCCAAACGAAAGCCTCTGGCAAACGTTTGTATCAACATTCATACAATCAGTATGCAGTCATTATAATCTGTCTAGGGCCCAGATAGCATTACGACTATTTTACTTTCGCAGATCTCTGTAAATGTTTTCCTCCTTGAGGCACCATTCCCATTGATACCATTAGACCTGTAGAATCGAATATTTGTATACAAATATGACACTTAACATAGCACAAAGTATTTTTGGATAATGCTTGGCAAAACAATAGTGTTCTTGAATTTCATACTGAATTACTGCTATTTTTTAAAGTACCAAAGCCATTGTAGAGATATCTTATGTACTTGTCACTCATTATTTTTATTGATTTTTTTTTCTGAAACCAGAAATGTCCAGAAATAAGGGGGTTACAAAGTTAAATTGAGTAGCATCTGCTGTCCAACTTGACACACAATACAACATCTTTTATAGATCACTAATATGACTCCATTTATCTTATGAGAGAAAATATCTTATCAGAAGTGGTATTCACTTCTTTAGGTATAAAAACAGTTTTACCACTTGCACCTATGAAGTGTGAAAAGATAATTGTGTGCACCAGATAATGTACTCTTGCACAAACAATCATGGTGTTGTACCTGTTATCATAAAAGTGTCTCTTGTTTACTTCAGTCTCAAATAGTTGTGCTTCGAGGTGACCCTTGTTCCTGCTTTTATGTCCCCTTATTTGGTCACATTTTTGTTTTTGCTTTTTTATATGCTACCACCACATCAGTCACCCAGCTTTGGCTACAGCTGATAATTATTAAATTGTGGAGAGAACATAACCACACACACTCCACGACACAAGCATAAGTGTAAATGCAACATCAGTACATACCAGAACAAAGTGATGACACTCACACACTGGTGTGAAAACCAGACTTCTCCATAATGCCCATCTCACAGCACACACACACACATATACACAAAATGAATAAAAGAAAATGTGCAGACCAGACCAGACAGCAGATAATGCGGGGCTTCAGACACTCTCATCAGTGGAGACACACACACAGAGACAGGAGAGAGAAGCATCTTCAAAGGCCCATTTGAAAGAACACACCGCCGCCACTCTCTCTCGCCCCCCTCCTCCCACACTCCCAATATATATTCAAAGGCCATCCATTAACCTTTCACTTGCACAGACCTGTCTGTGATCTACTGCTCTTAGCTCACGCTTTGAAGAACATGGCATTCTTTCACCAACAGCCACGTGGAGAGGAGAGGAGAGGAGAGGAGAGGAGAGGAGAGGAGAGGAGAGGAGTAGATAAAAGACAAGAGTAGAAAAAAAGGAGTAGAAAAAAGAGGAGGTGAACAACAGAGGAGAGAAGAAGTGAGCAGAGGAGAGGAGAGGAGAAAAGAGGAGGTGAAACAAGAGGGGAGAGGAGAAAAAAAAAGAGTAGAAAAAATAGGAGGTGCAAAAAGAGAGGAGGAGTAGATGAAAGATGAGAAAGAAAAAAAGTGTAGAAAAAAGAGGAGGTGAACAACAGAGGAGAGTAGAGGAGTAGAAAAACAGGACGTGAAACAAGAGAGGAGAGGAGAGAAGAAAATACAAAAAGATACAAAATGTGGAAAGGTGGAAAAAAGATGACATGAGATGGCATACGAAATGGAAGAGAAAACAAGACAAAAAGGACAGACAACATGAAAAGAGAAGACAAGATGAGAAACAACAAAAAGCACATGTGATGAGAGATGGAAGGAATTGCAGGAAAAAGAGTGAATTTTATTTGTATATGCTAAAGAGAGACCCAAGAGTGCTGTGAATCATAGCAACAGCAGCACACTAAAATCAACATCACAGATTTTTTTTAAAGCATCACACATTGAGCAAACAGTAAGACTCCATTCCAACTGCATTCATGCTCTGATTAAGCAGCAGAGCCGCTGCTTTATTTATGCATTAAAATCAGCCAATACATGTATGAATTCAACCCTCACTGCTTCAAAAGCCCATGAATGCTGCATCCATGCAGCCCAAACAAATTCCTCTCTCATTAAACATTCAGGCAGGAAAGAGCTCAGAGTAAAATACGGCAAAACAGCTGGTCCTCTAGAGCTGAATGAGAACTCAAGAAGAGGAGGAAAAAGAGAGAAAAAGGGTGCATGCGCGCACTACAGGACCGCAGGTCTTTCCACAAGAGCGACCAAGAAGTGAGGACTTAAGTGTGTGTAAGATGAGGACAGATTGGAGCAGTCAGAGGGCCCACTGCTGCAATCACACACACAAACACAGATAAATAAACACACAAGCACTAAATGAAACCACCATGTCAAGACTTCATCATGCACCCATGAGTTGTCCGTACGCCACCCCATTAAAGAGCACTAATGCTGTTTCACAGCCTGTCTGCACATTTGCAAGCAGCGAAGGAGGCAGCTACTTTGGCTGTTTGTTTACAGGGGGTGTGTGTCTGCGTCTGTGTCTTTGAGAGTCTACAGGCAGAGTCTGAGTGCTGTACTGCAACGTGACGGTGAGCAGCACTAACCGAGCTGAATGAGGTTATTTAAAGATGGAAGTCAATGAAGTGGAATAGCAGAAATAATGATTGTTTCCGAACAGGTTTCTCAAACAATCTGGTATTTTACAATGTTCAGATCAAAGAGGTGAAAGCTATATGATATACGATCCCATTCATCTCAATGGACAACTGTTTGGATGCCACAGGAACATATTATTTGAAATCTGCAAGCTTTGCTCATAGGTGTTCAGTTCTGCAGCTATGGCTTTTTTTAGCCAATTAACGAAGCCAGCCATAAAAAGCAATGTGGCTAAAACATTGAAACTTCAAAGCATTTCAGTCATTCTGCGTTCCAGACTTCTTGGAACACTGAGTTCTTCCACCTCCAATTAAAAACAACAAACACACTCAAGGCAATTTGTAAGTATTTTACTGATAAGAGAATTGGTGGCAAATTTTATGATCTCATTCATTTGCTTTTAAACATTTTAGATCTGCTTATGCATCAGGGTTAGGTTTAGGGGTGTACCTTCATGCATTTTTAACTTTTTTTTTTCTGTTGCACAAATCAAATCTTACCAAATCATAATCCACTTTAGACATTCTAATAACTATAAGTAACCTTGTAACTACATGTCAACTAATTCTTATTAATTTGCAACTGTATGTCTACTAACTCTCAGAGTAGACTGTTAAGTTAAGTTTAGGGTTAGTAGAATAAGCTGACATATACACACACAGTATACTAGTTTCTGATAGTCAGTATGTTGTATGCTGTGGACCCATCAGAATAAAGTTATTAAGCAGATACTAATACTGCTCTACTAATAATAACTTCTAGTTGACATGTAGTTGCAAACTTACTTACTGTTAGTACAATGTCTAAAGTGGTCTATCGAAATAAAGTATTACCAATTAATAGTTTTCAGTCATGTGACCAGTTCGAAGACCTGGAGGGCAAAACATCCATAGAACTGCAGCGTAAGCAAGTCAATTTTTTATCTGTTTCACAACCACAAATATTTAGATCACCTCTCAAAACAATAAAACAAAGGTATGTAGACAAAATTCTTATTTGGCAATATTTTAATTATTAAACAGTGTTTTAATATATTTAAAACAATAATATGTAAATTAATCATTTAGTAATCGCTGTATTAATGATGCGCAGTTTACATAGGAACGCAGTTGAGGCCGGAATATTGAACGCAATCCACTGGTTCAGTGTTTTAACTGTTTTTTCGATGGGAAAGCACTTAACGTAAAACTTTTACGCTGCGTTTATATTGTGGCTTCATCTGCTTGCCTGTACAAAATATACATAATCAAGTCGTTTACTGAATTTTCACCTTTTAATTTCTGCGTTTTACACAATACTACTTAATGCTAACTGCGTAAAAATAACTGGCGGTCAGTGGAGCAACGCTTCGTTTTGCCTGCCAGCGGGGGCATTCCTATAAGAGTGTGACGTCACATGAAAACTATCAATTGTTGTTCTCTCATGATATCAGGTTGAAATAAATAACTAAAAATAAACTGCTAATAACTGCCACTAAGGGTGGTACTAAAGCCTCGTTCAAACTGTCAGCCCAAATCTGATTTTGTTCATATCCGGATGGAATCTGATTTGAATAACTGACTGTCCACACAGCATATCACAACTGTTCATATCCGATTTGTGTATCCATAAGCGCTCTTTCGTTTCTCTGAATGTGCATTGGTTTGTATGGTAATGATTACGCTAAAAATAAAAGTAACAGCAATAGTTTACAAAATAGATGTTGTCTTACGACATGACAACATGTATTATTATATTTCGTCTTATGAGGCAGCGGCATAAATGCAGGAAGCTGGAATGTGCAGCCTTATTCCGTGCTGCTGTCTCCGATGTTTTCAAAACTCAGCGAGTTTGACACAAGCTTGTTTCTGCAAAGATGTTCAGCATGTGTTCTGCAAAAACGTCTGACGTGTTTACGTTTTACGGGACGTGAGGACATGAAAAAGCTAGGCTAAATCCGATTTGACTGGTCAGACTGAGACGGATTTCCAGAAACGCGATTTGAATAGGATTCCAAAACACATACGAATGTAGCTCGAAACGTATTTGCACAAATCAGATTTCATGTATTTGTTGCCATTCAGACATCTAAATATGATCAGATTTCAATTGGATTTGCACAAAATTCGGATTTGGGCTGACCTGTCTGAACGGGGCTTACCGCTCATTTAATTTAATTTAATTTTAATGAATTTATTTATTTATAAAGCACTATTAAAACAACACAGTGTTGACCAAAGTTCTGTACAATGGTAAAAATGATTCCACAAGGGCAAAAAAGACATTAACCAACACCGGATAAAACAACAATGACAACAACAAACAGAGAACCAGAGCCTCAACACACTGCGGCACATATTGTTACCTTAAAAGTACAAATTACTAGCATTTGAATAAAACTTTCTGTAGCAGTTTTGTATTTTTTTGTTGAGAGTTGAGTCAGATTTATTTATTTCAGAATACATTTTCAAATGGCCATCAAAAGATAAATACTCTGAGGCCAGAATACTCTTTCTTTAGAGGAATAGTTGGTGGTTTAATCAGTTGATTACACATTAAATTGCATTTTGTTTTTCATTTGAAGATTAAACTTGATACAGCAGCAAGTACAAATCTGACAAATAATTCTTTTAGACTGTGGTGTTAGAGTACCAAGTCTAATTTATGTTTCTCGAGTGGATAGAGGACAAGCTACAGAGAGTGATACTTGAACACTACTACCGAATCAATAAATCCATTGTGACACCTATTATAGGCAGCCAGGCAAAAAATAGTTGGCAAAAGTTTCTGTCAGTGCTGTACTGCAGTAGTTAGCAAGATCATATTCTCTGAGCCACGGTTCTCATGTGGGGATAAAAGCTCACATCTGGCTTGCAACATAACATTTTCCTACTTCCTTCGCCCAGTCATACTATACATTGTTCACCATCAAATCAATCACTGAAGGATTTGAACACATTTTTTTTTTGTCAAACATCCCGTTTCTCTCAGAAACACATCCGATTACAGATGTAAAATGGGTTGCAAACAGCACTTCGTGTTGACTTCAAACTGATTACACCCTTTGAATGTAGAATGGAAATCTTTCCACTCAGCGAACCAATCAAACGGCACGACAATCACCGGCAGTGCTGCTTACCCTACGACATTTCAGAGCGGCATGAAACCATCCATGCTCCCGGCATCAACGGTGAGCGATGTTCGACATTAATTTGTGTCACTCAACATCTCAAGGTCTCACTCAATAGAAAAGCCATAAATTAAGTCTTCGAGGGAGAATATTTGACAAATGAGTGAGCATTAGAGTGAAGAGTGACAGTACTAGGCTACAGAGTGGGAATATTCCACTGCGAATCAGGAGTGTGAGATCAAGGGGCGAGCGTCAGACTGAGAAGTGATTTTATACGAGATGTGAGAGCGTTACATGGAGGCGTCAGAGTATTAGACTGAGTAAAAGTATGAGACACGCTGGAGAGTGTTTGAGTGAGCTGTTAGAGTACTAGACGGTGTTGTACGGAGGAAGAAATTAGACTGTGAAAATCTGTGGACAAAAGGAAGTATTAAGAGGATCAGAATGTGAGAAATTTTGCAGAGGAAGTGTGTCTGTGTCTATATACACACTCAATACACACACAGATACACACTTAACGTCTAAAAAGTGTAGGTCCATAAGCATGCCTATGAGCAATTTGTGATTATTAGTTTTGAAATTTAAACACTGAAAAAAAATTAAATTGAAAATAAAATTAAAACTGGATTGCACACATTTAAGTCCATACATAAATATATAATAATTTATTTGCCGTCGACTGCAACATGACTTGTCACATTGTTCTAAGCTAAAACCTAAACTGTCAAACAAAGTGAATGTATGACAGATCATATACTATAAAATAATATTAATAATTTAAAAAATGTACATATTTCACTCTATCAAATCAAGCTTTTAATATGTGCATCAATTAGAGCGTGCATTTTAGTATTTTTAAGTAAACAGTAATTAAAAATGTATTGCACAGTGTGTAGAGGTTTTATCTAACCATACATGTACAGCAAGAAAATCTAAGGTTTCTTGTGCTTTTTTTCACCACTACAAATTACATATTTTATCCCCTTCTGATTTCATTTCAAAAGCAATTTAGCTACATGAACTCCACACGTTTGTTGTTTCAAATAAAGCAATGAAAAGAAAAATAAACAAACAAATGAGTTCAAATGTCATGAAGTAGCATATTTGATTAGTGAGCCAGAAACAGTAGAAATTATTTAGTATAGAATATTTCTTAAATATATTTTTAAACACTTATTTTTACCTTTAATTTGTTAGACATTATTTTCTGCTCAGAAAAAAAACTATCATACAGTCTTACCATGATTATCACATTGATTACATTAAAAGACTATTTTAATAACATAAAATGTAGTGAACTTTTGCACTTTTTCTTTTATATACTTTTTCTTTTATATATTTGAAAATCTACAGGTCAGAATAATTATGTTGTTTCGCTTTTACACACACACACACACAGACACATATATATTATATATACACACACTAAACGATAAGGAAACACTAATTACATGGGCACCAAAATAGGTGGACCAAATATTTGGAAATGGTAAGACAGATTTTTGATTTTCCTGTGATGGCAAAGCTGAATTTTCAGCAGCCATTACCTCAGTCTGTCCCTGTCGAAATCTATTTTTCAGAATTCTCTGATGAACAGAAAGTTCAAAAGCACAACGTTTATTTGAAATGGCAATCTTTTGTAACAATACAAATGTATATATTTATAGTCTCTGTGTGTGTTTATTCATTGGAGTATAAAATTGTGACAACCAGCTTCAGTCTCTTATATACAGAGTATATACATCCACACACACACACTCAAAGAACAGAAGAAATGAGAAATAGAATTATGTGCTCTGTGTGAGTGTGTGTTATTTGTGGCACGCTTTAATGGCAACACAAGGCGATCAATGAGCCCATAGAGGAACGAAGGCTTCCTTATTTCTCCAAATTGCCTGCGCTAGCAGCACAACCTTGATAACACTCAATTGATTATTAATGCATTATTAATCCAGAGCCAGGTCACAGAGACAGCTGGAGGCACTCATGCGCACACACACACACACGTACAACACATTGATGAAGCGGCTCCATGCCCGGGGCCAAAACGTGTCCAATGGAACACTGAGTACATCACATCAATTCACAGCAGCAGAACCAGGCAAATTAAACACAGGAAATACAGCGGCCACCAAATACACCTGGACAAGCAAAGTCTGCACGCTCCCCTGCTCTCTGGGCCTGGCACGGGCCCCGCAGAGCAGCAGATGGTGCGGTGGTGTCGGAGTGGAAGGGCACTAGCTGGACAGACCCCCGCTACCTCCCCCATCCCCAGACCTCAGGCCCATCACATCCACACCAGCCACAACGCCACATGGGTCCTTCCATCCACCACACACTCTGAAATCTCACACGCATATACAATGACCCATTTACAGGGGCTGAGGAGACCAGTATATGTCAGTCATATACACATGCCATCTTTTTTGTAAATGTGTGTGTGTTCTCTTCAAAAGACTTTAAAGTCTGTTTTCTTTGATTAATGTGAAATTTGTGAGAACTAAACCAAAGAGCAATACTTAAGTTCAGTTATTGAGGCAGATTTCACATATTAATTTGAATCTGATTTACAAGCACTTGATTGGGGTTCAGTTCAGATTTTGATCCCCTAATGATTCATCTGAATAAACAGGTAAAATAAGGGTCGGTTTTTCTCAACTCTGTCAGTTCAAAATTAACAAAAACATTTAGAAATAAAATAGTTTGACATATTTATTTAAACACACTATCACTAACAGGTTAAGTAATATATATAAGTAAAATATATATAGATATATATTTATTATGTATAGTGCATACAGTATATTTCACAAAATGCTCCTAAAAAGAGTTTTTGTTTTTTTTAATTAATGAGATACAGTATGGACACTGAATTGCTTCTCTGAAATTAATGTAACACTACATGACACTGTTTACAAGCTGTTTTATTTATATCTTCTCACGGCTGATTCACTGACTGAGCAATTGCATGAGACATGGTACAGCACATTTTAGTTATTTGTACCATTTATTTTACCATGCCTTCTGT
The DNA here is from genome assembly GCA_032359235.1 of Enteromius mattozi. NCBI lineage: Eukaryota > Metazoa > Chordata > Actinopteri > Cypriniformes > Cyprinidae > Enteromius > Enteromius mattozi. Next base: position 5,258,071 of record JAUMHE010000044.1, on the reverse strand, counting down.
CCTATTCGATTTGATGTTGATGTGAGTTGAATCCTTATGTGAACTTAAGTTTTAAAGTCAGGTTGTTAGCTCAGGCAAGTACAGTGGGGTTACACAGAAGTTATCGCTAATGATTACCGATCAACTACTGCTATTGATTTATAACTTTCTAAAAACAACTAATTGAAGTGAAACAAACAATGCTGACCGAATTTGAATTCAATGAAATTCTTCATCAGACTTTGGGCTAAAACATAGTTTTTGCGAGCGAGTGAAAACCTCTTTTCTCTTTCATGGAATCTAATGAAGGAAATCCTTTCAAATACATTTTTATTTCAATAGTAACAGATCTGACTTAAGGGTATACAATTTCGGAGAGGCTAGCAATAGCAGTATAGTTTGAAAGCATAATATATATACATTTAGACCACTTAACTAACTTGTGATTGCTATCGGGATATAAAGAGATTTTCAAACAGCATAACAAAAATTGTTTTTTGAACCAAATCACCTTGCCTGCCTTTAATGGCAAAGATATTAGAAGGCTTCTCTATCGCCCCCTGGGTATAGAGGTTACCTCTATAGTAACAGAAAATGTATATATATAATGGGACTGCAAATTTCCAGTGTAGGCCAAGCATTTGCATCTGCGATGGTGTACGTAGCCTTAAGTTACCACAAAAAAATGACATTAAAAATTCCAGAAAAACAACAACAAGATCAAATTCAGCAGCTTGATGTGCAATGATCTGAAGAAGAGGTAGAGTACAAACCCTGGGCAGAGGGGCTGATGTTGCTCAGGGTGATGGTGCAGGTAAAGAGGATCCAGAGAGCGAGAGCCATGCTGTGGATGGAGCGAAGGGTGGCGGGGGGAGTGCGGTCAGCGGGAGCTTGAATGCGGGGCCCTCCTTCCCTCACGCCCTCTCACTGATGGAGAACCTAGTGAGAAGAGAACGAGAGAGACAAACGAGAAAGAGAGATCAATACTAATAGCAGGACCTAAATTCTTACTGTCGGCCTTTGCCTTCTGTGGCTCAATAAAAAAAAAAGGTAGTACTGCCCTGTAATTCTGTTCATTCTGTCAAAGCGAGATGCCCGTTATTGCTCCAACCAGATCCGTGCTTTCTGGCTCTGCACGCCCCATTTCGCATCGCACTTATTCAACATAATTGAGAGGAGCTCTAGGCACACACTTGGCGCCGGTCAGGTGGAGTTAGACGACTAGAGCTGAAGGGCAGCCATTTTGTTCTCGCGCTAACACGGCAACAGCTGTTCCCTGTCCAACGCAACTATTCTGTGATGCTGGTTGCCAGTAATTTAGTAGTAACCAAGTAAACAAAAACATATGCTGTTATATGGGTCCGAATGAACTGCTCACACTGCGACCAGAAAAATGCAAACAATTCAAGGTATGCAGGCTTGCTTTTTTTGCATTCCTAAACGTGTCCAGATTATGAGATAAACCAGTCAAGTTTCTCTTTTAGGTTGACTTTTGTAACTGTTTAGCAATCGTTTGCAGAGACTCTGGGTTCTTTTGTCCATTCTTTCAAAGTGAGACGTCCAATGATATTCCAACGAGATCCATGTTTTCTCTGCACGGCCCATTTTGCACTGCAGTTATTCAGAATAACAGAGGAGCTCTAGGCGCAAACTGGACAAAAAGCTGGTAGATGGCTAGAGCTGATTGGTGGCCATTTTGTGTTGGACAGCTGTTCTCTGTCCAACACAAATATTCTGTGTTGCTGTTTGCTGATAATTTAGTAGTAACCACATAAACAAAAGCAGAACATCTGCTGTTCAATTATGATTTTTAATGAATTGTTCAGATCGAGGGCCAGAAACATGCAACTGATTCAAGTTACGGAAGTTTTATTGTTTTAGATAACCAGCAGCCATTTTGTCCTTGCACTAACACGCCACTACCTGTTCCCTGTCCAACACAACTATTCTGTCAATATTTTAACACTAACCAAGTAAACCAAATCAAAGCACATGCTGTTTAAATTTAAACTCGAAAGAATTGTTCAGAGTGAAGCTAAGAACGCGTGAACGATTCCGGGCAAATTTGATTTTGCATGTTATGTTTCAAAATGTGTCCAAACGCAATCCATTAGCAGGCACTAGAGTAAGTTTTACAGTTAATTTTCTCTTTTAGGTTGAATATTGCAATGGTGGTGCTACCATTTGAGAAAAATCTCAAGTGTGACCTATAGATCTGTCAAAGTGAGATTTTGCCCAATTTAGCTCCGACCAGATCCATGTTTTCCGGCTCTATCTGCGCCATTTTATACTGCAATTGTTCAGAATAACTGAACAAGAGGAGCCCTAGGTGCAAACTAGGCGTAGATCAGGTTCAGTTTAGAGCTGAACAGCAGCCATTTTGTTCTTGCTCCAACACATCAACAGCTGTTCCCTGTCCAACAGCAATATTCTGTTCTCCTGTTTGCCAGTAATTTAGTAGTAACCAAGTAAACAAAAGCAAAACACATGCTGTTCAAATATGAACTCGAAAGAATTGTTCAGACTGAAGCCAGAAACCTGCAAACGATTCACATTTGTGTGTGTTCTGTTACGAAACGTGTCCAAATGCAGTCTGTTATCAGATATTTGAGTAACCCATCCTGTTTCACGGACAATTGTCTCAAATCTGGGTAAAATACAAAAGCAATACTTCCCTCTAATACTGTCAAAGCTGCCACTGTTGCCCTGTTGAAAAAACTAGCTTAGGCTTTTTAAGTATGTTTGAAGCAAGGCTGCTGGTTTAAGCTGGTACTCCGCTGGACATGTTCTGGTCCTGAGCTAAAGCTAGTTGCTTAGGATCAGCTTAAGCCAGCTCATGACCAGTTGAGGTCCAGCTTAAAGCAGCAACCATGCTTCAAAACATACCTAACCAGCATATGCTAGTTTTTTTTTGATCCATTTTACACTACACTTATTCAAAAGAACTGCAAGAAGCTCTATATGCTTGGTTGACAGCAGTCAGGTACAGTTAGATGGGTACGAATTAACACTGGCCATTTAGTTTTGCGCTGAAAACGGCAACACCTGTTCCCTGGCAAACACTTCTCTTTAGCTATAAATATTTTGCGTTGTCGTTCGCCAATCATTTTGGTAGTAACCAAATAAACAAAAGCGAAACATATGCTGTTCTGTAAATTAGAATGAAATGCTTGGCTTGGGGCCCATTACTTGAAAACAAACGCTTCAAACTAGGAAAGTTCCATTTCACATGTCGTTCCACTCCAAAATGTGTCAAAACTCAGTTTTCTCTTTTAGGTAAATCTGCAACAGTCTGAGGAGAACCTCAAAAAAAAAACAGTACTGTAAAAATAATATTGATATTCTGCCTTATATTTCCGACCACTGTTGCTCAAACCAGATACATGTTTTCTGGTTTTGCACGGTTCATTTCACATCACACTTACTCAAAATAATTGAGAGGAGCTCTGGGCACACACTTGACGGAGGTCAGGTACAGTTAGAAAGCTAGAGCTGAACGGCGGCCATTTTGTTCTGCGCTAACACGGCAACAGCTGTTCCCTGGCAAACACTTCAGTTCCAGTCATTCCAGAGCTTGATTGGACGTGACGTGTTACATATGCATGGATGTGAACGTACGGCCCACCGCAGGACATGCAACATGCAAACGCCAAGAGTGGCCGTTCTGTGCACGTTTATACGAGAGAGAAATACGAAGGTATAAAGAGGCTCGGGAAGTGAGAGCGAGCAAGAGAGAGTGGACAGTTTCGAGTCAGTACTGCCAGAGGGCCCACACATCTCATTTGCCTAATGAAATAAATCACAGTCTGGAAGTTTCTTTCATTTGTTCTTGGAGGCTGCTCTTCCTCCAGGGCTGAAAGGAAAAACGACAGAAATGCATTGAATTATTAGAGCTAATGCTGCCCCTGCTGTGCGTTCAGAAAGAACAGACAGACTGTACTGCGTGTTTATTGGGAGGGGAACCTGTGTGTGTGTGTGCCTGTGTCTCTCTTCAAGGGGATTCGCTTTGATCCTCATAACCCTCTACCCACTCTTTTTATTGATCTTCCCTAGTCATAGATGTGAAAAATAGATTGGCAATAACAAAAAAAAAAAAAAAAAAGAGGAAATCCACACACACATTTTTCCATTGCCATAGGTCTAATGGTTTTAATACTGAGCTAATTATATTTATTATTCCCCTAATCCTACATAAACCTCTAAACGTAACCCTCACGCAAAAATACACACAAACTAATGCAGACTCATGGCCAACTTTTTGATTGTGACAAACTTACAGAGTAAAAAAAAATATATATTCTGTGGGAAATCATGTAAGGCAGCACATGATTTTATTCATTACAATTTTAATGCATCATTAGAAGTAGATAAATAATATACTTTTCATTACTCTCCTGCACGGCCTTGGTTACATGAGAAGAAAAATCTATTAAAAAAACAAGGGTGCACAGATGAATCATGCATAATTAGACCAGGGATATATATTTCAAAATTAAAGCTCCCCATCTTTGTCCCTTTTTAAATAGTCTACTTTAGCAGCCTTTAATTTACACTAGTATTCAAATGTCATGTCTTTGGGCGATAAATTTCTTTCTCGAATACCACATGAATGAATTTGATGAAGAGCTCATCAAAAACTGGACATGAGGCTTTATCTCCTCAATTGTATTTCGACCAAACTTGGAATTTGTTATGTCAACCATGTCTTGAGTTTTGCTGCACAGTTTCAGCACAGTGCCACCTACTGGTCAGAAGATACGAAAAATTACAAAATCGCTCTAAGGCCGTATTTCTGCAATGCTTTGGCATATTGGCACCAAACAACGAGCATGTCATTGTCACACCTAGTTAACCACACAACAAGAATTTGGGAGCAGCGCCACCTATTGGTCAAAAGTTATAAATCCTTAAATAACATAACTTGTGATTTAATTTATAATTTTTCAGCTACTTTGAGTAAAATCATCTTAAAATGTCTATAATTAATCAAATGTCTTAAACACTTGAACCTTAGTAACTGTTTTTTTAAGAAGTCTTACTAAGGCTGCATTTATTTGATTAAAAACACAGTTAAAACAGTAATATTGTGAAATATTATTAAAATTTAAAATAACTGTTTTGTATTTTAATAATTCAAAGTGAAGAAAAGGTGAATTTTTAGCATCATTACTCTGGTCTTCAGTGTCACATGACACTGTCTCTCCTTCTAGAGCATTTAATTGGGCAAAAACTTATAAATGCCCCTGAGTACCAGTTGATCCATCAAGATGACTTTAGGGGCTCTTTAAAAACGATCAATTTCAGAATTCTTGCATTCACTGTCAAGCTAGGCAGCAGTTTGCACATTCTCTGCTTCCTCCCAGCTCTCATCCATTCCATTCCTTCTTCCTACTCTCTCCTTCATCATTCCGGCCATCACTCCATCCTCCCTCTCTCCTCCCCATGACCTTCTCTGATATTTACCCTCCTCTCCTGTGGCACAGCAAAAACCCACAGCCACCGGCACAAGAGAAGAGACTGACCAATAAAATCAGCCATGACAGTAAAACAGCCCACTTGCATGCAGGCAAGACAAAGCATCAAAGTCTGGGAGGTAAAAAAAAAAAACAGTGAAAACAAACATGGAAGTATGCACAGAGCCCTTCCTCCTGCTGTCTGCATGTTACTAATGGTCAGAAAATGCTCCCCTCCTGGGAGGCACCACCGCCTCTATTTTTTCCTCTCGCTTTTGTAGCTGTTAATAAGAAAAAAATTGTCTTTCAACCTCTTTCTTTTGATCTAGCCTCTGTCTGCACTCGGCACAATGGCTCTCCTGCAGTCCCAGCTGATAAAGGACGGATGGGAGTGAGAGAGAGAGGAACGTAGAAAGCAAAAGAAAGAGGTGCAGCAGGCGGTCTTGGGAGCCCATGCTGGTTGAGAGGGGAGCAGTGCAGCGTGGGTATTCACTATGAGCTTGCCTTAGGGCAGTGACTGACCTTTTGCTCTGATCTGATCTGCCATTATCATCAGTGTTGCTGTTCCAGTGAAGAGGATGGTAATATTTCTCCTAGTGCAGAGAGATAGGTAGATAGGCTCTCGCTCTTATCCAAAGGATACCATAGGAACAAGGGATCACTTATGTAATCTTTATAATGTCTCAATTTTTCCTCCTAGTCAGCAAAGACGTTAAAGGGAGAGCAAACAGAGGTTTCGTCGTAAAGTTTTGATGAGATGAAAGTAGCAACAGATTTTTCATCTGTATTGTAACGTACATCTGACTGAAATGAATCATTGAAAAAGACAAAAATGTAGGGAGGTTTTTGACTGAATGGAACTTAATGATGACTGTAAGAAATGGGGAGGTTTAGTCAAACTAAATGACAGAAAAGATCAAAACTTGCAATGCCAAATACACTCAAAACTCAAAAACTAAGGATTGGTTATGCAATAGGATCAAGAAAATGTAATGCATATCTTTCAATCGTCTGGTAAAAATGACCAAACTAAAGCTAAAAGTTAAATAAAATGGAAAATATGGATACAACACTCAAAATATTAATAAAAATTCTAATAATATCTCAAACTAAAATAACTCTATAAAAAAAGTCACAAAAATCTCTGGTCTTTGTTCTATGTACTAATAAATAAATAAATAAATAAAACTATTCACACATGCAATAGTATATGTATATATATATATATATATATATATATATATATATATATAAATATACACATAACTTGTTTTTTGAAAATGATTAGATGTAGAAAAGAGAGTTAACATTAATCAACATGTCTTCTTTTATGTTCTTTAAGACTCCTGAGTTGCAAAAGAACAAACACTTAACAATAAAATGGATCAAGGGAAAAAGAAACCAAGAGAGGAAGATGTATGAATGATGTGCATTTGAACATCTATTTATCTGGAGACAGCCTTGATCCAAGGCAAATAACCTAATTATCCAGTTACATTAGATCATTACTATAATCACCACGATCATTATTATCTATTTGCTTAGCAGACACACTCATCTAGCACGACGCACCATACATCTATTTTACACATGCCGCAGGTTGCTCAGAACCACTCACTGCCTCGTTCGATAATGCATGTTCATTTATTTTGAGGCAAGAGGCAATTGCCCACTACAAAGCAAGCTTATGTTAGAGGGAGATAAAGCAGAAAATGATTCCAGATAAGATCAGCAAAAAACAACATCTAGTTTTGGCAAAATCTACAACAAAAAAACGTATACGGGGAAAAAAAAAAAAACTGTTGAACTATTTAAGCTGTATTAGCTATATTAAGCTATGTACTTTATAGAATCCTGGGTGAAGTAAAGCTATTTTCTCTAAATCTTGCGGGGGGGGTTCTGTCTGATCTTCCAAATTGTGAAATTCTGATTTATTAGCAGTAATACATTAGGTAAAAAACTAGACGAATATCAAGGAGTAAATGGTAAAACCTTGTGTTAACGTTTAAGTAATAAATAAAAATAATAGTTTACAATATTACCCCCCCTCTGGTCTATGCATGCTGAATTATTTTTTATTTTTTTTAAATGATTCGCGAAACATGCTATGAAATCCCATTTCATAGTAATCAAATGATTTGCGAAATGTGCTTTGAATTCCCGTTTTGTATCAAATAATTCGCGAAATGTGCTATGAAATTCCGTTCTGACTGAAATAAAGGATTCGCGAAATGTGCTTTGAAGTCCCGTTTTGAATCAAATGATTCGTGAAATACGCTTTGAAATCCCGTTCTGAATCAAATGATTTGCTAAATGTGCTTTGAAGTCCCGTTTTGTATCTAATAATTCGCAAAATGTGCTATGAAATTTCGATCTGACTGAAATAAATGATTCACGAAATGCGCTTTGAAACTCCGTTCTTAATCAAATAATTTGCAAATTATTCTTTGAAGTCCCGTTTTTAATCCAATGTTTCAAGAAACATGCTATGAAGTCCTGTTTTGAATCAAATTATTCACGACACACGCTTTGAAATCCCATTCTGAATCAAATAATTTGCAAAATGTGCTTTGAAATGCCGTTCTGACTGAAATCAATGATTCACGAAACATGCTTTGAAATTCCATTCTGAGTCTGAGTTTCAAGCTCTGTTCTGTTAATATATTGTCATATTAAAAACATTTCATGACATGACACTTGCTTGCCTAAAAAGATGGAGTTCATTTATCATTTATCATGATTTATCAGAGAAAAAATGTTTTCAAAAGTATCCCCCTCTCTGCTTTTTTTCACAAATCGCACCCTGTATATATATATATATATATATATATATATATACACACACATGTATGTGTGTGTGTGTGTGTGTGTGTGTTAGGTCACTGTCATTATTTTCAGCTCAAACATACATCCACACAGAGATAGCGCCGCTAGCAGATTAGCATAGTTTACGCAGCGCAGTGTATCGGACGCTAACGCACACAGAGCACGCAAACAAACACTGCTATCAGCAGTAGCAATTAATTCTTAGTGAATTTCCTCAAGTTTCTTTTTTTTCTCTCTCTCGTTTACCTCTGAGTAATGTTGTGGTTCCCTGTTTGCGGTTATCAGCGGCTACATTAGCGTTACGTAAACTTAGCTAATGCTTATCTCGTAAGTGGCGGTCAGGCATTTTGTGGTCATTCGGCTTTCAGGCGAGCACAATGCAAGAATAATGACAACAGCTTCGTCTCTTCGTGAGAGGAGAGAGCCGGATCGTTCACTCGGACCGGTCAGGAACGCTAGATTAAATTCCTACAATTAGTCGTCCGAGACATTAGCGCATGGCTGGGAACTGAGCTTCCAGAGATGTAATTCATTTATTAGCCTCTTGACCCCTTTAAAGTAATCGCCTCTCAAATGGAGATAATCGCCACATTCTTCCTTTTTAAAATCCGAAGACATGCCATGAAATACCATTACCGTTGTCTCCCGCACACCTCCACCCCCCCGTAAGTCTCCATATCGCTCCATGCCCTTTACCATCAAACTCCTGTTTTACCAGACAAAATTATGACAGTCACCGGTAAATTCAATTTAATGAGATGCAAATTTGGTAAAAGGACAATTCGGGCCGCTCAGGTTGATGTCGTTATGCATGTCAAAAATCCCTCATTAGCAGACGCCTATGAATCGGATTACTGAATAATGAGGGTGTGTTAGCCTCAATCTTTCCACCGAATTTGACAGAGGGCTTTATCTGTGTCCAATGTATTCATCCTGTCTAATGCGCAAGGTGATTCAGCTAAAGCTCAGCAGACTGGTATGGTGGACTGGTGCGTTGCCCCGAATTAGCTCCTGATCTCCATAATTGATCTATAAATCTACTCTGACACTGCGCTTCGTCGTACTCCCATTTACATCAACAGTAATAAAGCATATCCTCCACGGTGCATCTTACAGACAGGAAGTGGCGCGCCGGTGTCTTTGCACGTATACAAATACTCCCTTAAGTAATAATACTCCCCGTTTCCTACGCTCAGCCTGACACAAAGCTTCCGGAGACGTATTACTCTAATTCTCCCATAAGCGAGCATCGCCGTCCCCTGCCCTGTTTTGGAGGTGCAATTTACATTGGCACTCCAGCCGACAGTGTCTCATTTGTCACTAAGCTTGCCTTTATGGAGTGGGGCTCAATAATTCCTCTGCATAATCCACAATAAATTGCACTTCTGAAAGCATCAGACCTGTCCTAGGGGGAACAGCGAAGGTTTTACTCAGGGGTCGGCAACCTTAGGCGCACGTGCCAATGGAGGATAATGGTGGATGGAGGGATAATCATTGGTACGTGAGCTGAAAGAGAGCAAGAGAGATTAATATAACATGTTATTGTGCAGTTTATAGTGTGAGTCAATCCTTCTGCACTGAAAAACCAGGTCTTAAATGCTCCTCGTAGTCACGTTGGTTGTTTATTTGGTTATGAGGTGTTTGGGAAGCGAAATGCGCAAAAGCGTGATGAAACAGAGATCAGTTTGCTGCAGTGTTACTCGTGCACCTGATGGTGAACAAAACAAGCAACTAGATGCACTGGCATTTGGGAATAACAATAATAGAGGTGGATCTGCCAGTGAAATATATATATATGTATATATGTATATATTTTTTTAAACACTTATTATATACATTTACCATTAAGTCTTAAAAAACATTTAAATAAAATTAAGCAACATGTACTAATTTGGAGCACTGCGGATATATCTAATTTATTATTCTGATGGCTTGCAGTCTGTAATTGTTATAATGGTATGTAAATGTTGTTCCACTTGTCCTTACCAGCCACATCATTCCTACAGGGACTTTGCTGAAAATTGCTGTTATAAATTATATGATTAATTAAAAATGCAACAATAAGTTCAATGTAAGTCGGCTTGTTCCTATCCACTATAGGAGAATAACCATGTCTACTGTACAATTTAAGAAGATAAATGAACATACTTTCATATGTCCTGTTGAGAAAGTGGAACATTTTCTAAGTTGATACTGTTTGCATTTAGCCTGAGTCTATATGCTGCTATCTGTTTATATTTTTCGAGAAAAATTGATCATTTACATAATTTATGAAGAGTTATACAAAAGCTCTGTAATGTCTTGAAGACTACATTGTCAGAATTAAAAGAAACACCAGTTTGCCTGAAGCAGATTCACAAATGAATAAAAACTCCGACATTTACATTATTTACCATAGCTAAAGTCTATTTCCTTTTCCCTTCTGAGGTACTTAATGTGCAATAAAATGCGCTGCTCAATTTTGCCAGATTTAATTAAAAAAAAGAAGGAAAATAGTTGAATTTGCAGTTTTCATAGAACACTTTTATTGGATATTTAGGAATAAATGATCTCTATTAATAATCTATTTAAAGTAATACGGAATCTGAATCAACATTTAATTTCAATGTAAACTAAAATGTAAAGGGTTCTTGTACAATACACATTTTCGTTACTTATTTTTCTCTCTTGAACTGTCCCGTGCCTCAGGTTTCTATGAACCCAAAGCAGGCATAATTGAATTTTTATAACCATTTTCCACTTAGAATTAATCCTGACTTGTCAGGTCCAATTTTCAAACACAGAATAAGAGCAGCTGACAAATAAATGTAGGTGACTTTGGAGTTTTTTATATGAGAAATCCAATGATTTTATAACAAGTCACTTCTGAGGTTTGGCACCAATAAATGAAATCGGCGGACTGAGGAGAGAGTTTTGAGCTCTGAAAGTTACAGCAATCTTTTCCAAGATCAAGGAAAATGCTGAAAAACTTTTGTCTTATGATATGACCGCTTTAATGCTTGATGCATGCATTCACAGAGGACACACAAAGCACTGAGTAAAGCTAAAGTGTTACGAACTTTTCCACAAAAAAGTGAACATGTTTCAAGTGTTTCCTTGCAGTGAAATAAACAGACTGAGAGGTTTTCTCTTAAGCGGCTCTTGCTGCCCACTGATCTGTGCATTTTAGATAAATCGCTGAAGATATTTTGCACTTTGCCATTTAGCAAGTGAATGTGACAGCTCCCGAGCCTAGCTGTTACAGATAATGGCTAGGTCTAAAGTTAAGTTTAAAAATGTAAGGTTTAGATTTAACAATGATCTCTAAATTATCTTAGAATTAGAAGTTTGCAGCTTTGATGTCATGTGTATTGCATAGTAGTCTACTTTAAGTAAAAAAGAAAAAAAACTTTTAGAAAATATGTATTCAAGGACCAAAAAATATAGATGACTTGCACTGTACTGACAGGTTTATCTCAATATTTAAAATATATTACTGTCTAGAATGTGAACTTGTACTTCAAATACTACATAGCATTAGAATTTAGCAATGGCTGGCCCCTTATTATGCCCTAATTTCAAAATTAAATATACAAACACAGGAAAGAAATCTTCCCTTAAAAATTAATCATGGTTTTACTGTAGTAAAACTGCAGTAACCTTGTTTTTTGATGTGCTGATTACCATTTGTATAACCACAGCTCAACTATAGTAACCATGTTTTGTTTAGGTTTATCTTTATCTTTTTTTTTATAAGGGTAAACTAATTTTTTATGGGTGATTAGCTCAGTCAGAAAGAGCAAAATATTTTCAGCATGCTTCATTCTGCCCTTGTTTTTTTTTTTTTTGATTGTGAGATGACAGGAAAAACCAACCCGGTCTCATAAAAATATGTACCTCCGTTCACTTTTTGTGCGACACTGTTTGTACATACCTTACTGCACGTTTCAACGCAGTTTCAAAGAGAAATGTCCACTGAGTGGCGCTAAAACACAGGTTCAGTACGGCACATTTTTATTACGTTGAAATAGGTACATATTGCAGTGTTTTTATTACGTTTTATATCTGGGGACTGACACTAAAATTTAATGCTCATCATGTTGGAAATGCCCTACACCAAATGCCCTACACCAAATCCAACCCTAAACCTACCCGATAGTGTTAACAAAAGCAAAACAAAACTACCGTCTATGAAAACCCATAGATATGAAGCTGGATATGTGCGACGCTCCATTTTTAAATATCCCAGCATTTTAATATTGTTTTGAAGTCACATGATATTCTTCAAGTAATTGTTTGAAAACTACACTTTATTAATCAAAACTTGTGTGAGTTTTACTGCCTCTAGTGTTAATTTATTTTGGAAACTGCAGTGATATGTACTTGTTGGTACATATTTTGTCTTTCTATAAAAAATGCACAGGTTCAATATGCAACACCGATACAACATCATACATTATGCATTCTTCCTTAGCTAAATGAACAAATCAAAATCTTCTCACATACAAAATCACGAATCATTTCCGCCTAACAAACAGCACTGCCTATTTTTTCCCTCATGTCTCATTCACTACGCTAACTATGCTAACAGTGTAGCTCGTGCTGACACAAACGTACGCTGGCCAGCTAAGATGAACGCGGGTTTATTCTCAGCGCCAATAATTCTGGCACATCCTTCATTCGGTGTGCTGACTGTGTTAAGCACTGTGTGCGGCTACAGTAGTGCTGCTAGTTTTTCGCCATCATAATGACACCATTGTGCGAGCGGTGGGCAAATGGAACATGAGAGTGGTTGTAATGGGCCATGTATCAGGCAGAATGCGTTTGATTACTGGCTCTGAGAGAGAGGTGCAGCCGAGAGCGAACGCGAGCTCATCTCAAACCGCGCAGAAGAGACGGGAGGGGGAAGAAAGACATTAGAATGAGCAGAGAGAAGGAACAGGAGTAAAAAAAAAAGAACAGGGTGCTTAAAGAGAATGCAAATGAGCGTCTGAGAAGAATCAAGACAGCATGGGTGAATCTCACCAAACCGAGTTAACACCACTGTGTTCTCTCAAGTACATCGAAGTAGCACGGAAATACCACGGTATGTGAAAAATCATAGGTAAGGCCATATGAACACATTTGTACTACGATAGCACCATGCTTTTTATAATGGACATACTATAGGAGGAGATCAGATATCAGCAAATACTGTCACTAAAACTAATAATACATACAATGTGGGTGAATTTTGAAAAAAATCTGTCAGAAAAATATTCTGAATATATTTCCACCAAACCAGAAAAATGACATTGAAGGCATTTTCATGACAAATAAAACTATTACCTCTCCGCAATTCTCACTGTACTGCAAAATCTCATTTTCATTAATGTAATGTGAAAAACAAATTGATATAGGCTACAATGTTATAAATAAAAGACTCCTGAAAAACAGAAAAGGTACTGGTTATTCTCAGCCAGGACATTACTGTTTGTCAAGTTTACAGACATTTCATCAACCCTAAGACATGGTGTGTAATTCCAAAAAAATGAAACACCTGTGAAAAATCAATATGGACAATTTGTTCATATTAACACATTCGGCCGCCTTCTTACAGGCCTTTCTAAGAGTGCATTGTTATATTTAATTATACACAATTTATACAGTATGCTAATAATTTATCCAGACTTTAAATGGCATTTCAACAAAATAAATAAAGAATTGCAGGATATTACAGGAATGTGATTTTAATTAAAAATGTATCCACTACATTATATGCATTCATTAAATTCAAATATTCATCCTTTACAGTGATGTAAATGGGAATTGGATTTGGAATTAATTTGGAAGAGAAATGTTTTAAAGACAATCCAACACATTCAACCACTCACATTACCAATAAATTAAATAATGCATACACCATGGTTTAATTTATATTTAAAACAATATCATTGCATTTATTTTAAAAGACAATGGAAAAAAAGTAATATTATTTTTTTGATGAATCAAAAGAAAAAAATCTAAATTAATAAATCGAAGCCAAAGTAAAGCATTTCACGTGCAACGATGCAAAAAATCCATTCCAAATGTGACCTAGACATGTTTTCACTTGTTTATGGAGGTAAATTGCAGTAGAGTGGATTATCTATATCCTCTGCGGTCACCACTGGTTCTCTGGAGGAGCTCACCTAATCACAAACACACTCGTTCACCTGTGTTGACGTTGAGGGAGGAGGTCTGCCATCGAGCGTCACTGTGTTAATTATGAAGTCTTTCCAATGAGCATGTTCCCTAGTGTCCTTCACTCACTAGTGCATCTCAATTTTCTCACCAGGCTCAAGCAAATAAGAAGTCACATGGGGAGTCTATATGCTAGCAGGAAATTGTATGCGATTTGAAGTGAGCCCAATTTATGTGTGCGAGAGGTGGGGGTGTGTGGTAATTTATCGTATGAGGGAAGCGAGCTTGTCACTGCTTATTTCGCTGATGCAACAGGGGGCCACGGCACCAGCCGTCACTGCCGGCCCAAAGTGCAAGAGCGCCAGTCACCTTAGCTCAACCTCCTGTCTCGTCTCGCTAACATGCGGCTCTGTTTGCGTTCTGCCACTGGCCTCCCTTGCGCAATTTATCTTTGATTCTGTTTCATTGCAACGTGGTATGCATAGCACGATATTACAAATACCTCCGAAGTAATCTGAGAACATATTCTCAGAAAAGGTTATGAGCACATTAAAATGAGATTAAAGTAACACTAATTACTACACCGACAGTTATGAAAATACAGCGTGATGACAGTTATTAACTAATACACATGTGAAACAAAACGACAGAACAAAGGCAACTTTATAGGGAACAAAAAGAGCAATTACAGTTGTAGGAATTAAGAAGAAATGGCTCGGTTGTTTCTCCTAGACAGTCGATGAAATGGAGAGTAAATGGTCAGGTGTAATTATAGGAAAGAAAAATCATAATGGATATGTCTTTAATAGCGCAACTGCCGCTTTTCAGCTCTTAAAAACAAAGTTTCTTTATTAGCATTGATGGTTCTATGCAGGGCTTCTATCATTGAATCTTTCCATTGTGCAAAAGCTTCTTTATGACGGAAAGAGGTTCTTTGTTTAGATATTTTTGAAAAATGTTCTTCACGTGAAGAAAAAAATATATTTTCAGAGCTGTTCACTGAAAGGTTCTTTGAGGAAGCAAAAATGGATCTTCTACGGCATCACTGGGAAAACCAAGTGAAGATAGTGATGAGATAAAGTGGTGAGCAAGTGGAGACAAGCAATCATTTCTGTACAGTAGAAAATGGGGGGAAATAAATGAGATCTCTTTAATATCTAGACAGCAACGAGAGCACATGAAGAAGAGCAATCATACATGACGGAAAGAAAAATCACGGTTGGGATCTCAATTTCTTCTTCAAGACAGCAATGAGAGAACATTTTGCGTCCTCTTGATCCCAACAACATCTTGTATTTATTAGCTTACTCATCAAGGTACAAAAGTACAAAGTACAAAAACATACTGTTCCTCACATATTCATGAACTGGGCTGATCCAATTGCAGCTGTACTGCAGCTTACTAATTCAACGATCTGGTCATAAAAAGCAGTCAACCAGAATATTGTCTAAGCTTGAATTTGTGTGTAACTTAGTACTGATTATTGTAAACGAGAATTGTATTTAAATTATAAACGGCCTCTCACATATATATATATATATATATATATATATATATATTGCAGCTCTGTGCTCCTACATGTCAACAATTGTGTTTTTATTTCTCCTTAGAATTAAAACGTTCGAGTTGATATTCAAACAAAACACAACTGGGATTTTCATTAAATCTTCAAAGTTACAAAAAAGCAACTTCTAAGTAATAACATTTTTCTCTGGATATATTTAATAACTTGAGCATATAACCCATACTGTAGCACTGTACATATATAACAGCTTTTAACTATTTTTTTTCTCCTGAGCTACATACTGTGTATCTTTGTGAATATCTTACCTGTCATTTAGTTAAACCGGGCAACACACTTCCAAGAGTTAGCCTCGGAAAATGTTTCCAGTTGCAGGAAATTCTTCACAGTTGAGAAGAAAGTTCACCTCTCAGCTGTCACCGTCTCAACCTTACCTGTCATACAGTGACCACAGACTTTTTTATTCTGATAACCTGGTCTGTTTGTGTCTGCCCTTTTCAATGGCTAGCCTGTGGTCAGTGACCCTGTGCTCGGATCTGTCTCAATTCTGTAGCTCTGACAACCCGAGTTGTCTACTAGTTCTAGTTCATTTCCTTTTAGGCTCTTATAACATACTAATTTATTTGCATTTCGGTTATTAGCTCAGTGCTGCACACAATTATCTTCATTGCAATGGTATTTTTTTTTTAAGTGCTTCATCACAATGTTTGCCATCTAAGAATGCTTTATTACTTTGCTATTTGTCTCAGCACCATTAAATGATGAGATGCGTTTAAGGATTTGTGTGCAGTAGTAAAAAAAAAAAAAAAAGTATTTTATTCAGAATACAAATTGCAATACCTTTTTTTAATGTGAATGCTGTACTGTAACCTGGAGGAAAATGTTACTATTAAAGATCAAGGTCTCAATTGTGTTTTTGAAATCAACATGAATTGCTGCTTGCGACCCATTTTGCACTTATACTGAGATTAACTGTATTCAAAGTGAAACAGAAGGGGGTTTAAAAATAAGAGGGATTTGTTATATTATCCATTATCCAAAGAAAAACAAAATCAACTCAAATCAATGATCCTAAGGGCCTGAAATGGAGAGGGGCCCCCTGAGGGGGAAACGTGATTTGGACCACGGGGGAACACGGTCACAATTTCTACCGCGGGGAGGAACCAAACCCCAACAGCAAAACCCATAACCCTCAAAAAACCCAACAATCATCAATCCCCCGAAACACTATGGCAAGGGGGGCCCGAGTGGACATAAATGTCCAGGGGGTCCAGAAACCATAGCAGCGCCCCGGATACCATAATTCTATTTTTTTATGTATTCACTACATAGCAAAAAAAAGCATATATATGTACAAGTATACACTAATAAAAGATATACAGTAGATACTAATAAAAATGACAAATGCACATAACTAAAATTACAACAATTGAAAAATATAAAAATTTTAATAAATACTGCAATAGTATACAAACAGTACTGTACTGCTTCTAATTTCAAAAGACACATCTAAGCAAGAAATGTAAGGAAAAGTCTTTCATTCATTTCCATTTCGTCTCATTTCTGTCTTTAGTAGTTTTTCTTTACTGGCTACAGGGCAGCCGTCCACCACAAGTTCCTCTACAGTCTCGCCATTGGTCCATGGGAAAGGAGGCCTACCTATAAACTTCTTGTCTCTTCATTCCCCATGAATTGTAGTGACGGCCCTGCTGGTATCTCCACTGGAGGCCCGTGAGTAAATATACTGCTCATTGAGTCGGTAAACTGTCTCTCTCTCCCGCTTTGTCACTGTCATTCTCTCTCTGTCTCACTTCTTTTGCTTGACACTCACTTAATTCAAATTAGAGATGTTTTGTAAACATCTATGCTAGAGCACATCGCGGCAGCATCTTAATTTACCACATATAAATAAGCTGTGTAATAGTCACCCTGACATTAATCTTATGTGCCAGCAACAATGGATGGTGAAGACATAATAATGAAATGAATCGCCGGGTCTCTGTTTGCATGGTACCTGCACTTTAACGGGAGACACGGGATGGCTCAGACTGGCAGACTGCCACGTCGCGTGGCCTGACCGAGCCAGACGTTGACAGATTCATCTTCATTAAGTGCACATCAAGACTGCGTTTGCTCGTGTAGACTTGCCCGCTCGTAAACGCGAATGTTTGTTTGTGTGTGTAGCGGAGATGTAATGCGGCATTTTGATATGTAGGTTACTGATGCCAAATAAATATAAATCAAATGCTGGAACCTGTATGCATCAACAGAGCACAGAATCAGACTAATTATGTAAAATGCATCAGAGCATAATATTATAATATAGAATAAATACTTGTCATAAACTTTCATTGAATGAGCCAGAGGTTTCTCGGTTTCTGTTTTTAACCAAAATATCGTATTGCAAGAAAAAAAAAATGCTGGGCTGAGTTCTACTTAAATATATGGCTTCACAGGGAAATTGTCATATTAATAAAATCCGGAGTGTACGCTATTCAGTTTCATTTCTATTCTTTTAACACTGTTTTATGTTTTAATCACCCTTAATGTTTTTTGAGACTGTGAGACAAACCTTTTAAAAATGTGTTTAACACTGTTGCTTGTAATCTTCAGCAAATTTCAAAATAAATATCCATTTTTCACACTGTGTTTTAAAGTGACGCCTGAATTCAGCATTTAAAATAATAAACTGTAGTTTGTGCTCACACTACCATTTTAAGATATTCTGTCAAATATGTCAGCTTCATATTCATCAAAGAATCATGGAAAAAATGTTGGTTCCACAAAAATATTAAGCAGCACAATGGTTTTTAACACTGATAATGTCAGCATATTACAATCATTTCAAAAAGAGCATGTGACACTGAAAGACTGGAGACGTGATGATTTAGTAAAAATTTAGTTTTGCATCACAGGAATAAATGATAGTTTTTTACTAATCTAACTAAAACTTATGAATGGTATGTTTTCAGTAATTCTGTCTATCATAAATCTACTACACCTACCATGTGCTTGAATATGAATCACAGCCACTCTCACATCAAACCCAATCTAAATATGGTTGTCACAAATGTGTGACATTATTCTGGAGGATTAATAACTGCTATAAATGTGACTATAGGAATAGTTCACTTAAAAATGTCAGTTCTGTTATCACTGCAAATGATTTCAAGCGTTCGAGCACAACGTGAGAATGGCTGACATTTTCACTTAGAAAAAAATTTATATATAACACACGCTAAACCAATTTAAACCATCTGCACCACCAGAATACCATCTTATATGCAGGTCATGTCTTAACCGAAGGCACCACGCGAGTCAGTTGTCTGGTGGCCCTTTAAAAACAAATAGATGCACAGCATAAATGACTATTCTGCTATAATTGACCTGCTATAAGCTGCGACCCGCATCTGATTTATTCCACAAAGCGAAAACCAAGATGACCGATAACTTTATAGACCTACAGGTTCCCGTAAACGTTTGTGAGGAGCACGTGCATGCATGTGATGTATCGAGTTTGATGGCGGTGACCCCATTCTGCCGTCTGCAGTTACCCAGCGACGAGATGGGCCGAGTCTCGAAGGGTCTCCAAATCTCCAGGCTTGAACTCCCACACGCCTGTTACTCACCCAGCCTCTCACACACACACACCAAAACATCCCCGAGCGCATCGGCCAATGATCAGTCGAGCTAAGGCAGTGATGTCACAACGGGCATAATCTCCATTCAGCATCTTCCTCCCGACTCGTGTGTTACTGCAAGCTGACAGTTTCGCAGACATGCTGACTCGCCTGGCCGCCTGCAGGATTTCATCTGACGCTACGCACAGAGGGGAGATATTTTTTGGCAAAAACAACACTGAAGAGTTTAGAAGGATCAATATATGTTAAAAATTCAACTCTTAGAGCAGGTTTAGTTTTTACTGCGTATGTCTAACACTCATGTAACTATTACACACTTCTAAACGGATGTGTGTAATTCACAGAATACGAAATCACAGCTTTTTGTGTATCATAAATGGTGCTCATGAAAATTTAAAAATATACATGTTGATACAAGCTAATCTGTTATTACTCATGCATAAAAAAGTATGTACCGAGCTAACAATGACAGTTTTACAATTACCAAAAGTGAGTCTGCAGATGTGTACGTTGGATGATTTTTGTCTTTTATGACTAGATTTAGAATTTAAGAGAATGTTCCGGAAGCACTAGAATATTACAGAATGCTACAGAAACTTCTAGAATGTTCCTTCCTTGCAAAAGCTAAATAAATAAACAGATAAATAAATATTTCATTTAAAATTGTATTTGCAATTTTGAATTAAAAAATGCTAAATTAGTACAAAAACTTATCTGCACTAAACCAGTGGTTTATATTTAATGATGTATGTTCTAAAATGTACCGATGCCACTTGAGAATAAATAGTACACTTAGCACCACAGCATTACAGAAGGGCCATAAAAATTTAAGTGAAACAAATTACATTTGTTGAGCATTCATATTTTAGTTTTGGAAGAGGTGCACCTCAGTCTGCTTGTTTGGTGCTCAACAATGTTCGGATGGCAATATTTACACTTACTGTATTCAAATGAGATGCACTAACAGAGCTAGAGCACCAGAGTTTGTCTTAATCAAACCAAACCTGTCATGTATGAACATGCTCTAAGAGTAAGACTTTATACAGTTAAGATATTATAGCAACGGCACTCCTGAAAAGAACGGATGCGCTTCTGCACACATTATGTAAATTGCAAAAAAGCAACAAAATGTGAAAAACATCCAACAAGTGCATATTGGCCAAAACAACTGGGAAACAAATGAAAAGCAGCACAGGCGGACACAAATAAACTTTTAGTATGAATGGGTTTCCTCAGAAAGTATTTGTTTGTAGGTGAATATCCATTTCATCCAGCGTTGTTATTATATATCTCTATACAGGCTGTTTGTTTGACTGACTTATTCAAGACAACTAAAAACTGACATTTTTATGCATTTATGCACTTTTTTTTTTAGTTCTGTTGATGTTTTAGCTGTTCATTTACATGCCAAAGATAGTTTTAGGGCCTGAAAATACAAACTTTTAAAATTCAATGAAGTTTTTGTGCAAACGATAGCTTTTCTTAGCCGAGTCACTGTCGTGTACCCTGAGGTGATTCAGTGACAGAGCGGTCTGAATGAATGTGAATCGGTTCTGCAAACGCATTTGTCCAATTCACTGAAAATAAAAGAACGGACTCAAACGAAAGACTGGCATCGCTGGTTCAGTCGACAGAAATACAGGACACACATAATAACTCCTGAAATATGCGCACAGAAAACGTTTCTCGGGTCAGTGGTAGCGAGCCATACAGCTTCAGGCACCAAAGCTGACTCGCGTTTTCACCACTGAAAGAAGATAAAAGATTAGAATATTACAGCGCGGAGCATCATTATGTCAATAACAATATGTCATATTGTTACGGAGATATAAATCCATATCCCTGATCTAAGGCACGTTAAGATGGATTAAAACAAAGCCGGTCGTAAAGGGACAACAAGTGATCTATCTCTTTACATGCATGGAACCTGCCATTTTTAGCTCGAACCTGAAGGATGAATATTAGCCGCCTCATAAAAAACTACAGCAGCACACAAATCACGGACACACGCAATTACTTTACAACCATACCGCCCCAGAGCACAGACAGGATATTTTCCACACCACACATTACTCTTACTGCACTAACACACTCTCCCACAAACACCCGCTCCCCGGAGGAGGATATCAGAACGATACAGTCCTTATAAAGTAGCCGTGCGTGTGTGTGTATGTGCGCACGAGCGTGTGAAAAAGCCCCTGGCTCAAACCTGCAGTCATACCTTAGCAGGTGCTGCTTTCCACTCGCTGCATCTGTTAATTAGGAACAGTCTGCTACAGGAAGACTTGGGCTTAGCGTGGCCGCTGCCTTGTGACTGGTCATTAGAGCATAGAGTGAATCCAGAGGGTCTGTTAGGCTACTTACAATAGGAAGAAACACACACACATACGCCGTTACACTCCGCTCGCTCTGTCTATTTCTCATTTTCCGTCTATCTCCCACCCGTCCCCCCGGGGGAGTGAGCGCATTGCTTCATCCATGCGATCACTTTGGCCAGCGGTCTTCGTGTTTCAGGTGACCTTTTTCTTGTGGTCTTTCAGAGCAAGCGGGCTGACGACACTGCCCTGTCGCCTTTGTTACCGTATAACTGAAAGAACGGGGAAAAGAATGGTAGCAGATAGAGGAAGAATTTGTTCTCATTCCTCCTGAGGGCCTGTCGCTGGACATTGTGTGCAGCCCACCCTTCACCTGCTGGTGTAACCGCATATTGGCTGTGAGTGGGTAGTAATGCATCAACAGGTATGGCTATATAACATTTATATTGAATATACACCTACTGGGTCAGAATTGCTTTTATACAGCAAGGCGTTAATATTGAGTAACTCCGATTTTAGACACAATATCGCCTGTCACTTTGTTTTAGCTTCACTAACAGAGATAGATTCAAACAAAGGCGTCGCAGAATCAACAGCTGCATCACAGATGTGTGTAAGTGAATCAGCGTTTTGAATAAAAGCGAATAAATAAACACTCACTCATAAAGACAGTCGCTTGTCAGCTCTTATCAGTGCTCCTGGGACGCTGCTGACCAGTTAGATTTAAGGATCAGAATGAAATATTGTTTCCATTCAACAGTTTGGGGGTGGAAAGATTATTCATATTACTTTTTTGTACAGCAATAACACATTAAATTGATCAAAAGTGACAGCATTTATAATGTTATGAAAGATTTATATCTTCTCAAACATAATATATTGATCAAAAATGTTGCAAAAAAGTTTTTTCAACATTGATAAGAATGAGAAATGTTTCTTGAGCAGCAAATCAGCATATCAGAATGAATTCTGAAGGATCACGTGATGCTGAAGACTGGACCATCACAAGAATAAGTTACACATTAAATGACAATGCTTAAATCTGAATAATATTGTCACCAGATTTTTTTATGCTTTTAAGTCTTTACAGAAGTCACAGTTATTCATTTATAAATGATCTTATTCTTTGGTATGTTGACAGATTTCTTAATATATAGATAAAAAAAAATAAAAATACACAAATGAGATTAAGGATTTATTTTGTATTTAAATTAAACGTGTTATTTATTTCCAGTGGGTGTTTATTCAGGGTATTCAGATCTAAATATTATTCCTGTTGTTTTGTCATAAACTTAAAAGTTAGATTACATGTTTTAATTGCAAATGTGAAAATACTGAAGTGGGTTTAATTGGGGGGTTAAATAACTGCTGACTAAACTGGACAAGTAAGAAAGAGTCAGCATCAGCCCAACAACCATTTTTTGTCCCTTAACATTTGTATTGTCCTAGAGATCATCAACTCCATGAATTCTTGAATATACTTCCAATTCGCTTACAGTCCTCAAAATTATTTTCCTTTGAGTACCCTTTTCCATGAAATGAAAATTAGGTAACTGGATAAAGTCTATAAATTAAAAGAATGAATTCAGTTAAAGCAGTTTTCATGAGGTTCAATGAGTCCTGAGCTTAGTGGGTCTATTAGGAACAACAGTGGTCAATGAAGCCCACGGAAAGTAATATTTCAGAATTGTAATTACATTCCAAACATTGACTCTTATTTTTGACTCAAGAAACTTCTAAAATGTTTTCATTCAACATGGTTCTCAGTGGTCTTTATTCATTTTTGTTGTTCCACTGCATCTTTGTGAGTGTCACTCAGGCAGTTTGTCTTCTCTTCAAATACTGCTTTTAAATGCCAAGACCAAAATCATGCAGGTTGCACTTGATTTATTAAATCTATTACTTTGAAAATTCTTATCAAAGCTTAGCCAGTTTCATCAATGGACATAAGAAACAACATCTTTCGAGAGCTCCTTGTAGAGTCTCTGGCAGACAGAGGCAACACAATATCACAAATAACTCTAGAACTCAACATTCGATTGGCTCTAGATAAAGCATAAAAAAATCCAAGTAACAAACGTGTTTGAAACAAATCAATCCTTAGGCATTTTTTCCCTATAGTACTAATATTTGGAGTGATAACACAGCAATATCGTGAAATATTATTACGAGTTAACTGTTAAAAATGTTTACAATGTCATTTATTCCCATGCTGCCAAAGCTAAATGTTCAGCATCATTTCTCCAGTCGCCAGTGTCACATGAACATAAATCATCCTAATATGGCAACACAGTCTCATGACCAATTCGTACGTATTCATACGAGGTGGCAAATTCGCGCTAATTCATACCATTTTGTACGATTGGTCTAAACCCCAGTGATGGGTAGGTTTAGGGGCGGGGTTAAGTGAAGGTCATTCGTACAAATTCATACAAATTGGCAACTCATAAAATATGTACAATTTAGCAAAAATCGTATGAATTCATACGAGTGAGGTCGTACGAAATAGCCACCTCGTAAAATATGTACGAATTGCCATGAGACTGGGCTGAATATGCTGATGATTTGGTTCTCAAGAAACATTTATTATTATTACCAATGCTAAAAACAGTTGTGCCGCTTAATATTTTTTCCAGAAACCATGATACTTTTTTTAGGATTGAATAAGAACAGCTTTCGTGTGAAATAAAAATCTTTTGTAACATTATAAATGTATTTTCCTGTCACTTTTGATCAATGTCATGCATCCTCACTAAATAAAAGTGTTCTATAAATAAATCAAAAAATCTTAACTTTTAAATTGTAGTTAACATACATCTTACATTAGCGTGTGATAAAATGAATCATACTGTGACACTAGATTTTGGTCATAACGCCCACCTCTACTGCATCCTGACAGCTTCATCTAATCCTTCCTCCTCCTATCCTCACTCAACCTCTTCGCTTCTTCATTTATATAAATAATGAAGGCTGTACGGACAAAGCCGGGAGGAATATATCGGCAGCAAACACGAGCGGAGCTCACATGTGGGCCTGAGTGCAGCAAAGCCAATCAGGGTGGAGAAAGGGACAACCGAGATGATCAAAAGACTGGCCTGCTCTGATCTCTGTTAAAAGTGGGATGAATAATTTAGATGACATGCTTCGACTGCAAAACCGGGCCCTGGCCACGCCTCCTTATGAGGAAGTCTGGTAGGGATCTAGTGAATAGAAGAGAGATGTTAATGAGGGCAGCGTGGCTAAAAAGCAGTCTTGTAAACAAATGCAAATCAATTCGTTCAATGAACAAAAATTGTCGGCAATTTATTTATGGCCCGTGTAAGCGATTCATCGACACTGCTGTATTAAAGCTTAACGAAAAATACTGCAACTGCAGAAAGTTGCAGCTGATTGTGTGTGGGAGAGGATTCGACTGATGCAGAGAGCTGGGACTAATGCAATATTCTTCTTTATTTAATATCGTTGCCTCATACACAGCAGCCAGACTCTGTCAAAAGCTGGAGGGGTTTAACCTAGAATACATTTCTATTGCATCTGTCTCAAGACGCTCTCGCTGTCTCCCTCTCTTTAGCACTCCTCTCTCTGACCTGGTATTCCTCGCTCCTCGACAAACAGAGAACGGATCGATTGATCTGCCTTCACCCTGACTTTGAAGCTACCCCGTGAAACCTGTTCTGCATGCACGTGTGTGTGTGTGTGCACATAGGTGAAAAGCATGCAAACATATGCGTCAGCCTCGAGTGTGTGCAGAAAGGGGAAGTCTTTGCTTTCGGGGCTTTATTTGGCAGAGCTCCGTCCTAGTGTCTGCCAGCTCTAGTCTATCACCTCGGGGCCCAGGAGTCACAGCAGTGAGAAAACAGATTGATTTCTCCCCTCCTACGTACAGACAATTAACTACAAGCCGCTCAATTAGAAACACGCTGTAGACGCCTTCAGACACGTCTTTTCCTTGACCTGCGCTCTTTACCTCTCTATGAATTCTTCTAGCACTCTCGCTCTGATTCGCCCTCCTCTGTCATCGGGGTCCCGGGTCCCAGACAGCCTGGGCTTGTCGGCAAACAGCGCACCTCATCTTGCGGTCATTAAACTAGCAGCGCTCCAATATCGAGGCAATATGGGTCAATGGGTGTTTAACGCTGGTGCAGATTCAGCTGTGTAAACATTGTCTTTAAAGCAATGTGCGATTAAATCCCTGCAAAGATCAATGGTAAGGTTGTGCGCGCCGAGCAGAATGGAACTGAGAAAATTTATGTATTTGAAGAAAATGGTGCAGATCTACAATTCGAATAGAAGGAAGCGGAATTTGTGTTATTCGTTTACTCATATTAACTACCCCTACATAGAAAATGTTATTATATAACACATGCATATATATATATATGTCAAATATACCATTTAAAAGATTAAAGAATATTGCAAAAATGAATTTAGAAATGAAAAAGAAAAAATACAATTTATGATACAAGAAAGTTGTAGAAGCACAAATTAAATTTGAAGGTAAAGAGTAAAAAAGTATTTGTTTACTCATATAAACGGACCATATATAGAAAGGTGGATTTTATATGATGTAAATACATATAAAAATTAAAGAATGTAATATACTATTTAAAACTATTTAAATTTTTTAAAAAGAAAGACAAATTTTATATATATATATATATATATATATATATATATAAATATATAGACAAAAATAATAACTGAATTTATAAAAAATGACCCTATTCAAAAGTTTACATACCCTTGAATCAAAATATTATGCATAATTTCCTGGATGATCCATGATTTTGTGATAGTTGATCCCTTGTTTTTCCTGAGCAGAAAAATCCTGAAGTCCAGTACAAAATGAAAAAAACACACACACACACACACACACACATACACACACACACACACATATATATATATATATATATATATGATCGTTAAACTAAATGAGAAGAATTTACACATCATCATACTGTTCAAAAGTTTACGTCCCCCGGCTCTTAATGCATTGTGTTGCCTTCTTAAACAAATTATATTCTATATTCTAAAATTGATGAATAAAAATGCGTTCTCCCACCCTGCGTTATACATGTATACCAGGCTGGGAGAACACAATATTTCCAGTAATGGATTAGTAGTGTTGAATTGCTTTAAATTGCACTTTCAGGAAAAATCTGGCAAATTTACTTCAGTATTCCATATACTGTGCTGACTGAGGATGAACTTGGTGTGTCAGCTAACGTCGTTAAATGCACATCACACCAATACTGAGGTTAAAACAGGTCAATGGGCGATTGATGGCGGGCCAGTTTCATCTGGGTAAACATGGTCTTTAAAGCAATGTTGGGTTAGATCTTTCCTAAAGATCACCTATACAATAGTTGTGACTCAATGTGCTGCTAAAGCGATAAGAATTCTATTAAAAAGAGCTAGAATCCATAAAAACAAATAAAAGCTATATACTTCTGGGAAAGATTCAATAATACCTCCTTCCGCATTGAGTTTTTCCCCAACTGTAGCTTATCTACATTACCCGGTCACACCAAACACGCTTTTCAGCCGTGCCAGTCAGAGGCGCGTACCTGAGGGATAAATATTATGGTGTGACATTAATCATAAGGATTTGGTGCCCTCTCTCAGAGTGCGTGTGGACCACTGCAACCAATCCGATTCCACTCCACTCAAAGCTCAAATGAGATTTGCTTTCTTCTCTCCAGACATCAGCACCGAAGCTATGACGACTGCAATCGAGACGTCGGAAATCCCAGACATAGCCGCCGTAAGCATAGCTAAAAAATAACAACAGTATAACAAACACAACTGGCAAATCCCAAATCGAATGGCTTTTGTTCGCTCTTAACACCCATTTTGTTTTCTGCTGATTTGAGGGAAGACCGACTCAGAACTCTAGGCAGGTTCTCTGGAAAGACATGCGCAGGTGATGCATGAAGGGCACGCATTTCTACTCTTCCACCTTGGGGACCCACAGCTGTATAAAAACACATGCCGATCAGCCGGTGAGAGACAAACAAGGCTCCTGTCCCTCTGTCAAGTCTCTGACACACTCCATCCCAGCTCAGGTCACAGACGCGGTACTTCCCTCCGCCTGGATTTCAACAAGCACAGAAAAACATTCACATTCAATATGTCACCATCTGGCAATGGTCGAGTTCGTGCTGTTTTGCCAGTCTTAAAAATGCCGCAATGTCTTAACATATTCGGGTCACTCTACAAAACAGGTGCCATGTGTGTCTCTCATATACATATTGTATACATAAAAATTGGCTTTAGAACAAATAGCAGATGTCAACATTCACTACACATTATTTTAACATCATAAATAATGTATAAATATTTTTTTCCATAACTTCTAACCTTTAGTGTTTTCAGCTTTCTGCGATGCATACTCACAGTGCATGTGGAAAATATCAACATTTTGACTGAAATATAAATATATCCAAATAAAACAAATATCTCTATATAGTATATTAAACTATATACTGATGTTTAAAGGTTACATTTCTTTATGAAATGCATACTTTTATTAAACAACAATGCATTAAATTGCATTAAAGTGACAGTGAAAGCTTTTTATAATAAAATATAAATTCTAATATTTCACATTATTACTACTGTCAATGTATCTTTGATCAAATCAATGCAGCATTTGTGAGCATAAGAAACCTATAAATAAATAAATGTGAGAAAAAAAAATTATAAAAGAAAATATATATATACATGTATATGTATGTATGTATGTATGTATGTATGTATGTGTATATATATAAATATTATTATTAGTAGTAGTATTAGTATTAGTATTAGTATTAGTATTATTATTAGTATTAGTATTAATAATAATAATAATAATAATAGTGGTAACTGTAAAGTTATAAACATTACCATTAAAAGTTTAGGGGTGTTAAAATATATATTGTATATACTGTATCTTAATGACCCTAAACTTTTATTGGTAATGTTCATAACTTTACAATTACCATTATTTTAGTTAGCATAATGCAAAATACTTATAAATAAATTCCTATAAATAAGAAACTGTCATAAACATTTTAGCAATTTTTATATGTTTTAATATGTTTATGAGTAGAAGCCAACTTTAAAATGTAATGAATTAAATATAATTATATTATTAATCTATTAATATTAATTAGCCAGCAATTTATATTATATATATAAATATTTCTAAAATAATAAATATACAATAAATAGTAAAATAATAAATACAAATATACATAGTATTTATAAAATTATACAACATATTATTAAATGATCAATTAAAATGTGTTCTCCCACCCGGATTTAACCATAAATACCAAACTGAGGTATATATATA
>JAUMHE010000044.1:5193870-5228752 GCA_032359235.1 Enteromius mattozi | reverse complement strand
TATAATCAAATGAATAATCTACACCCTTATATAATGAACCAGTATATACAGTAGTCAAGTTTTAAGTCACAAACAATGCAAAAATGTAAATAATAATAATAATAATAATAATAAATAAACAAATAAATCCTCGTGTTCTTATTCAGAAACCCTCATCTTGAAATGCTACAATTGAGGATCATATTTGGATTGTTGCATGAGCAGTGACTCTCATGCACATATTTACAGCTCTGCACAATTCCAGCCATTACAATACGCATTGTTTTCAGGATTGAATGAAGAATAAATTAGACTAATGAACAGATGGGTGGGTAAAATGGTGGGTGGGATTTGAACAATGCCTTTTTTTTTTTGCAGAATGCTGGGAGGGAGACGTTTGAATCGCAGTCTTCTCTGCAGCAAGCAGGCCTTGACCTTTTGTGCCGCCAATGTGTCTTATTCATACTGTTGTGCTGCGCGTTTGGTTTGTTCAACAAGCATCCCACTGCTCTCTGACTGCCACTGAAGCTCTTCTGGGACACACTCACACACACACACACACACAAATACACAGTGACGAGTTAACTTCCTTTATTACTGCTATGTCACGCACAGATGATGAACCGCAGGATCACACACACACTCGCAAACACAAACACCCACTGGGTGCACAGAGGCACAAACACGTGTGCAGCACCAGGGAGGCGAGGTCGTGGCACAAGGCCGTTTTCAAATCACTGATGAGTTCTTCAGTATCTCAACTGCTTCTCTGAGCAAAATGATGAGGAAATGGAGACAGAAAGCTTGATCATACCGAACAGAAAAACTTACATCAGTTCAAATTTTCATTCTTCCTCTGATTTGTTTTGTCCTGAGGAAAAAGCAACAACCATACTCATCTCCTTTTATGTAATTAACTATATTATTATTATTGTTGTTGTTGTTGGTTACTATTGTTTAAAAAAATAATGCTTCAAACTGCAGATTTGCAGATACAGAGAGACCAAGATTAAATATTATTTTCTTCTGAAATAATATGATAATTAAAATAATATGATTATTTATATTAAATATTTTGTTTTATTTATGTGTTTTAAATTATATTATGCCATTAACTACAGTATTATTATTATTAATTACAATAATACTAATAATACACAATCATCCCTCAAAACACAGATTTGCAGATGCCATGTCATTTTTAACATAATTTATTACGATTTTAGTTTTATAACATATTTTGTTTCGTATTATATATTTATTTATTATATATTTTACGAAGTAATTCACTACATATTTAACAATAACAATAATAATAATTCGCCATCATCATCATTTAGAAAAAAACTGCAATTGCAAACTTGCTATCCAGTCAGAATTTCAGTAACTTTTAAAAACTCTTATTTAAAAAACCTCTTATTATTATTATAGATATTAATAATAATAGTACATATGTTACACATTACACATATTTACACTAATAAATGTAGGGAATTATAATTTTATATGCTACTTTTTACTACTACGACTAACCGTGGGCGTTGGAACCATTGTATGTGGGTGGGACAGGACCCACCCACTTTGAAGATCAATAATATTGGACCCACCCACTTTTACCATCTCCAATTCAGCGAATATGTCAGTGTACTTTTCAGCAACCCAACAACTCTTTTCAGAGTGCCGTCAGTCAAATCTAATCGAAATCATTCGAATGCTAATAAATTTAACTCAATTTAGCTGCTTCCTCAAATCTATTCCACTTGGCTCCATATAAACACTGGTGTAGCGGTGCCTGGAGAAATGGGTATACCTTTAATATATGGACCCTTGGTATGAAAAGTTTACAGGGATTCACCGATTTAAGAAATTTCTGATTGTAAAAACCTGCTTCTTCTCATTTTAAAGTATTGTTTTTGTTATGAAGTACCGATTAAAATTAGTAATAATAATTATTATTTTAGCACTCTCGTGTATGAACACTGTCACTGTCCGCAGAGCAGGAGCAGGCGCATCCTCAAATATATTTCAAAGGTCCTGAGTGCTGACCACATCACTGTCTTTACTGGATGTGTTTAGGGAATATTTGCATTTATTCACATTTAATAAATGCAAAATTGATTAGCTATTCGTGAGCTGGCCGTCATGATTTTGGCTAATATGCAACCTACTGAATGATGCACAAAGATGCAAAAAGTATTATTGATATATGCAAAGCCGACACAGTCTCGCAGTCTGATGACCAATTCATACGTATTCGTTTGAGGTGGAAAATTTGTGCTAATTCGTAAAAATTCGTACAACCTCACTCTTTTGTACGATTTGTCCGATTTGTCTAAACCCCAGTGACGGGTAGGTTTAGGGGTGGGGTTAGGTGTAGGTCATTCATACAAATTCATACGAATTGGTAACTCGTAAAATACGTACGATTTAGCAAAAATCATGAGGTCGTACGAATTTATACTAATTGCCGTTAAACTGGGCTGGAAGTGGGCATAGCCTGCAGTACCACTACATATAAATGAAACTCTTTTCTGTTTTTATTAGTTACTCGCGCCTGCTGCACTCCCGAGACAAAGCATCTTTGAAGCGTATCTGCTGCTCAGATAGACCTAACCCTACCCAATATATTATTTCATCTTTTCAATTATTTAGTTAATTTTTTATTTTGATTGAAAACAAATGCCTTTCGGATGTAATATGTGATGTGAAAAGGGAAAAGCGATTTCGGCAAAAGCTGGACACGAACTTGGGTCGCTTGCGTCAAAAACAGTACACGCCTTACCACCTGCGCCACTGGAAACGTGAATTTCCAGCTGTCTGTTATATTGTTGTGATGTTAGTAGGCACAGGTAATGTAAATAACTCCTGGCAACAAGGCGGTCTATTCCAAGGTCTATTCCCACACACATTTATTTAGCTTCCGACGCCTATGCTACTAACTAATAATTTTAAGAGAAACTGCAAGTTGATACCACAACAATACAACAGCAATCAAATGTTTATATGAGCAGAAAACAGGCCTTTAGGAAATCTAACCTGGATGACTCCTCACAGTCTGCTCTGCATTTGGCATTGTGCATGCATAAAAGTACAGCTGGAGGGAACACAGCTGCAGAATATCTTCACCGTCGAACATGCAGGTTGTGCGTTTTTCTCCTCCGGCCTAGTCAGACTTGCCTCAGCGCCGCGCACGTTCAGCCGTCTGCCACCACGCTAGATGACTCAGCCTAGCCATCAAAATCCACTCTTTTTTCATGGTGGCGAAGGACCAGCTTAAAACTTTCCTATTCTTTTTCATTCTCCAGACAAAAAAAAAAAAAAAAAAACGTGCCAGCCTCCTGCGCTGTCTCTGAACGGCCCACAAACCGCAGGTGGTGTAGGAGTTTGGTGGATTTTCATTACCGCCTGCCTCCCAGCAGGCCTGAGCGCTGTGACTCACCCAGATCAGAAGGGTTATGGGGCAGCAGTTTGGAGACTCTGAGAGTCTGCCTAAGACTGTTTTAGATTACAGTGGCATTTGCTGGAGAGAACTCGATGAAATATTAATCAGGTCAGAGTTAACAGAGCTGTCAATCTCTGCCCCGCGCTGAATTTTAATTCTATTACTGGTTTTTGTTGACCTTTGTTGCATTTTGCATGTGTTGCAAGTTAACGACGCTGTCTGGACGCACATGGAAGGATGCCAAGATTGAATTATACAGCTGTCACTTTGGTCTGCGCAGAAACATGATTCAAAACCTCCGATCGTACTGACCTGCTAGCGAGCTATGGCAAATTCTGGCATGAAGAATTAACGTTCGGATTCTCGCCATTGGGAGGTCTACGAGAGTCAGAGCATTTGGCCCTTCCCAGCATCCACTGCCCAAGGAACCCTCGGACGCTCTGACATCACAGTAAGGGCTCTGATTGGTCACCAGATGGTTGTCCCGATTGGAGTCCATCCCAGACACTGATGGTGAATCACTGTGTCACTGACATTCTGAATGCGGATCCAAACCCGCCACCCCGTCACTTTAAACACACATACACAATCACACGCAGCTGTGTGCTTTTGAGAGCCAGATCTTATTTTGTCCTAAAAGGGGTGAATCTCACACACGTTTCAATTTCAAGGTCCCATTTTAGCATTAAAAAATTTAGAAATTATATTGTGCATATAGAAAATCAAGCCTATTTTTAGGACCACAAAGATTTTGATAACACTTTGAAATAGTGAAATATTTTGAAGTCTTTGGGCAATTACAATATATTAGTCATCATGAACTAACAATAAACAATAATTGTACAGCATTTATTAGTCATAATGTCAATGTCAAGATTTTATATTACTTTTTTTAATCAAAAGTTGTATATTTTAAAATATTTTACTGCACTGGTAATTAACAACTAACAAACACAACACATTTATTTATTTAGATTAACATTGATATTAGCATTGAAAAACATTATATATATATCCAAAAATGTCTAATAAAATGATATTTAATTAAATGTGGTACATGAAATACCACCATCTTTTTATATACAGTATATATATATATATAATTTTCTTAAAAAATAAAACTGAAATAATATTATTTTAATGCATTTGACTTAACACTGTTATATATTCAACTCACTATATAACAGAGCTTAGCATAGAAGAAACAAGGCATACTTTTTAAAATATGTAAATATTAAATAAGTAATTAATTTAGCTAATTTTGCAGATGAATGACGATGTCAATATAATTAACAATTTAAAAAGTGGGCGGAGGGGCTGAATTATTCAATGCACATTTATCCTGGCGGTGATAAATGTAAAATAAATTGCTGAAAGGAGACTATTTCTTTGAGTGTGGATCATGACTAAAACAAAATGATATATATATATATATATATATAACACATGGTATTATTATGGTACATCTATACAACGATGATGGATGCACATGTCGAGATATAAAATCTGCACTAGACCCACAGCAGACTCTTGGACCTGTGAATATAATCTTTTTTCCTAACCAGATTCTGCTCAGAGGCGTCATCTTCTCCTGCCCAGCTTTCCTAGCAGTCCCACGCTAAGCTCTGTTAGGTGTCTTCTCTCTCCATAATCAGCCTAAATGCTGCAGTCTTCCCGTAAGGCGGCCAAGAGAGGCTTAGCTGCCTGGGTGAGATGCCAAGCCCAGGCTGGAAAAGGGGGAGAGAGGGGAAGGTAAGGAGCCAGAGGGAGCAGGAGGGCTCTTCAGCCTGTCTAAATGATTGCATGTGTTTCAGCTGTGTATCTCTTTTCACTTATGATGTGTTTTTGCTGTTGTCATAGCGCAGGAGCCAATGAGGAGCTCTTAAGTGCCTGCATTCTTTTTAAATAAACCCCAAATGGAGCTTTGGCCGTACTTGAACCTGAAGAGGCACTTTCCCTCTTATTCCTGAGAGGGACATGAAACAAGAGCACACCTCTACAGCTTACTGCCACCCTCTTCCCGCACTCCCTCTCTTTTTCCTCCCAGCGTTCTTTCCACAAACCGCCTTGTTCCCCACGGGCCAGCAGTACTACGCATGCTTCTCGTTCCTCTATGGTTGCCTGATGGTACACAAAGTCTGTAGTTTTTACTCTATTTTTTTTCATACTTCCATCTCTCTTCCTGGTTCTTCTATGCTGTTCTCAATATGTTCCCTTTTGAAAACCCCCATACCCCATTCTTACTGTAACAACTTCTAGCTCTTCTGTCAAGCTGCATACACAAAACCTTCGGGCTGTTCTGACTGTGTCCTTTGTGTCTGATCTGGCTTATAGTTTTCCCAAAGCGGACAATCAAAAATTCTATACGCTTCCAAATTCTCAGAGATTTTAAGGCCTCCTTCACACTACATCTGTTAAACTTGAGACCTTGAGTCAGAC
Organism: Enteromius mattozi; assembly: GCA_032359235.1. Classification (NCBI taxonomy): domain Eukaryota; kingdom Metazoa; phylum Chordata; class Actinopteri; order Cypriniformes; family Cyprinidae; genus Enteromius; species Enteromius mattozi. The sequence continues at coordinate 5,222,892 of JAUMHE010000044.1, read as the reverse complement.
TGGGTATGCTTAAGTTTTATTAAACATTGTGACCTGTACTTTCTACTGTAGTAGACGGTCCCCAGAATCATACATTGGCTGAAAGTTCTCATTATGCTTAAACGTTTGTTTAACTTTAACTTTTAAACAGATCTAAACACATGCAGGGCTTTTACACTGCCTCAGAATACCTTAGCAACACCACAGCCACACCCTTGACAACGAGTTGGCAACTCAGAACACCCAAACAACCACCTAGCACTGCCCTAGCATCTATTTAGAATACCCAAACAACCACCTAGCACTGCCCTAGCAACTACTCAGAACACCCTAACAACCACCTAACACTGCTCTAGCAACTACTCAGAACACCCTAACAACCGCCTAGCACTGCCTTAGCAACTACTCAGAACAACTGCCTAACAACATCACAGCAATCACTCGTAACACTGTCACTCGTAAAACTGTCTGGCTTCACTCTTGAACGGCCCAAAACATTCTAATAACCAGCTGGCAACACTAAGAACACCCCAACAACCCTCTAGTCCTACCCTAGCAACCACTCAGAACAACCTAAAAACAAGTACTTTATAATGCCCTACCAAAACATCCAAACAACAGCCTAACAATTCCCTAGCGACCATTCAGAACATCCTAGCAACCATAGAGCAACCACTTTGAATATCTTGGTAACTATTATCACTTCAGCATGTCCCAGGAACACGCTAGGTAAAGCCTACACAGAACAGTTTAGAAACCATAACACCATAGCAACCAGGTAGCAACACCCTAGCAATGAGCATTATGTGGCTTTATATTGTATGAATGTACTGAAACTAATCAACACTGATGTGACCTTCAAATGTATTTTTATATCTTTGAGCTTAATGTTTCTAGATCTCTGTCTGTACACAACCTATACAATTCAAGACTTTTTCAACTATTTATAAACATTCAGGCAAGGCTTTGTCAAACCAACATTCAAAGCCTGTCATTATGAACATTCCTTCTCTATTGTACGTTACTGTCGTCTGCGCTGTTCACAAAGCAGAGCTGGTGCTGCATGTTATGAGCAGCAGACTCTCTGTGGCCTTTGCAGGAGTGACTCAGCCTCTGTTCTCGGCAACAAGCGGGCGGATGGAATTTGGCAACATGCAGACCCCGCGCACCTGTGCGCCTCTGACCGGATCACTATTTAGCAGGGCCAGAATAAAGCCCTGCAGGTGAAGAGGGAGGGCGTTTTTGGACCACAGGTTTTGGAATCTTGTCCTCGGTGTGGTGTGCCAGCGCTGGAGGTCGAACGATACTTGTGTCCTCTCACTGGCAACGCTTTCAGATGTCTAATGCAGAGGGTCCGAACCATCCTCCTCTCTCACACTCACTGCTCCATGTAAGAAAGGATCAAAGTGAGTCAGACACTAGACGCTGATAGCCTTGTGGGCAGCACGGAGACATGTAGCTCCACTGTGCTTCTTGGTGTCCGGAGTTTGAGTCCCAGTTCATGGACCTTTCCTGATCCTACTTATCTCTCACTTCGCTTCCTGTCTAGTCTAGCCCTATCATAAAAAAGGCAAAAACTAATATTTTAAGGGGTAGTAATTTAGAAGCAATAGGCACTGGCTTTTTTTAACCCCCCTCATCAGAATGCTTCATTTAAATAGGCTTGGCGGATTTTAGACTCGGAAGTAAACACCAACTGCTGTGATTGGCTAATAGTGGTGTATGTCTGACAGTCTATGTCCTTCACAGATGGACGCTGCTGTGATGGAGGTTAAAAATGCATAAATACACACTTACTCACACTTGTGTATTGCGACATTACTGTTGGATTCAATATTTGAACAGCATCTTAGTTTCAATCTTTTTAAAAATCCCATGTCAAATTGTGCCTTGTTTGTAAACAAATTCACAGTAAAATTATCTGAACAAAAGTTTTTCTCTTGTGGTCTGGAACTTCACTAAAAATAAAGTTCATCAAATAAGGTTCGTTTAAAGTTTATTGTTTCTGCATTGACCTGCGTTCACCTCTCGTTGTGCACACCACATGCGCAATATGGTGGGAGGGGCTAAACAGGCAGCATTGTGGAAGCAGGTGTTGATCCTCTTCTTCAGAGGCGGGGTTTAGCCACACTATTACATCATAAAGTGGCACATGCAAGCTGACATTTTGGCAGATTGGCTTCAGTATAAACTGTTTTAGAGAAAATTTAAAATTCTGAATCTTAAAGGATGTTTTTTTTTGTAGTAAAACGATCCCTTATTTGTTAAAAGATCAAGGGAATTTGGATTTCTCAGTTCATGACCCCTTTTAAAAAAAGATGGCCAGACAGACGCACAATCTCTCTTCAGCCCGGCCTCTGATGGAGGGGTCATTTCTCGGCACCTGCTCCTCCCCAGCATCCTCTGCCGCCATGACAACCAGCCGCACAATCGGCACAATCTGCTCGGCGCCTGTGACGCCACATCTCCATGGCAACGGCACTCCGCTCATCCCAATGGCTCTCCTGGAAAAACGGAGCTCCAAATGTGGCTCAAACATCCCGACAGATCTTCGCAATTTCGATAAGAGAGCAAAGAGACCGGCACTTGATGTTCAATCAAGGCGAAGCTATTCAGAAAGCACTCCAGACAGATGGAGGTTACAGCCTTCCCACAGCCCTGTCTGGAATATTCCGGATAGGCTCCTCTGCCTCGGCATTGTTTGCGATGACATAACGTTTCAAATGTGGGCCAGAAGAAACGACGCTCGATACTCGCGTTTCGAGCTTGTTATACATCAATGCGGATTTAATTCATTAATCCATCCTCTCATTGACTGTGGGGTGGGTTTGGCTAATTACGCACAAAAGACACATCTGTCAGAGTCTTCTTTGTTTGTCGGAGCACTTTATCCCCCGGGGAGGCAAATAACAGAAATCTCCGACATACACGTCTCCCGGGGGAGCCGAGCGTCCCGCTGAGGAGACTCCTTGGTGACGGACTTGCCTGTTAATCAATAAAGGAGGGTCTTGATCGCTAACAGATGAATCAATTAATCACCCCAGCCCGTATCTCAACTGCAACGAGAGAGTGAAGTTAATCATTTTAAGAACACATGACCCAAGGCTAACGAATAACAAAGAGAACATGCTAGGCTTTTAAGCACAGGACTACTGGCCAGATAAACAGACACAATAGGCCGGTTTGTGTGTGTCTGAATCTGTGAAGAGAGATCTCGCCCGCCGCATGGGGTGTGTGTGGGTGAGGGATACACACTGAGATGAGAGATAGAGGCAGGGCAGCGAGATGAGCTCAGCTCCCCGAGGCTCTCCTCCACCGCTGGAGAGGCAGGCCGTCCACTCTGGCTTTGAGGAGGCAGCTCTACAAAGCCCTGGCGCTCAGAGGGACGCTCGCAGAGCCAGGGCTGGTCAGAGTCCTAGGGCGCTGGCGCTGTGTGGAGCGGCCCTCCCGCAGAGGAAAAGAAACGGGGGCCAGAGGGAAAAAAGGGAGGGAACCGCTGTAATAGATACATGAGGAAGACGGAAATTTGGAAGGGCTGGAAATGGTGCGGGGGGAAGCTGTTGGAGGGAAAATGAGACAGTTGAAAGAAGGGGTAAGAAGAGAGAGAGGTGGCAACTACTGCACAGGAGAAAAGCAGCCCAAGAAAAACGTTACTGTTTAGATGTTGCTCGAATGTACATGAAGATATTGGTCATGTTCCAATTAAGAATTGGCTTTGTCTCTGTTATTATTCTTAAAAATGGATTCAAATGAGACCAATTTTAATTGCTCATTCTCAACAAGACTTATTGGAGATGCTAGCTGGATTTTTAAGTACCAGTTTTGTCTCAAATGCGAATGAGAAATTGCTCCAAGGTTCCCCATTCTTCAGAAGACTTATTGGAGATCTCTTTTATGTCTCATTTAAGGAACAGCTTTGACTTTTCTGCTAATAAGAGGTGGATCCAAATGAAAGCAAATATGTTAGTTAGAGGTTGCTCTTTCGTCCTTCAGGAGATCTCAGTTATATTTAATTTAACTTTGTTTCTCCACAGATTCCTTAGGAGACATAAAATTGCATATGCTAATAAAACAAGTCACTCTTTCATTCCTTAGAAAGCAGATCTTAGTTTAACTTACCAGTTTTGTCTTAGATTTCTTCTGGTAAAATTTTCTATGAACAATAAAAATAGATACTAATGAGAAATATTAATGTGCAAACGTTATTTTTTCAGGAGAATGAATGAAGATCGAAGTTATGTCTCATTTAAGGATCAGCAATTGTTGAAATGCAATTATAGAGAGCTATAAAATTATTACAGCTCCAATAAAGATCGTAGAAGTAGTTGTTGAGACCTGCCAACTTAATACTGAGCTCTCTCTTTGTTTACAGATGTTCATATCCGACCTTCAAATTGAAACATTGAGATTTCAGGAGAACAGGAGAAAGATCGGAGGAGCAGGAGAGTCAACTGTCTCTATTTGCTCTGATCTTGCTCCTGTCTACGAGAAACAACTGAGATATTAAAGAGATCACATTTCTTATTTAACATCCCTATGGGACTAATAAACCGTAAAAGGAACATGTGGGAAGAGGAAGGATGGAACAAGCAGGATGTGAGAAGAAGAGGTTAGAGATAGGGAGGGGTGAGCACAGGTCGGTCTTTAATTAAAATGTTTTTTAATTAATTTTACAATTAAGGCTGCTCGTTCGCTTTGACACAGTAAAGAGATGACATTGTTTACGTGGTCATTAAAACAATGATGACAGATTGTCAGTCCTGTGGGACTATTACAGAGAAGTGACATCACCTGACCTGACATGTGTAGCGCTGGCCTACATAGCCAGATGAATTAAACCTGGACTTTTTTATTTATTTATTACACATGATACTTGATATTTAGATTTTTTAAATATTGGAAATGGCAATCAGTTTATATATACATATATATGTATGTATTTCTAAATTATTTTAATCCATAAAAAATATCACATATTTGAGGAGGAGGGGGGGGGTTGTTACTGTAATCTAAAACTATAAAAAAAATATTTAACAGAATCTGAAATTAAATTAAATGTAAACATTCAATAAACTTAAACTTAAAAAATTAAAGTGATCAAAAGTTAAAAAGCGAATTAAAAATACAATACATAAATATTAATGCAGTGTAATTAATGAAAAAATCTAACGCAAAATATATAAATACTGTAATTGTAAATAAATCAGACACAAAACACAGCTTTGTGTTCAAACACAAAAAGACTGATGAGTATGTTTTCAATCACAGTTTAAACTGATTCGCAGATGAAACAAACATATCATCCACACTCTATTTTTTCTACTGAGACTGAAATGAAAGATGCGATTAAAACAACTCACTATTAACACTTTCATAATCAAAGATACAGTAGACCATGAAACTAATCTAACGACACGATTAGGAAACCTAACGGCCAAAATAAAAAGCCCAATGAATACTTTGTGATATTCACAATGCTGCATAATTTTACCTACCCAGCAAAATCATTCCTAATATTTGTGAGTATTAAACATAGCTACCTATAAGACTTTGCAATGACTTTCCAGTGTCTGTAAATCCTTCATTTACAAGTCAATCATTTGTCAAAAGTATAAAAAATGTCCACTGTCTCGTACAGGAGAACATGGACACCTATTTATATGGTATAGACACAGAACATCTTGCTCTCACATGTACACACACTTACAGAGTAGCGCATACAATCCGTTGGCGCCTGACTGATACACTGTTGTCATGGCAACCCCATTAAGTAAGGACACTGCAACAACAGTGAAATCCCCCCCCCCCCACCATAACCTTCCTTTTAGTGTGACTATATGAAAGCTTTTCTTTTTTCCCTTCCCTTCTCGCGTACTTTTCTCACCATCGCTTTGCAACAAGTGAACTCTACTCTTCCATTAATACTCCATATGATCATTTATTCACCACCCCCTCTGTAAATACGTCTGAAATTGCATCATTTATCTTCCCATCTCAGGCATCCGTTGCCCTTGACTGTAAGGGTTTTTGTCGCTCCCCACCCACATGTCCCACAATTGCTGCGTGTTTCCATCCATTCAGTGTGGAGTGTGCTGCCGTGGATGGCTGCCTGTGCCCTCTCTAATTAAAGAGGAGATTTGCAGGGTGAGCGAATGTGAGGGCAGACGGAGAGGATAGCTTTAATAAGCCCCGTGGAGCAGTGCTGGGGGACGAGCCGCCAGTCACCGCCCACCCCCGAGAGCACACACGAATAAACATATGAACTCCCGCCGGACAGACACACCTGTGCTCTTCAGTAACCTGAACATCTACTCACTGGTAGCACCTTTCTAATACACTGCACACACACAGACAAATAGACACTACAGTTTCGTCAATGTCAGAGGCTTCACACAGACATCACTCCAGCGTGAAGGAATAGTAAAAGTTTAGTTCAGTCGACAGAATTTGTGACAAAAACACTGCTTTCGTCTAGTTGAAACGGTACAGTATGGCAATGTCAAGGTCATGGGATCGATTCCAAGGGAATGCAAGAACGGATGAAAAATGTGTTTTTGAATGCAATGTAAGTAGAACGCACAAACATAAAAAAAATGAGATTGATTACCACAAACGTTGATTATGGTAAAACTGAATAGGGCCAATTTGAGGATTTACAGTAAAGGAATGCAAAGCTTACTAAAGAGCTTTCATTATAATAATTTGTCTGTTAAAACCTATGCATTATATATTTCATTTTACGTTATAGATGTTGGTTGTTTAGTCATTTTACAAATCAGCATATAACTATAAATAGAAAAAGGTTAACACACATTTTTTGGACGGTAAAATCAAAACACTTGTAACTGAGCATTTTTAATGTAAACATATGAAAAACATAATATATGACATTTATTGCACTTTATCAAAAGTGATATTGCCATATATGTTACCTATAAGGCCTTGTATAATTTTTCACATTTGCATAATCTCTGTGTAGATGCTTTGTAGGTTTATAACATAAGATCCCTATAGAAAATATGCATATGTACATATGTGAGTGATATCTGTGACATTTTTAACATGGTATTATATGTTATATTATTTATCAAACAACATACATACTGCCTAGTGGGCAATGCAAGATTGAATTTCGGACAAGCCCCAACTTCAGGACCTTTCCACTTGACTTTTTTGTTGAACATGTTTTGACAGGTTTTAAGATGGAAATACATGTACATTACACATATTTCCATATATGTATTACACATACATAAGCATATTTGGATTGGCAAAATGCCTCACTGTACTCCAAATTTTGCTTTGTCTAATGTAAAAGAACAACAAGTCTAAAGAAACTTCAACATTATGCCACAAGTGCCCTTGTTTAAACTTAAATTGTGCTGAGCCTGGAAGATTTATGTAACATTGTTGTTCAAGATGGCCATTTATATCACATTCACACCATGTCTAAACTATAATTCACTCTTATTACAATGAGTAAAGCCTCAGCCTTCAGCGCAAGTCTGTTTCTAGTCCAGGCCTAATAACTTAACATTATGTGTGAAATGCTCTTCCTGCTCTAAAATAACTTATGCAATTATCTCTGGATTTCCAAAATGTAGGATATAAAGTTTTTCCCATATTTTTACTGAAGTACATAACTAAATGTTCCAGTATGTAAAGTGATGGTTTGATCTCTAGCCACTGTGTTGAGATGCACCATCAGATGCTGTCATTGTAGATATGATGTTACTCATTTAGCAGTTTTATTCAATGCAACTTGGTGTGGATTCTGGGCATACATTTTACCTTTGACCTGGGCGTTGTTAACACACTGCTCTAAATAGTTGACCTACGCGCTAATAGGCCAACCTTGGTCTCCACCAGCTGGTGTCCAGCAGATCAGTTACTGTATATATACCTGCTTGGGCAAGCTAATGACCAAATATGACCAGCTCAAATTATCTAGAAACAATATAAAACCAATAGAATCTGGATTTAGCTCTTCCAGCAGGAATTAAACAAGAAAATAACAGGAAACAGGAAAGTTGTAAGAGCTAGCTCTGCTGTAGAGCAGTAGGAGTGTGTGCATTCATGACACAAAGTGCTGTGGTGGTCCTGAGGGGACGCAAGTTTGAATCTTGTTTCCTGTCAACCTTCACTATCCTTTGAAACAAAGGCATTAAAGACTCAAAATAAGTTAAAAAGGGAATTTCTGCACCACTAGAGTCTCCTAACGCAATTGTGGAAAAATACAATTTCAACCAGTTTTCCTCAACTCTCCTCAAGTCTTCCATTAACAGATAGTCCCGCCCCAGGCACATACGATTGGTTAAGCCAATTTTGCCTTGTCGGGCTAGTCAGGACGCTTAAACACATTCTGCATCGCATACTATCTATCTTTGGTTTGAAACTTACATTGCGTTTGTTATCAAAGTGCATTATATACAGTATGAATGAATGAGGTCACTGTCATGTGACTTTCCAGCGTCAGTTGCAATTGCAAGTTAAATGGCTGTGCCTGCTTCTATGTTGAAAACAAAGCACCGAATAGTTAGCGTGCTGTCAGAACAGTGGGCGAAATACCATATGAAGACAAAGTCATTTACTCTAGCTGTTTTATTTTGACGTGACTTGCACCTGACTTCCTCACTCCTGCTCGGGCCTGCATGCTAACGGTAAGCCTGGCCCTGTGAGATAACGCACTGGAGAGGGAAGGGTGGGGAGAGGGACGTGGGAGAGAAATTGAGGCCCTGGGCTAATATACGGCCTACATGTGGAGAAAGGAGTGACAGAAAGGGAACCAAGGGAGAAGAAGAGAGAAAATAGAATAGGGGGGATAGTCAGAGGAAGTGTGGGTAAAACAGAGGGGAAGAAGAGGAGGAAAGGGCATTGGAGAGAGACCCAGGCATCTGCTCTCTTTCCGTTATGGATGTGAATACAGCCGGTGGCATACAGACACAGAGATGCATATTAGAGCTGCTCTGCCTGCAAGCCAATTCTCATTTCCCACTTGGGGCTTTGGTGCACTATTAGTGTGTGTGTGCGCTCACATGAAAAGATGGGGGTATTTGGCTGCCAGAGGTTTCGTGTGCGTGAGCACCACAGCGGCGAGCGCGTTAGCATGTGTACCAGCTAGCTCACTCTCATTTCCTGTCTCTGATTTCAGTGCGTGCATCAGCGTGTCCCTATTAGAGAAACGACAGAACAAGACTCAATGAGACAACAGAGAGAGGGGACTGAGAGCGAGAGTTTATATTTAGCCACGTAGGGGACCGTCTAGAGGCTTTTCTCGGCTTCGGTGAAGAATTAAACATCTCTCATATTCAGACAGGGTGCATTGTGGGTATTTTGAGCACGAGTGTACTCTACAGATTAACCTGCTGCTCATTTTTAATTGCTGGTCAAAGAAAATAAGCAGTAGACATGAGTTTTTAACACCGTTAAGGCTGGTTCACGCTAAGAACGTTAACTATATTAGCACACCCTGCTAAAAACAAAAACAAACATATGCTGGTTAGGTATGTCTTGATGCTGGGATGCTGGTTTATGCTGGTCCTTTGCTGGTTTATGCTCATCCTTTGCTGATTTATGCTGGTCATTTTACTGGTTTATGCTGGTCCTTTGCCAGCACGTGACATAAACCAGCAAAAAGACCAGCTTAAACCAGCAAAGGACCAGCATAAACCAGCATCCCAGCATCAAAACATACCTAACCAGCATATGCTCGCTTTTCAGCAGGGCCCACACCAACGTAAAAAAAATTTGGTTTATTATATGTGTGTGCTACAGTTATGTTGTCAATGAACATAAATATCTTTGCCACAGTTTCGTAAGAGTTACATAAAATGAGTGTCACATTTCAAACAATTTCAATTGTTAAAATTACTTAAGTTTTTACAATGAGTTTTAAGAAGTGATAAAAACAAACTCTGATTAGAGTTTGCTGGCACTGAGCCAGAGAGAGACATGCACTGTGCTTGTCATATTATCACAACTATGCAGTGTTCTTAACCACATAATGCCTGTTTTATGTTTCAGACATTTAAATACACAAATACACAAAACTAGTAAAACAATACATTTACAGCTTGTAAAATACAAACAGATGTCTATGGAAGCAACAATAACAATCCATTCAAATTTAATTTGCCGATGTGTTTTATTCACATCAGATACACATAGTGTAGTTAGGTCTCTATTCTTCACCCAGTTCTCCGGCCACTTACTATCATGTATTTCGGGAGAAATTGATGAATTTGCGTGCTGTAAATCCGACTGACAGGACTCTCTGAACTGTGGCACGAACAAACATGGCGGCGCCCATCTCATGTTACAGATCACGATCAAGATCATTTATAAAGGTGTTTAATTGTATTGCAAATAATGTTCAAACGATTAATTTTGTATATATTTTTATATATTTGATTATATATATACGTACTCATCTATTTCACTGATCTGTGGTATCAGTTGTGTTTCTTCACTGACATTTGCAACTCCTCTCCCATGGCCTCATGGGATAGTATAGTTTCCACCATATGTAGCGTGAACCGCGCCAGAGGTCGTAAGACATCCATGCACTTTGTTTTATGAATGCTATGAATTAGGACATACTACTGTTTCTATTTCATGTACAATTTTTCGCCTACTTTAATGATTGGTCAATGCAAATATCTGTCAGATAAATGTCATACAATGAATATCATATTTTTATAACACCGTATTAAGTTGAAAATATTTCCTCCCTCTAAATCGTAATTGCTGATTTATGTGCATGCCAGGTGCTGTTCCTCCAGGGTCACTTGCATTGAGTGTATTACGAAAATTTTTTTATAATAAATGTTGCCTCCCTGAACAAAATGGTGGAAAGGCAGAGGAATAGGGCCCGTGTTTGTGGGTATGAATATTTGAGAGTGGCGTGAGGTGGGTGGTGGCAGGATGTGATGAAACACGAGAGTGTGAGATGGAGGGGTGGGAGAGGGTTTGCGGCGGTTCATCCCGAGGCAGCCGTGCGAATAGATGCGGGGTGGGCGGGGTCACGTGTGGGTGGAGAGGCGGGACTCTCCTGCAGCGGGGACAGATGCCACACTGGTTAGACTTCATTTCCCAGCGCCAAACGCCACGAAGCATGCCAACCTCAAGCGTGTGAGCGCGCGCGAGAGAGTGTGTGTGAACATCACAACCCGTCAACCTGCATCAGACGAGACGTGCAGTCACACTTTCCTGATGAGTCCCACCCAGCCTCACTTTCTTTCACTCTTTCGACTCGTTCCGAAAACCTCTGCAGCAGGGCTCACTCCCCACTGCAGCAAAAAGAAAAAAAGTCATGTGAGAAAGCGAGAGAAAGAGAGTGAGAGCGAGACGTGCGAGATGAAGAAAGAGCAGCGTGACATTTGGCTCAGTGTTGCATTATTGGCTGTGGCTGATGTGATCAGAAGAGATTACAGAAATACAATACTCACACAAATCACCTCTCCGCCTCTTCGTCTTACAGCTGTCTCTCTCTCAGCCTCACGTGTGGGACACCCTGCTGTTATCACCACCGCCGGGACACTGAGGGACTTTAGTGTACACTTTCTCTTTGTGAATCATCTCTGTTCTAGTCATTCATCATTTGGGCTCATGTAACACAAAGTCTGGTCCACTTTCCAACTTATTCCGCCCAAAATCTGCCCATTGCTGGTTGACTGTACGGTCATTCGCCCCTTTAGGCCACTGCGTCACTCTCACTGAAAATTCACTCAATGTTCATTATTTTTTGCCTATTGGACATATATTTTTATGCCATGCAAAAAAAAAATGTTTGGTTTTCAATGACGTACGCTAAATTGTTGTTGCGAATTCTGCTGATTTGTCACCAAGATAATGTTATCCAGCTGGCTCATATTGGTGAGGTTTTGTTGAAGTAGTCACATCAGTAAAATGTGTGAGAAAACTAAAAACAAGTTTGTAATGATTTGCATTATATGCCACGGTTTCCAGCAACTGGGCCTTCTATTTCTGATAAATTCATGAAAATTTGAAATGCATTAATATTTTAAATATTATATATAATATATTCTAAATACATAATATGTACACCATTTTAATTGTTTGCATTTTTTAATAATATTGTTTAGCAAATGCACTGTTCTTTGTGGGGCCAGTGAAAAAAAATAAATAATTTAATTTAATTTAATTTAATAAAATAAAATAAAATAAAATACTTAATGCAATAAAATACAGAAGGGACATTTCACATTTCTGTTTATCTAGTTGACTTGCTACTAAGCGTCTCAAAGTAAAATACTGAAAAGCTTTTGAAGATTTTATGCCACTAACCTGACCAACTTTGGAAAAATCAGTAATTATTTATTTTCAAACAGCCCTCATTTGGTCTCACTCGTCTGCGTGAATCAATCGTAAAACAATTAAGAATAGATTTTATAAAACATGTGCACAGACATTCATTCTCCTAATGTTTTTTTGAAGTCCACCGAATCCAGCTAAAACACCCACCGACTCATGAAAGTTGAATAACGCCAGTCAGTTACAAGAAGAACTGGCAATTTCTTGCAGTTCTTGCCATTTGCCGTGTGCAATATGCAATCTGTCTGACATTACCCGTCTCCCCACACCTGTGTCCAATCCTGCACTTCTGTTTTTCCTCCTTGTCCTGATCTACTCAGACACCCCCCGCCAGCATTAAACACAAAGCTCCAGACCCCCTGTCCGCAGCTAAGTGTCCTCTCTCCTTCTATCCAGTCACCACTACCTATTGACTAATAATTACCATAATTAATTTGGCTGGTTATAAAACAAAAAAGCGAGAGCAAGAGAGAGAGAGAAAGGGGAATTTTAAAAGCTGAATGCGTTCCAATTTGGCACTGTAATGTATTCATTATTAATGAACGCTCTTATTTCCTGGTCTCTGTGTACTCGGTTGCACTTGGTCTGGCTGTGGAAGAAGGGGGGAAGGGGGCTTTACTGGCTGCCAAGGCCAGTACCACATGCACCGCCTCGTCCCTTGCACATTAATTCACTTATTGATCACATTTGGGGAAGAAAGTGAAGAAAAAGAGCAGGGTAAATGGGGCCCACCGCATTCACAATGCAGATGGATGGTGGACGTGCACAATGGCTGTTCAAGAAACTTCCAGTGTGTCCGTTTCATCCGGATCCGCGCTAACACACACATACGCGCTCAGAAAGAATCCATACAGCTCAAGCCATCTCTGAAAAGCAGCGTCGCTCCACATTCATTTCATCCGCAGCCCAGCAGGACCCAGGAACTGGATCCATATGCATCGATTCACACTTCGACAGCAGTTATTCACTTATCTGTTTACTCATTCATTCACTTATCCATTTCATCTGACTGCCAGGCCAGCAGTCCAGCTCAAAGTTTACCCATCGATCCCTTCTAGATGGTTGCTTTGCACATCCTTGATACAAGTGGGTGCGGACAAACTCCACTGTAAAGACTGTCAGTTTCATTTGACTGGCCAAGGGGTGGGCGATACTCCGGTTAAAATGGAATTTGTCAACCCGTGTAAATTTTTCATGAATTCATTGTTTTTGCTGTGGACATGCAAGCATTTTTTCTTTTTCTTTTTTTTAGCTAGACTGCTGCTGAACCTGAGTTTACAGTCTAAATTGAATGTGATGAGATAAAAAGGACTATGTCCTGCAAAATAATAGCAAGATAAAGTGAAAACGATTACACTGTGTGAATCGCCTTGGGAATTTTTGGGTAATACCTGGATTAAGTGTGCTTTTATATTGAGTTACTATATGTATTTGCCAGAAATTATTTTATTTATTAATTTATTTTATTTAAATCTGAACTGCAAAAAACGCTCATTATGCTCAACTAAAAAAAATTTAAATAGCTTATTTCTTATACTTCAAAATTTCAATTCACTAAAGAATCCTGACAAAAGTAAAAAAAAAAAAAAAAACATTGATAATAAAAGAAATTGTAACACTTTAGGTAACACTTGTTAACTCTTAACTACGACTTTTCCCTCACTAAATTCTTAATTTGCTGCTCATTAATAGTTATTACGTAAGTTGTTAAGTTTAGGTATTAGGTAGGATTAGGGATGTACTGTAGAATAAGGCATTAATACGTGCTAATAAATGGCTAATATTTAAGTAATATGCATGCTAATGAGCAACTAATATGTGTAACCGTAAAATAAAGTGCTACCAAGTAATGATGTTGAAAATTCAGCTTTTACATAAATAAATAAACAAAGTTTTAAAATATATTCCAATAGAAAACAATTATCTTTCAATTGTAATAATATTTCACAATATTACTGTATTTGAAATAAAAAAATGCAGCCTTGGTGAGTTTCATTATTTCATTTATTTTTCTATATAATCACTGGCCTAGCATCCACGATCCACTGTGCTATTGAATCAGAAAGATATCTTTGGCCGTTAATTCAAAGAGACAGTTTCTTAGCATCTCATGCAAAGAATGCCAAGTTTTAAGCTGCGTCATGAAGTTTAAAAGTAGTTAAACTTTCAAAATCACATCTCATGAACACTGTGTTCTGTACCATACTGTTGCGCTCCATCTAGGTGCTTTTGAATGCAATGCGTGATCCATTGTTGTAGAGCTCGGGGTTTGGCAGGCTGCTGCTTAATAGAATGACCTGAAAAAAAAATATCACAAAAAATGACCAATCAGATTGCGGGCGAATGCACGTCGACACAATGCGAGCTGAGCAAATAGAGCAGGGGACAAATGAAGGAGCTACACACCTGCATCACATTACAGGAGCCCTGCCAAATAAACCAACGTGTGCAAAGAACAATGGGAAACAAAAACAATCAGAATTAGGGTCCCTGTAGAAATTACTAATCAGACACACACTGGCACTGCTGCGCTGCACACACACACACACACACACATGCAAACGCAGACACACATGCGCAAGCTGTAAAGCGTCATGATGTCTGGGTGGCAGACAGGCTTTGGAGACAGCAACGGTGAAAATTAAATTCCATTTAAGCCTAATCCCATTTACAAACTCTGCCGAATCCCACTGCTATTGTGACAGTCGGGCAAATCTGTCTCAATTGTTACATTGCGGGAATCAATGGAGAAACTGGATAGCATGTAAATAATGGAGCACAGAGCCTGGGAGGGCAGAAGGAGCCGTAGGGTCAGACGAGAATGCTTTAGCAAGAGCGGTGGAGAGGATAAATGAGACGAGACGGGGAGAAGAAGGGCTGGGAATCAGTTTCATTTTAATAAAAATACTGGAACCAGATTATTTATGACGTTGGGCTCCGTTAATGGTTCTTGAGCGCTTGTAATCTTCTATAAAAAATAGATGCTTGCATGCAACTGAACTAAAGATTTGCATTAGCCGATTCTTTATAAAGAATGTCAAAATGACTCACAAATGATGCTTAATGGTCTAAAACAACTAAAGATTACGCATTGTTACAGGTTTGTTGTAATAAATCTTAAAAAATAAATAAATAAATAAATAAATAAATAATAATAATAAAATTTATATTTTATAATTATTATTATTATAATAATAAAAAAATTTGTGTGTGCATTATATATATATATATATATATATATATACATACAATAAAAAAAAAAAATATATATATATATATATATAAACAATTGTATATAAATATACAATTTCAGAATATTTAACAGGATGCAGAGATGCAATTCTAATTTTATTTTATCGGAATTAAAATAAATTTTATGTATAATATATTATTTAGTGCTATTAATTAGAATTGTTATCTGACCATGGTGTTTCTCTGCCTTCGGCCCAAAATGCATACAGTAGGACAGGCAGTTTGGAGAATGGATGGATGGTGAGAATGGCTAAGGTAGTACAGTTGTTAAGTGGATCTAAAAATTCGTTATAATTCCCGTCCCGGGAGAGACGGATGACAGGGAAAACCAGAAATCCCTCCAATCTCTCCTAATCATGTGGGGACCACTGCTAATACTTGACCATCAGGTCAAAACAGACAGAAAGTGATGATGGAGGTGGTTTTTCGGTGTGGCACAAGCTCCAGGACAGGCTGTGGAAGGTTGTCCATGTCGTCCATGCTCAGTGGGCGTCGAGAGGCGAGGTAGGCGTTCATTGCCCCATGGGGGCTGGGCTGTGGGGAACAGAATAAATTGTCTTCCCCCTCCATAGTAACAGCTTCTCTCTAATAGAGGACTGGCAGAGACTGAGCCTTTTCCCCGGTGAGAATAAATACTCTCATCTGCTACAAAATGGTTCCCACTTACGGCACGCCAAGTATTCTCCTCAAAATATTAACATTAGGATTATAATTTAATGGAGTTTAATTTGGACCTTAATTTCAACCAAGTCTTCCACTGTATTTTCTCTTACACTTTTCCCAGTCACATGATTCACAACATGCGGTGAATCTATACAAAACCTAATTAAAAATAATTCATACAGCTGTGTATGACCACAACCGCCCCACACAATTTGCATAGATTAATTATTGACATTAAACGGTTCCGTTTAACTGGAATCACTTTTTAGCAGGTATGCAAAAAATATTTTAAGCTAGATCAAGTCATCTGCTTTTCTCTATTTATTTGCATTTAAAAGTATTTAAATTAATAAACAGTCTGAAATAATTTAATATACATTGAGGGGTCATATGTATGGAAAAAAAATGAATCAAACTAAATTAAACTGGGTTGTCTTCATTTAGCAAACATCAATTACTTAATAAAAAGTGAATTATGAATCAATTTAACTCTCAACCTTATGATTCACAACGCCACTCATGACTGTAATGCAAAGCTTAATATATTTAAAATATTTGTACATAGTTATAGTCTCTGTTGTCTGCCTTTAATTGATGTACAGTAATTATTTTAAATTTACATAATTATTTAATTTATATTATATATATATATATTTTTACTGTAATGTTTATTTTTTAATACTATATTACAGTAATGAAAATATAATGGATCATCGAGACTAATGTTAAAATTTCCAGATACACAGTATTAATTGTAATTTGAGGAGAAAACATTCCTCATTGCCATGAAAGCAGCAACAACAATGACAACAAAAATAGGCCTCATTTTAATTATGTATTATATTTAAAGTAGTCCATTTCTAATTTAATTTAGCTACGCTTTCGATGTTTCCATCATCGGCCGTGCTTTCGTAAAGCATCCTTAAAAGCAGATGGGGTTGAAAAGGACAAAAAAGACATTCTGAAAAACATCCCACTCCTTTGGTCTCCTGATTTCCATTCCCTTCACATCTTACTTCGAATTCATGTCTCATTTCACATGCGCTTCACGTTCGGCCTCACACTCAAATTCACCCAATTTTGCATGCGGCGGCCGTTGCCGGGTCATTGTGGTTAGGGCTGACACTCCCTGTCAACACTCCCATCACTAACCTCCATTACTCGCCCACTTGCTCTCCTTTTGCTTCCCCGCTCGCTCACTCATTTCTCTCCCTCTGTCCTTCCCTCGTTCGCTCGTACTCTTTAAAACGGGCATTCTCTGTCCCGCCATCTCGTTAATCGACACAATCATTCACCTTACTGCCTCGCAACTGCTCCGTAACTCCACACCGAGATGCTCCGCATGTGTGCGGCTCCCTCTCCGCTCCAATGAGAGATTTACGAGGACCTTTAAGTGTTAATCAGGTTGTCATTCATTCAGCCAAAATCAGAGGCCAGATAAATAAAGGCTAAAAGCTTGTTGGCTGGTTTGGTGTGTGTGCGCTCGTCGGGTGACACAGTAGTGGGTTCTAAGTAAACAGAGATCGATTGCGGCACCTCTGGGGTCCCCTGCAACTTGGAAGTGAGAGAAAGCTTATCGCTCAATATCATTCTGGAGACAGCTTCCTCCTGCCTTTAACCCTCGCGCAGCTCTTTCCTGTCCACCACCGCTACACCTCCAACATCCGACAAGCATGTCCAATACCGACCGGCTCATCATTCCCTGTGGCCTCACCTGCGCTCCGTCTACTGACCTCCTCTAAAAATCCATCCGCTCTGTAATACCGGGAGAAAGATATCTGTTAACTTTCTCATTCGTCTCAAACGCAGCTGCTCAGCTCAGGGATTTTCAAGCTGGGGTCCGGGACCTCCGGAGGAGTAGAGGTGACTAGCAAAATTAGGCAAAATGTAGTTGGCAAATAAAGGTCTAATGTCAATAGTGTAGCGTTCATGTAGGAGTCATTTTCAAACCTAGTATCTATTATAGGCTAATATACGTGAACAAATTGTAGCTGCTGTGAAATACGTGGGAGATGTGTTGCCCTAATATAATGTTCTAAAGCCTGTGGATTCCTATTGAAATGTCTGTATTTAGCCCAAGGATATTGCCATACTATGGAAAACACAACCGCATCTTAAGAGGGTAAAATAAAAATAATTAAATTATAAATGAATAACATTTTTGTTAAAATATTATTATTATACTTTATATAAATATATATTTATATTTATTTATTTAGTAGTAAAATGGACAATGTTTTGTCTCCTTCGCACTTTCAATTTTTCAATCAATCTTGAAATATATATAGGCTACCTGGCTTTGTATTTTAGGAAAGAGGTCCTTTGCAAGAGAATAGTTGTATAAAAAAAAAACCTGTGTCAGCTGGCACCCAACCAACATGACTTTAAATCTGTCCCAAACCATTCACTTGCGGCTATGCTAAGCTGTGGTCAAATAAAGCATATAGAGAAAGTCAATTTTAGTTTCAAGAGTCCTCTGAAGAGCTGGCCATTGGTACAGTATCTACAAGAACATTTCCGACTTGTATGTAATTTGCCAAAAAAAAGAAAAAAAGGGGTTTTCAAAAGAATATCCTTACTATAACATAAAGAAAGATGCATACAGATTATACTACACATTCTCACAGCCAATTTGTATGTATTCATACGAGGTGGAAAATTTGTGCCAATTCGTACAAATTCGTACAACCTCACTCATATGATTTTGTAAGATTTGTCTAAACCCCAGTGACGGGTAGGTTTAGGGGTGGGGTTAGGTGTAGATCATTCATACAAATTCATACGAATTGACAACTCGTATAATACATACGATTTAGCAAAAATCATATGGATTCGTACAAGTGAGGTCGTACGAATTTGTACGAAGTAGCCACCTCGTAAAATATGTACGAATTGCTGTGAGATCGGGTTGGAATATACACTTCTACTAACAGGGGCTAACCAGTCAAATCTTAGCCCTCTGCTTGAAATTTAAATGCAGTCCACATTTAATGGTGATAAGTACTTGAGGGTTAGAAGTCAACAGAATTTGCCACCCAGTGGTCTGCACATCTGCCTCCACCCAAAAACATGACCTCAAGGTCCATTAAAAACCTCCACCTCCATTCCCCCTAAATGCAGATCGCATTTAACAGCAGTAAGTGCCCAATTTAGGGTTAGAAGTCAACTTAATTTGCCAGCCAGCAGTTTGCACATTTGCCTCCACCCAAAACATGAACTCAAGTCCCATCAAACACATCCAACACCTCCACCTCTAAGTCTCCCACTCTTCCTCTGCCTCTCATATCCACTTCTTGCCTCTTTCCGCTGTCTGTTATCTGCCCGGGCTGCATTCGACTACGAAGATCCACCTTTCCGTTTGCCAATCCTTCCCTTGCCTTTGATTTTCTGTCCATCAAGGGGGCGTGGATTAGTGCTCTCTTGTTTATCTGCTCGTCTGTTTTATCTATCTATCAGCAAGGCCTCCGTTGGGCAGCCGCGGCCTCCGCTACGCATTAATCCCGTATCAGCCCGGCGCCCATCCATCAGCCTGCTGTCTATCACGTCAGATCCATCATCTGCCCATCTGTCTCCCACTGCCCACGTGAACCACCGGATGAAGGGATAGAGTGAGAAAAGTGCAGGACAGGGATGAAACGGAGGAGAATAGAGGGGTGGAGATGGGTTCTGCTACGCCAGCGGGCCTTCTTCCACCCTCCCCCATCTGCCCGAGCACGTACGGCAAGCTTTGCATGTCCCGACATGCTTATTACCTCCTCGGTTTGTTCCCCTGTAATTTGTTTGTTTGTTTGTTTTTCCTTTCCCTTGCTTGTTAATTCTAGCCAATGGGAAAGGCGCCAGCGGAGGGAAAAGCTCAGAATGGGTCATAAATCCCATCAAGCCCTAGTGCAGCTGGAATCTGCCTCCGCTTCCCCCCTCCTCCACCCCATTCCCCGCCAGCGAGGGATTCAGCACAAAAGCTTACTGCCCTGAAAAGGCTCAATATCTGGGTGCACTAGGGTCAGGTTGATTGCTATTTATACACAAGGACGTTTAAGTGCAGAGGAAGAGGAATCTAAAAACACATGCTGGGTGGGTCTATGCGCCGCTGCATTGATGCACAATGCAGCACAGGTGCAAAGACAGGTGTGCGCATGGCCAAAAGGAAAGGTGACTGCGAGAGGATTGGGTTAGGAGTGTGAGAGCTAGGATACCGAAACCAGGAACCAATATAGCACCGTTACCTAATTAACCGGTATGCACTAGAGCCGAATCAGAATGCAGATTTCGGTGCCATGCCTGAGCAATCAATTGAAATATTTGTCCTCTGGTTCTCCAAAATAGACCTAAGAAGCATCATCACGAGTACCGCACGTGGAAAATAATTTCCCGACTGAGAAAATGCATGTGAACTCAAGTCAGAAACCTTTAATAACACAAATGCAATAAATCTTTGTAGTAACGTGAGTTATTGTTTTCTCATTCTGACTTGAAAGCACAACACATTTTTAAACACAGAGAGAAAAGTATAACCTTTTTACTCCACAACACCAGTAACATGCTTCCTTTTGTGATCTGATGTAGCTTTTTGTCACAGAATGACGCTTAAAATATTATAACAATACCAGGAATGGCTTGAATAACACAGATAAACTATACAGTACATTGTTGCAGTCGAGTGTTTATTGTCTTTGTTGAATCATTCAAAATGTTTATATCTTCTGTTTACGACAGCTCCGCTGACCGCTATGAGTAATGCTACTGTATGACTGGATTAACATGGCGTCTAGTATGAATGAAACAGACATCATTTGTGTTTATAGTGCTAATGGCCAAATTTTTTTATTTCTTTATAAAAAGAAAAAAGTATAAGTAATGGTTCAAGCACTGGAACCAATACACTGGAAGTATTGATTTGGCAGCAGCATTGAAAAAAAAAAAGAACGAACGAAACCCAACACTAGTCAGAGCGAATTGGAAACAACCGACAGGCCCCCACACTGCTGACCTTATCCGATGGCCCCTGCGCATCACCGCATCGGCCCCAGCTCCGCAAAACGACTCTCGCGGTGTTCTAAGCTCCGAAAGAGAAAACAAGCATCTCCAAACAAATGTGTCTCTTCCACAAATGAATGAGAGCAGACAGCTGTCAGGAGCAATCCATATCCATCCTCAGTTAAGCAAAGCTAATTAGTTCCACAACTGGGTTTCCTGTCCCACTCAGAGACGCAGCAATCTGACAGAGCTCCCTATACGGGACGTGGGATCAGTGACTCATGTGTCAGCCCATTTTATGGCAAAATTTCTGTGCACGAGCGGCTACGTGTGAGAAATCGTGCTTTTTGACTTGTGTGTGTGTTTGCAATTTAGCTGAGGGTGATTATACAAGTGTGAAGGTGCCTTGTTCTAAATTGGTTGCCTCTAAAATAGAAAAGATTGCAGTGTTTAACAGATGCAATCACCAATCAAGACTGGCACAAACACATACCTACACACTCATTTACATGCACACACCCACCTACACATGAGAACGCAACATCACACTCGAAGAATCAATCCCTTTCTCAGACAAATAACAGAATACAGAGTGTGGATACCCCGGTCGATATTGTACCTTCAAAGCATTAGAGTTCATCACCATGTCGAGCTCTGCATAGCCGCATGACCCTCTGTTTAAGCTGAAACTACATTAATTCAGACGATCGATATAAGCAATCTTTGGAAGAAATCAAGCCAGCGTGAAAACAAGAATCCATGGGAAAAGAAGGATGACTCATTTTAACAAAAAATTCCGAGGTACTTAAATGCCAAGTGTTTTATTTGCACCTGGGTGCCAGCCGAGCCTGTGACTGGGCAAAGAGAATGATTAAGATGTTGTAAAGCCACTGGAAAGTGTATACGTTAGTTTTAACAGGACAACCATGTCATTCATCCATTTGTTTGCATTCAGTCAATTAGAATGTAGCCTCTGCTTTAAAAGTCAGTCTTTCGCTGCATCATTTGCAACCCAACTCCACCAGTTTGATGAAAAGTCATTATATTATTTTACTAATAGCTAAAGGAATTTGATCAATGTAATTAAATTATGAATAATAAATACAAAAAAACTTTAAACAATTATTATAAAAAATAATGTAATGCTTTAAAATATAAATTGTATACATAATTTATTATCAAAAAATAGAGTAAAAACAGTATATTATTCAAATTTAAAATATCTATTTTCTATCTGAATACATTATTGTCACTTTTGCTTAATATTTGTGGATCAATCACTTTGATCAATTGTCTTATTACTTAATTTCTTTTAGTATTTATTTAAATTTCTTTGTTATTTAAAAAAGTGTGAAGTAGATAACTAGAAAATTATAACTTAAAAAAAGTATTAAAATAACACCTATACCCTTTAGCAGGGAGACAACATTTAAATGCACAATAACACACCACCTGTGGCTTCTACTGTATATTGGGCCGCACACACGACTCATCTCTGCCAGGTCATTAAATACAGTGGTTTGCACTGTTTATAATGAGGTCACAGCATCTATAATGTCTAATAGCACATCATCCGGGAGTTAGAGAGTTGATAGAGGGTTGGCATTGGATTGCGACAGCATGTAAACTGCGTGGATATTAGTCTTGTGCATGGACTTGAGGGCATTGTTATGGTCATGTGGATTTTGCATAGGTCAGCAGGTACTTTGCTGAGGGGCAGCGCTGCGCATTGATTGGACAGCGCACTCATTACAGGATGTGCTGCCGTCAAGGCATGCTAGCTACTGCTCAGAATGTTTGGTGCAATTGTATGAGCTGGGAATCACTGGCAATCTATGAAAATGGTGGTGCGGCTCAGATATATATGCTTAAGTTGCATTTTAAATGCTTTTTCCTTAAAAAGCAATGACATGATACCGATGACAGGAAAGAAATAGCTCACCCAAAAATAGAAACTTGCTGAAAGTCTATTCAGATCTTGCGAGATGCAGATGAGTCAGTTTCTTCATCAGAACAGATTTGGAGAAATGTAGAACTGCATCACTTGCTCAGTAATGGATCCTCTATGGTGAATGGGTGCCATCAGAATGAGTCAAAACTGCTGATAAAGGCTTCAGTATAAACCACACATCTTCAGTCGAAAAATTCATATCCTGTGAACCAAACAGCTGCATGCTTGTAAAAAAATAAAAATTAAAAAATATATATATATATAATAAACATAATTTATGTATTAATTTTTTGTAAGAAGCATATTTCTTTCCTGATTCAGATGAGATGCCTTTTAACAACGGTTAAAGGAATATTATGGATTATATTCTAGCTAGTAGCAACGGTTCAAGTTTTTCGCTGTTTGATTTTTGTTTTTTTTTATCAGTTTGGACTTTCATTCTAACAGCACCCATTCACTGCAGAGAATCCATTACTGAGCAAGTGATGCAGTTCTACATTTCTCTAAATCTGTTTCAATGAATGGATCGACAGAGAGGAAACACATTTTGAGCACAGTTTCATTTTTGGGTGAACTGTTCCTTTTTAAGGATCGAAAATAGCTACATATTGCCGGAGAAATGGAACGATCCTTTTAGAGTAAACATCCCTCATCATTCATCCAAAAAAAGAAAGAAATGTGTATGGATATTAATACACCACCTTGTTTGTTCCAAATCTGCTTGTGTTAAAAGTAATGCCATCGTCATAGGTTGCAACTCACAGTGAGCCACATAATCTGCTGCCATTAGCTGCCCAGCTGTTTCAACCATTACATGTGCATTTCCACTGTCGCTCGGCTGCGCTCTGAACATTTTTTGCTCTATTTATGATGAATATACAGTACTAGACAGATGCGACAGAAGTGCAGGCACATTTGTTTTGCTGTAAAGTGATGTGCGCTAGTGGGGATGTTACAGAGTTTTCAATCATATTCGGTTCAGTGTTGTGTTCAGCTTAGTTGCTCTTAGCAGTCCCTTACCGGCACTGAAATACTATTGTAACTAACTGATGGAAATGTCACATGCTGGATAATCTATTAAAGGAGTAAGGAAATCTGCATCATTTTTAATGCAACAAAGGCAGCTGCACTTTTTGAGGCAACTATTTTCCAGCAAATCAGACACTTTGTTTTAGTTTTAAAAAAACGAAACAATGAAAATTGTGATTACTTGTGACAGTTATGGTTTTACTTACAATACCGCCATTAAACTGCGGCTGGTTTAGTTTCTATGTCAGGCTGTAATTTTATAACGACAGTTAAATGGTCCAAGACTACCAAAAAAAAGAGAGATTCAGATTGAAAATCTAAATGCATCATTTAATAATCACTAATAATTAAGAGTAATAATTAAAAATTCCCCATTATGGATTTTTGAAAATGACCTTTCATGCAGTGTGTAACGCAGCTGAAAACATCTTGTAAGTTTTAAATCTGAAAGTGCATTGTGTATACAGTTATTAGCCGCATTTCCATTACCCTTCAAATTGCGCAAATTAAAACTGCGAATTGAAAATACGCCTAATGGAATTTAGGCAATTTCACAAAAATTCCCATATCGAAAAAAAAGTTTTACGTTCGCATGAGGTGGTTTTTCAGGCATTTCGAAAAAGGGATAATGGGCAAAACTGCAATGGAAAGGTTTTTTTTTTCACATTTACAGTTACATGGCGTATTTAAAGAAACATTCGATGTTTATAAAATATCACCAAAATTTGGTGCAAATCTGTAATGGAAACGTGGCTACTGTCTCTCAAAAGAAAGATTAGACTCCGAATCATTGAAATGAGCCATTTTTAAAATGAGTCCCAAGCTGTTCACATGAAATTTAAATTTTAGCATATTGCCCGCCCACTTGTTGGTCTTTTTGCATTGGTCTGAATGAAAATGCTAATTCAATCTTTGCCACTAGGTGCCGCTTTTGGAGCGCCAAAAGCTCACAAACACTCCTTTAAATGAAACTGTCATTGATCAAAAAAGTTTAAAATAATGCATATTAGAAAATTAAAGTGTTTTTGACCTTGCATGCTTGTCAACCTGTTGTTTGAGACTTCCAAAACCGAACTATGAACCTTTCGTAACTCATAATAACAGATGATAAGTATCTACGATTGAGAATAAAATAAACACTTTAAAAAAAGAAATCTTTAACAGAGGTTAACGGTGTCATTCTGCATGTGTCTATTCAAGCAAATTAAGACAAATGTTATTTTCTTGCTTAGCTTCTGGTATATAATATTTATTTTCAGGACTATTTTAAGTTCCTCAGTCATTCTGTTTATATCTGCAGATTCACTCATAAGCCAAACCTCCTTGTTTTCCCTAGATGCATGCCTCTGACTTTACCAAGCTCACGACTACTGACGTCTGCTTCTGTCTGCGCTGTTTGAATTAAGAATGTTCAGTAAAGACTTTGAATCTTCTTGGTGCCGTCAGGCTGTGAGCTATGACTGACGGCCCTGGGGGGGCTGTTCACTCAGGACACGTTCTTGCCTTCCATATGTGCTCTTTTTTAATTGTTCATGTTTGTAAACAAGCACCAGATGGATATCTCACTGCATTTTCAGCGTCTTGCAACATTAATGTCATAACTAAGTCAAATAAAGAATTAAAGTGAATGTTAAATCTAAAACAAGGAACCCGTAATTTACACACACACACACACACATATATATATATATATATATATATATATATATATATATGATTAGGAGAAGCAAAACAAGTGTACATACATATATAATTCCTGCAACACAGATGCAAGTAACATAGGTTATGATTCGTCGGTGAATACCCAGTTACATAATAAAAAGTTTAAACATCATCTGAGGCTGTTTATTTGTTGGCCAATTAGATATTGATGTGTCAGCGGAGAGAGGAACTGAGCTGGTATCGTAGTGAAGCCAATGTTGGTATGGAGCCAGTCTTACCCTAATGAGCCCATCTTAAGAGTGTGCGTCCGTGGAAGACTTTTTGCTCTTTCTCTCCGTCTTTTGGTGTGAATTATTCTTCCTCTGCTCTCTTTTTCATCCTGCTGTGTTTTGACAGTGCCTCTTGTTTTCTTTTTTTTTCCACACTGCCCTTCCACTTCTCTTTCCAAGGGCTCCCTCCTGCCCCCCCTCCTTCCCTCTCTCTGCAAACAGGCAAACAAACAGCTGCCTTTAGTCCCTGGCTGGTTAGCTGTGGTGCCTCCTCCCTCGGCTCAGAGAACTCCCTGTCAAACACAAACACACACACGCAAACCAATACACACAACCCCCAACATATCTGAATTCTGCTGGGAGAACATGCTAACAAATGACCAGCCATGACATAACACTGCACTTATCATACCTATTGATCTGCATTGATCAGGCCAGGTCTATCACTGAACGACTGTAAAACTCAATTTAATGACATATGCAGTATACGCATGAGGTATTATTAATAATCCATGTATTAATATACACTTTTATTTAGTATGAAACATCACTTTAGAAACCAAATTTAATCATTTATTTGCATACAAAAATTATTATTTACTTTTATTAAAGTAGTAATTAAATTAAAAAAAAGAAATATATATATATATATATATATATATATATATATAAAAATTATTTATTATTATTGTTTATTTCAAAATCATAATAACGACACTACTACTACTAATAATATTATTATTATTATTATTATTATTATTACCAGCTGTGACCAGCAAAGACCCTTCACAAGGAAAAAAAAAATCAACTTAGCCAAGATTTAGCTGACTTTGCCAAATTTTTTTGCCATTTCTCCCCAAACATAGCAGGTTAGCAACCCACGGCATAAATGTTCAGTAGGAAGACTGCTATTAAACCTATCTGGGAGTTCTGTTGAACGTCTGTGAGCTATTATTATTATTATTAAAGTCTGTAAGCCATTATATTCAACACTCTCTCCAGCTCCCTCCATCTCCACCTGCACAACTGGGTTCAGCTTGACTTCCCTCTCCAGGCTGGCGCTCACGCGAGGAGCTGACTGACAGGATGTGAACAGAATGATGCACGACTGACATTCCGCATCCCGTCAAGCGAGCTCTTCAAATTTTGTTTCCAAACGATCGTTTTCAAGGAATTTCACCCCAACCAAATCAAACACGAATCTGCACAAGGCAGAAGTGGATTAGTACAGTCCTGTACCGCATTACACACAATGTCCCACACAGAACGCAAAATTACGAGCTATAGTCAGTTGTTCAGCCGGCGGCAGATGGCAACACCCTTTTATGTGCCGATCAGTGAAACGATTCTGGCTTTCCCTTTAGCTGCTAAACCGGCATCAAACGGCTTCCTAGTTGGGGAAAAAAAATACCACAGCAGGAGCAGCCTCGTGTCTTGTTAAATATGTTGGACAACCAGAGCTGTTTTGGACCGCTCCTCAGAAGCGGCAAAAAGGCGCTTTTAATTGGGGAATGTCTTGGCCTGGATGGATTGTGATATTA
The DNA here is from genome assembly GCA_032359235.1 of Enteromius mattozi. Lineage (NCBI taxonomy): Eukaryota > Metazoa > Chordata > Actinopteri > Cypriniformes > Cyprinidae > Enteromius > Enteromius mattozi. Next base: position 5,195,239 of record JAUMHE010000044.1, on the reverse strand, counting down.
AGCAATCACACAGTGGTATTGTGTTGGCGACAGAAATGGGTGTGAAGCCATTCTGAAAAGCTTTAGCTGGCAGAGCCACTTTTGACAGCAATACCCCAAGTAAATTGCCCCGCGTTCCATTGATTGGGCTCTATTTTAGCCTTTCACAGCTGTAAACCAACGCAACCCACCGCCCTCGCCGAGTCGATAGACATGATCCAAAGACAGCAGCCAAACAATCCGCTATCAGTCCAGACGGACCCATTCGGCTAATTTAACATGCACTCAATTTATGAAAAAGAGCTTTCATTGATTTTTCTATTCATATGCACTTGTTGATCAAGACATTCCATTGTGCTCTATGATCATGCCGGCGGTTCCCGATCGGTGGCATACAGAGGTGCGCACTCCTCCTTCCCTGGTTCCAGATGTAGTTGGGTTTTGTTTTTTTCTTTCTTCACCGTGCTCTCTGAGACTCGCACAAAAGCCTTGATGCCTGGCGCCTGCAGTTACAGGCTGCTGCATTCATCCGCACATTCAGAACTGCACTTCACGACACAAAGGCCGCGACTCAGGCGCAGTCTCGAAAGGGACGCCCAGTTCCTGCTGCTTTTGTGCCTTTTCACAACAACTGGGACAGTTGCGGCTGCATCCACACGAACTCCTTTTTATATTTCGCTCTGTCTCCCCCAGCGAGTTGCAAAAACCCCATTCATTCAGTAATGAGCAGTCTCATAATGCAATGACTGTCAACACATAATGAACTAACAGAAGAAAGGGCAAGGCTGTTGCGACTAGACAGACATGTGAAATATTTGCAAACAATCTTTTGCACCAAAAGTATTCACGCTGATTTTGATGCCAGATTTGTCCACTACCTTAATAGATTGTAATTACTTCAAACTACAACAATAATCACCCAAATTTAACACAAAAAAACTAAAATTGTTTCTGCTACACAAGACTGACCAACATTGTATTTTAAGGTGATGCTGTTACAGAGCCATTACACAAACATACACTGAGTAGTACTGTACAGTAAAGGTTAGGGTTAAGGTTTGGTTAGGTTAGTTACTTGTAATTATGCTAATTTGCAGTGACTGCAGTAAATACTGTCACCTTCAAATAAAGTGCTACCACACCATTTTTTCTTATTTTAAAACTGCTGCATTTCATTGAAATGTTATAAATAGATAAAAAGTACAAGAGTAAACAGTTTTCATTAAAGCAGTTGTTAATTTCTTGAATAAATATAACTAAATATAGCTACTGTAACTAACAAAATTAAACCATGGTAACATAAATAAAATTTAAATAAAAAGTAAAATCAAAACTGAATTATATCTTTATATATATATATATATATATATATATACTCAATGTAATAATG
>JAUMHE010000044.1:5171808-5184238 GCA_032359235.1 Enteromius mattozi | reverse complement strand
GGGGCCGTGTCACCGGCTCGGCTCCTCAGCGAAAAACTAATGAACGCTTGATCTGCTGACCTACTTATACTCACGCTATGATTAGGTGCAGCTGATACTAATCAGCGTATGCCAATTCTCATTGGCGTGGTTTCATACACGCAGAGTTGATTTGCCATCTCGAAGCGAGATTCCTATTCGTCGGTCACCGACATGACGTCTCCTTTCCCTTCTTCAGGGAACGAGGGTTACAATACGTAACCGAGACGCTATATATCTCGCAATTGTGACTATATATCATGCAGTTCTGACTCTTTAACTCAAAATTCTGGCTATATATCACGCTATTCTGACTTTATAACTCGCAGTTCTGACTTTATAACTCCATTCTGACTATATATCTCACAGTTCTGACTTTATAACTCACAATTCAGACTTTATAACTCGCAATTCAGATTTTTACATCATTACTGTATTTACAGTAATTTTTGATCAAATTATTTCAGCCTTAGTGCTTAGTGTTTCCAAAAAAAACAAACAAAAAAAACCTTTTACCTGTAGTGTACATGCAGTGAATAAAACTCACTGCTGAAAAAAAAAACTTGTCACCTTTTGTCAAGTAATGTACTGTAATATATTTCTTAAAATATCTGACAATTTGACATTTTTATTACAAAGTAAGTTCATTTTTTAAAATGTCTTGTGGGGAAACCCCCTAAAACTTTATGGCTGTAATATTGCTAGAAAATCAATGCACACAACATGGTAACATGGCCACAAAGCGAAGAATAATAATTCAGTCGTCAATTACTAGAGACATTGATCAGATGATGTACTTCATAGATTTCATGGTTAGGTTTTAATCCTTAAAATGCTCTTGCGTGCAGCTTATGCAGCTCATTTTCAAAATGTAATTTTTGAATTAACTTCTCGTGAAATAGGATTTTTTTTTTTTTTTTTTTAACCATGTTTTATTTAAGCTGTAATAACCTTTGAAAACAGTTGAAACATTTGCCTACTTTAGCCGTGCATCTTCCTGAAAATAATTGGACATTTTGCAATGTTCATCAGCCAATCAGAACGAGAACATCTCGCTTAGAAATGCCCTAATAAGAATCTAGCAACCACTAAAAGCATAGAAACCTTGCATCTGCAAGTTTTCAAACTATATACGACTTATTTAACCTTGAAAAGTTCATCTTAGTTTTCTTGTTTATTATGGTTTCATTAAACTGTTTTATTTATTTTTATTTTACCCGCTTTCTGCATCCATATGTTATTCGTTTAATTATATCCCACATTTGACTTTATCATGCTGTATCTCATGCCACAAAAGCAGAGTAGGAAACTATGAATGTCATCGTCTGTATATGAATAGTTTTGCTCTGGTTTTGTATGAGATATGTCATTACCTATGAGAGAAACAAATTTCCACTTGATTTTTCAGACTCCCAGAGACACATTCAAATACAGTAAAGTGTAAAGTGTTCAGCAAAGAGCTGCCAACCTTTAGATGGGAAGGACACATAACATGTATCCTTACAAGAGCATTCTGCTCTTGAATACAAAAGAAAAAACATCAAAACATAAAAAATTGCAGGTAAACACTACATGCCTGTTCATTGTGGCAGAAACTCATATTTTCAGAGGCTTATTTTGTGGCTTGAGCGATTAGACACAGTACAGAGAAAGAGACTGACTCCTCTACACAACTAGGACACAAAATAAGCGAGGAGGGACAAGGACACGCTCATGATGGAAAAGTATTTCTTGATGAATTGATGGGTAGTGCGATTTTGCTTATTTCATTTTAGGAAAGGAGGGAAATTATCAGCCAGGAGTGCGCGTCGACTGATTTTAAAAGCCCGACTCACCTTGCAGCGGACTCCTTTCGGGGGAAACGGTTTATTTGAAAACACAGTGATTTAAAATAGTGGCTGATGGATTGTGATTAGGGCAGTAGATTTGTGACAGAAGTCATTTCCTGAGGCAAAGTCATCCAAAGATTATGAAAGAACGGTGTTTTACCTCGGAAAGCCTTTACCGGTTTTTGAAGTCCTCGTCTAAAACTAGCCGTTCAATGTCCTGCAAACGTGTCATTATCTAGCTTTCGAGTAGTTTAATTTATGTTTTTAATTTAGTTTTAGATAATGACATTGCTTTAAGTCATTTTTGTACCAGCAATTTTCAACTCTGAGTTTTTAGGACGTTTACATTACTAATGCAGATATCATCAATCAGGATGGAGGACGTATGCGGAAAATGTAAAGAGGTTGTGTAGATGTTAGCCTTGAGCACTTTTCTGCATTAATTTTAAAAAAAACAGCGTGATATAACTTTCCTGATATCATAATGAGAAGAGAAGAAGAATAATAAAAAAAATAACTTACTGAAAAGAAATTTGTAGTATATTTAAAATATAATTTATTTCTGTGATGCAAAGCTGAATTTTCAGCATCATTACTCCAGTCTTCAGTGTCACATGATTGTTCAGAAATCATTAAAAAATGTATCACCATTTCCAGAAAAAATATTAACTCTTTTTAACATCGAAAATGACAAATGCATTAATGATAACAGCACCAATAGTATTTCATAATACCTGAACACCAAATCAGCATATTACAATGATTTCTGAAGGATTTTGTGACACTGAAGACTGTAGTAATGATGCTGAGAAATCAGCTTTGCATCGCAGGACTACATTTTTAAATATAAAAATATTAGTGCTGTCAAACAATTAATCACATTTAAATAAAAAGGTTATCGTTCACATAATATATGTGCATTTACCATGTATTTTTTATGCATATATGAATACAAACACTTGCATGTATATATTTAAGAAAAATATGTAATGTTTATATCTGAAATATATTTATATATAATATAAATTATATGAAATGTAAATATTTTCAAAATATAAGCTGTATGTGTGTTTTTATACATAAAAAATATACACAGTACACATCTATACATTTTGTAAACAATAACATTTATTTTAGATGTGATTAATTGTGATTAATCATTTGACATCACTAAATATAAACTGAAATTAAAATATAGTTCTTTTAAATGGAAAATTGTAACAATATTTCTGCTTTTACTGTATTTTTAATCAAATAAATACAACCTTCATGCGCACTGAGATGTCTTTTAAAAACATTGTTATGAATTAACAGTTCATGGTGTTTATATGTAAATATATAAAAACACATTTTAAAAGCTCAAGTTTACACTCAAGTGTTCTACTACAAGTGTTCAAGGTATAAGGAAAATAGGTTATTACCCTTTTTTGTTGATACTGACATCAGAGCCATTAAATTTAAAGACTGTGTAAAGTCAATTTTGAGAATTGTTTGTAAACCCATTATAAATGTTAGAAATGCATTGCTGAAACATGTTACAAAGACTGAGAACTATATAATACGTAATGGTGGAGTTATACAGTTTTTTATATAACAGTTTTTCACCATTTTCGTGAGCAGGATTTATTGGGCGGGTCTAAATCAGAAGCTCAGTGATGCAATGGAGCCACCGAGCACTACCCCTCCAGCAAAACTATAAGAGCTGTGTTGGGCTTAAAGCAGCACTGACTGCAGAGACTGACCGCTGTGTGACATCAGTACAGTTAGAGCTATAGATTACGCTTTAAATCGCTCTCGCGATACGTTGATGTCAAACACTGATCGTTCTGCACAGTGCACATAATAACTAGAGCGCATTAGCATCAATGGTCCGTTCAGTCATGAGTTACTGTCATTACCGTTTGATACTACCACCTACAGTTTGCTATCTAGCTTTGCCTTCCTCACGTTACGTGGTTGCTATAATTTACAAAACAACTGAGCTTGGTCTCCTTATTAAAATCAAGCTGTTTGAGGAAGACGGCAGCTTTGCTGCGAGTGGGCGTGGTTTCAGCACAGCGAGTGGACACGCCCCCAGCGTTTGAGATCAGAGAGGATGGCTTATTTTTTCAAGATTTTGATACCTTATTTTATTTACTTTGCGTTTTCTTTTAGCATTCAAATTTAGCTGGGTGGTTAATAACACATTTTTATGTGGCGTGACAAACTCAGAACACATTTAATATTGACTTTACATAGACTTTAAGCTGTCATAGCATATATAAAACAAACAAGAACACAAAGAGTATATTTCTAGGTCATTTTCTTTATTGTGAACTCTCGTATTTGTCATTGACCCCTACATGGTAACCATGAGCACTCTTCTGTACATTATTTGAGGTAGAGAAAAAGAAAAAAATTGCACATAATTGTATGACCTTTTGTGCATCTGAGATGAGATTTTATTTTGGCGGCCTGGACTTTGGGAACACTGTTTCTGGTGAGACAAATTGTAATGGTTTTATCGCATGCTGTTTTGGAAAATGACTGTTTTAGACTAATGTAATTGAATGTGGATTGCTTGGGATTTACTTCAAGCGAGCCCAGTTTTCCCCTCCGTCAAGCACAGATATGGAAAATGGACACAGCGGGCCAACAGTTCCTCCATGTGTAATGTGCCACCCGACCTTTAACGGTACTGCTTCCACAGCGGAGCTCCTCTCAATCCTCTTTCCCTGTCTCTTGCAATCTCCACAGGACAGAGATTTCTTGGATTTATACAAACAGATCTCCCGGAAAAGTAGTCTAGCACGCTTCTCCTCCACTCCTTAAGCTCCTTTCCTTTCTTTGCCGTCTCCGGTGGGAAGATGGATGGGTTTGCCCTGGGTGGCAGGGAAAGAAGTATTGCTAATATTTTCATGATCCGGGGCAATATTGTCATGACTTAACCTTTCTTGTGTGGAGGAGAGGAGGCACACGGTTCGGGTGGTGCTGAGGCAGCAGGGACGATGGGGAGGGGTTGGGTCCGTGTGTATTTACTAACCGTGTCTCCATCCATCAAAAGCCAGCCTGCGTTGTCTCCATCTGTCCATCAAAGTCCTTTCTCATTGGCGACTCACTTCCTCAGCTTTCCCTGCATTTGCGATATACAGTGTGTGCATGATTTAAAAAACCTGCTGCTCTTTGTCTTTACTTCATGTTTTTCCCTGTCTATTTCCTTTTGCTGCAAACCCCCTGGTGTGTATATATATATATATATATATATGTGTGTGTGTGTGTGTGTGTGTGTTATCCCCACCAAGGCTGCATTTTTTTGATAAAAAAATAAATAAATAAAAACAGTAATATTGTACAAGATTATTACGATTTAAAATAGCACTTTTCTATTGCGATATATTTTAAAATGTGATTTCATTCCTGTGTTGCAAAACTGCTTTTTTAGCAGCCATTAGCCTATTCCAGTCTTCAGTCATGTGATCCAGCAGAAATGTGTCAATCTTTAATCCAGCAAAATTTAGCTTGTGTGTCTTTATATGACGATGATAAAAAGTCTATCATATTGTTAATTCTGATCTTTTGTCTATCGAATAGAATTTTGAAAATTGAAAGTGCTTTTTTCTTAAAAGGATTGGTTCACCCCAAAATTAGCTTAAAACATATTCACTTTCAGGCCATTCAAGATACAGATGAGGTTTTTTTTTTTTTTTTTTTTTTTTATCAGAACAGATTTGGAGAAATTTAGCATTACTTGATCACAAATGTATCCTGTGCAGTGAATGGGTGCCGTCAAAATAAGAGTCCAGCTGATAAAAATATCACCATGATCCATTCTCTCACATCAAAATATACCAACATGTTTGTTTAGAACATATTTGTTTATACTGTTTTTGCGGTAATACTTTACTTGAAGGGGTGTGCATAAGACTGACATGGCACCTACATAATCATGGCATGACATGTTATATAATCATGTTTTATGCATGTTTATGACAACTATCATTAAGTGTCATTCGCTCAGTTATGTCATTGTTAATGCAAAGATGACATTGTTTGAGATGCCTTTGTTATGACAGCTTGACATAAACCAATACTTCTTAACCTGCCAGTGTCTATGTAATGACAACTTGACATTACTTATATACAATACACACACACACACACATATATATGCACACATTATATACAATATAAAATAAATTTAACACATAAATGAAATATTCTGTGATAAATTAATTTGACAGAATGTTAACACTTAATGACACTTAATGACATTTTAATGACAAATTAAATTTGTCTTGTCAAAATTTAAATTTACTTGAGTCAAGAAAAGTATTCATGACTCTGGCATAAAATACTTTGTCAGAGTATTAACACTTAATGACATTGTAATGACAAATTCAACCCCACAAGATCCAGGGGGTGTGGTTTGATCCAGATTCAACTCCTCTCACCTTACCTAAACCTACCCATCTCCACCCCCTGATTCCTAAACCCACCCATCTCCACCCCTAAACCTACCAATCTCCACCCCCTAGATGTGGATCCAACCAAGCCCCCCTGGATGTTGTGTGCTGCAGCGAGCCCTACTTGCATGACCCAGACACTGACAGGTTATGTTGTCTTGGTTTATGTCAAGTTTTCATAACAAAGACATCTCAAACAATGTCATCTTTGCAATAAAAAAATGAAATAACTGAGTGAATTGATACTTAATGGCAGTTGTCATAAACATGCATTAAACCACCTTCATATTTATGACGTATGCCATGTCATGATTATGAAGGTGTCATGTTAGTCTTGGGCATACCCCTTTAAGTGTTACCAAAGCAATATTACATAGACTATAGAGGACTTACAATGGTTTAAAAATCTGATTAATTGATGGACTGGAGTCATGTTGACTACTTATGGATTATTTTATCAGTTGTGAAGACTTTCTGATGGCACCCATTCACTGCAGAGGATCCATTGCAGGGCAAGTGATGTAATGCTAAATATCTACCAAATTTGATGTAATAAGGAAACAAACTAATCTACATCTTGGATAGGTTGATTTTTAGCACATACTCAGTTTTGGGTGAAATATCCCTTTAATAGCGACCCCGTGCCCCAGTGCTGAAAAGCTGGAAACACCTCATCTGACCTCTCGTTTCACTATCTTCATCCCCTTCTCTGTCCTGTCCTCTGTTTTTCTCTGATTTCTATCTCTCCCTCGCTCCGGGTGCAGGCTGGTACGGCTGTGTAATTTGAGCACACCGGGCAGTCTCTGCTCAATGTTGATGGAAGGATGGGGCCGTGTATTGAGAGGTTACATGCTGTCCTAGTCACCCGGGCTGCATGGATCTGTAACACCTTGTTTGATAGAGAGGAAGTGCAAATGAGTGTAAAGAGATGGGGCACAGTACTTCAGATTTATCCTTAAAGACAGATGACAAAAATGAACCCCTATTCTCTCTCTCTCGCTACCGCTGAAGTCGACTCCATTCACACCTGAACTAAGGCCTGTTTTCTGCCTCAGTTCACATGTGTTCATGTGTGTTGTTGTTCTTGTTTTCTGAAGCGGATAAGTGTGTGTATGTGTCATGTTAGCGCACTACATCATTTTCTACTTTATATGTCACAAACTCACACAGTCACAAGTGTTAGAAACAGCTTCGAACGTAACACATACGATCAGATTTTAGAGTCAGAACTCTTATGAGTTGGATAAAAAGGCATACACTGACTGTTTTGATTGGCTTGCTTAATTAACCAACATTTTTAAATAAATTAATAAATAAATACAAGCTAATCAAAACAAGGATATATTATGTTAGTATCAAAATACCCAGATAAGAGGGCAGTTATCAAAAAGTCTGATAAGTATCAAACTTTTTAATAACCACACACTTATCTAGATATTTTAATGCCTATCTTTTGTTGTCACGATTGAAGTGTTTTATTTTCATGCACTGAAAAAAAAAAAGTGTAGAAACAATTTGTAAAATTGCTAGTCAGTTTCATAAATAATCAAATAAATAGCAAAAGTAGCACATGGAATTATTTTTGATGTAGAAATACAGAAATAGTGTACTCCAATAATCAGTTTTTTTACAACTTTACAGTGTGTGTGATTTTAAAATGCATGATGCATTTAAAATGGTTATTTATTCATTCATTTATCCATCCATCTAGTGTATTTTTATCTGATGTTTTCCTGCAAAAAATCAGTCAAAATTAACATCAGGCTTCCAACTATTACCTACAACGTGAATGTGCATGAATCACATTTTACATTTTATGTAACTGTAATATACCTACACTCTCAAAAATAAAGATGCAAATGCTGTCACTGGTGCGGTACATTTTCAAAAGGTACACCTTTGTACCTATTAGGTTTAATTTAAGTACTAATATGTACCTTTAAGGTACCAAAATGGAACCTTTAGGTACATACATGTGCTCCAGTGACAGCTTTTGTACAGTACCTTTATTTCTGAGAGTGTACTGTAAGTATGTCTTGCTAGACTTTTACTTGCAGATAGAATGATTTCATAAATATTTAAAAATTACCAGCATTACTGCATAAAAGTGATATTTCCTAATAATCAGCTCTATCATCTCACAGCCAAGTTCCATATATTTATTTTTAATTAATGTTGTGTAAATTGCAAAAAAATAAAAAATTTTTTGTTTAATTGTATTAGATATACATATATTGTATAATTCTTTTGCTAGATGCTGATTTTTAATTTGATATCAAATATTCACATATTCAAATAGCATTTAGTGAATGTACTGGACATGATAACTGCTGTAAACTTATAATATTTGTTTTGCTATACAAATAGCTTTTAAGTAATTAAATGACCCTCTAAGCCATATAGTTAGTAATTCATTTCTATACGTAGGTGGCACTTTGCAGTCGCAATTACTCTTGATCTTTGCCACACCCAGAGAAAAATGGTTTTCATCCATGTGCATGCACTCACATACTCAAAGTTCAGCAGATTTATATTCACGTGCAGATGGTTTTAATAGTTTTAATGTTTTTGTCTGTCTGCGTGTGTGTGTGCTTTGCGTCCACCCGGGGACAGCAGCAGTAGTGCTAATGATATTAAGCCAGGGACAGATCTGCTCCATGTCTGCAGGCCTGCCAGTCAGCTGGTCTGGCCCCTCAACCACTCTCCGCTAATCCCATCCTCCTCTCCACCAGAGACAGGAAGAGAAATCTAATAAATAAATGAGAGGATGCACGAGGAAAAAAATATAAATTACGTCCTCGCTTCTCGTAAATCATGTTCCCAACTTCCAGTAGACAGGAGGGCGGAGCCTGGGAGTGGAGGAGACGAGAGGAGGAGAGAGAGAGAGAGAGAGTGTGTGTGCTTGATAAAGAGAGAGAGTGAGCGGGAAGCGCTTCTATCCTTCCCTCAGCCGGGGTAGCTCTCGAGACTTGGCGTCGAGGTGTTTTTAATTGATTTTTGATTAGCCAGACATGGGGGGTGTCCATTAGCAGGGGAGGGATAAAACCAGAACAAAAAAGAAAGAGAGAGCTTGCGAGAGAGAGCGAGAGAGAGAGATAAACTGAGTATGAATAAATGAATGGATAGAGGCCCGGTTTTGAAGAGCATGATACCGCAGCACAGGGACGCTTCTTTCACTTTGTCTCTCACACTGCTTAATTGACTGTAATATTTTACTTAATTAGTTGCAATTAACCTCAGGTTCAAGATACTCAGCGGCTGATGAAGAAGGTGAGAACTTCTCTCAGATATCTTCATGGCAAATTGTGCGAACAGAAGCTCAGGCACATGCGTCTGTTTACAGGAACCCCATGAAGGTGAAACGCTGTTCAATAAACAGGAAACCAACATGCTAATGCAGTGGTTCTTAACTAATGGGTCACAACCTAAAAAACTGGTCACAGGATGTAGGGTTATGGACAGAAGGTGAAAAGTTAAAAGCTACTAATCACATGCAAGCAACTGAACAGGCACGCATACAGTAGTTAGCAAAAATAAACTAGCTTATCAAGGCAGCAGAAACACTTTTAGTGTTTTTTGTTGTTGATGTCAGAGGCTGTGATTCCTAATAAATGCTGCAGTAAAGTCATCTGTCTCTTCGTAGAGACAGGTTGTGTTACATTCCCTCAACCTTAAAAAAAATCTTTGGACGAAACAAAGCAGAGTAAAAGAAAATACAGGACAGACTTTATTACATATAAACTTGAAACAAGGATACCCATATTTGAGTCTGTTTTGTGTTATGAATTATTTGCTGCTGATAACATAAAACTATTGAAATCCAAGAGAAAATGTCAGGAGGCGCAACAGTACTGTCATACTATCATAATCAAGTGAAATTATTGTAATAAAGAAAACCTTGAGTGCTTTGAAACAATCTTATTATACACACTACCATTAAAAAATGGGGTTGGTAATGATTTCATTTATTCATGTATATATTTATTTTTTAAAGAAGGATTTGATGCTCACCATGTATTTGATCAAAAATACAGTAAGAACAGCATGGTTACACATTTTATATAACTGTTTTCTGTTTGAATTTATTCTTGTGACGTGACAAAGCAAAATTTTCAGGAGTCATAACTGAAATCACTGAGGCCTTTCACACCGCAGCAGTGGCGGATCTAGGATGTTTTAAAGGCAGGGGCCAGAGTGGGGCCAAAATTTACAGAGGGGGGCCAAGTATTATGCGCAACGCACTAGCAGATTTCTGTAATGATACACTGAAGATGGAGTTGGAGAATGATGCAGGTTTATTGATGATAAACAGATGATTACAGGCTAGTAGGTAAGCAGACTTACTGTTTATTTACCAAAAACAGCAAAGCCGGACTGACGCGCTCGTTACAAATTCAAATGTTGCCGCTTCAAACGACAGGTTTTACGGCAGGATAATCGAACACTCATTGGCTCTCGGCTGCATTCGTCACAGAATGCGACATGCTGTGTTTCTGGTGTGCGCGCGTCTTCACGAGTTCACTGAGAGAGGATCAGAAAGATAATCTGGATAATATTTTCAGCGATTAACAAGATAAATTCTGCTCTGCACCAAACACAAACCTACTGTATTCCACCAGTGAGGACGGTGATTGTAAATGATTGTAATTGCATTTATCTGTCATGTTTTTCTTATACTGTACAGAGATAGTTATGTTTAGGTTTAGAGGTAGGAGTGGAATTAGCGACTGTAAAAAATGTTTTTAAATGCTATGTTGTTACGGAAATGGTTATTTTCCTGCATATTTCGGTCAGTGGTGTTTTATATCCTTTTATATTCACTAAAAATAAAATGATAGAAATGCACATTTTCTATAATATACAGTAGGCTGAGGTTTGGGGTAAGTTAAGAGTTCTAAAAATCTAAATTGCTTATTGACAAAATGATAAAAGTTCACTGATACAAATATCTTAATTATATAAAAGATATATGCAACTATTTTACGTATTTTAACAAAAAATACGTAGCCATTTTTACGTTTTAAACGTTAAAATATGTCTAAACTGTACATTTTAGCAATAGTAAAAACTGTAAAAGGTTTAAACATGAGATCAGGCTGTAAATACAGGCTTCATAGAAAGTGTTACCAAGGAATTAATATTGTATTTGCATGTTTTCAAACCATTCAGATTTTTACACATGCTGTGGTGTTTATTAAACAACAACTACTTAAAGGCTGAAACATGCCAGTCAAGAAAAGATATCTAGATACTGGTTGGAAATATTCAGACTCCTTATTATTGTTCTTTATTGTCCATTGTTGTTGTTTTCACTTTAACTTATTTTGATTTTGATTGATTAAGATGCCATTACATGCTTAAACATGGAATGAAGCAAAGCATACTGTCAAGTCCTAGGGGAACAGAATAATTCTTTGGCTGGACAGAATCCTCTGCCCTACACTCGAAAATGACTGGAAAGAAACAAATATAGAAAGAAAAACAAAAAACAAAAAAACTTGGAAAAAAAATGGCTGCCTAATACACTTTCATAAACACATTGTCATCAAGACTGTGCTGTCTTATCATTAATCCAAATGTTTATGATGTTGATAATATTCAATACAACTGTGGTATGAAAACAACAGCTTACCATCAGCTCCTACTCGGAGGAAAAACTTTTTGGTGACTCTGGTTCTGGTAATGGGAATCATGATCCCCATAGTGACACTCTGGAAAGTTGTTTGAGCATTGCAGCCAAACTTTTTTCCCTATTATAAAGACAAATCCTCCCAAAGGTAACAAAATCTTTGTCATTATTTTATCTTTGTTTTTTTTTTTTAAAAAAATAGAACAAATATATGCTTTACAACTACACATAATATACAAATAAAAAATAAAAAAAAACAGTGCTTTATTTTCAAGTACAATATGTATATCTAGCAGGAGCATTCAAGAACAAATAAAAATAAAACTCTCTACATCAGAGTTTCTTAAATTTTACCCTGAAGGTCCGATGCACTGCAGAGTTTGGATGTAACCCTAATCAAACACACCTGAGCATGCTAATCAGTGTCTTAAGGAACATTAGAAAACACAGGTAGGTGAGTTTTATCAGGGTTGGAGCTAAACTCTGCAGTGCATCGGACCTCCAGGGTAAGA
>JAUMHE010000044.1:5157104-5171708 GCA_032359235.1 Enteromius mattozi | reverse complement strand
GCCCATAGTTATGTTTTGGTTATAACTGAATCATTTTATACCTTTAGAGTGCAAAGGGTGGGCTAATCAGCCTGCTTAGCCATCATACTATGAACAATTTTCCAAAATCTTCTACATTTTTGTTCTTTTTTATGCATTAACAAATTGCACATCTAGCTGTGTTATTTTTCAAGTCATATTATCAATGCTTTAATTAAAACTGTTTAACTATCATCACAATGCGTCTTTTTTATCTCGTCACAACATTTTTGTCAGTTATTTTGTTGACAATATTAACACTGGCTTAACAGAAAACAGATGCACAAAGAGAGTGAGAGAGAACAGACAGCTTGCATACGGTATGTGCAACGAGCGGAACAGAAACAAAGACCTACGTGAAGATGCTGAGATTTGACAGACAGAGGCTCCTCTATACACGTCGTGGAAATTTAGATGGTAAGATAGAGAGTTGGAAAGATACAGACCAAAAGAGATGACACCAAAAATGGGGGCGGGGGGTTGAATGAACGATACAAAGCATTGATTAGATTTACTGATATAGGAGGTTGTGCAGCAGTTAGGGTTAGAGGCAGAATACTATCTGGAAGGCTGTGCTGCAGGACAGAAGTGGCAGAGTGAGATTAGGAGATGAGATTAAAAGGCAAGTGTGAGGGAAGAGTGTGTGAGAAAGAGAGGTTTTAATGGCTTTCTATACAGTAAATGAGCAAGTGAAGAAAAACTACTGGCTTTGACAGCTGTTGGGGAGAAGGTGGAGATTCAATCGGAGTGAGACGAAGACGTGACAGTTTCCATCATCAGCCAATGAGAGTCATTTGAAGGCATTCTGAACAACAGGAACAGATGGAAACATGATTTTGAGAGAATGTGGTAGAGAGAAGTGTGAGAGGCAGGGAGGAAGCCAGCAATAAATGCAGGAAGTAAGGCAAAGAGTGTGGCAGGAAGTGAGCAGAGCAGAGCAAAATGAATACATTACATGGTTGAATACTGCATAAGTACACAGTGTATCATTTAAGAAGCAGTTCAAGATGCACCCCATGTATGAATATGCTCAAATTTGTACTATACATTATGCAAAAAGAATGATGTAAAATTATTATGTGCTAATCTAGCTGTATTCATTAAGCTTTGAGCAAATAATACCCAGATGACATACTACTACCTGCAATGTTATGAAGCCAGGGGAGAGGAGTCATGAATGGTGGGAAAGAGGTCATGACAATGCAAACATGGCAAATGTAGTGTGTCCAGATTGCATTCAAACTACACATATGCAGGTTAGAAAAATAAGTTTTTCAATAAAAGCAGTGCCTATTCTTATAGTGTGTGAGATCACATGCACAAGTATGGGAATAGGTGAGGCAGGAACTGAGGGAGATACTGGAGGAGGAAGTAAAGCAGGGAATGAAAAAGGAATTTAGGTACACTGTAAGCAAACAAATCCTTAACATTTACGGTAAAAAACTGGCAGCTGTGGTTGCCGGAATTCGACCGTAAAAAATAGGGTAACAACATTTTAGGTTTAGTTTAGTTTAAGTTAAAGTTACAGTTAAATACCGTAATTTCATTAACTGATATAATGTTAATATACCAACCTACTAAAGTACTGAAATCTGTTTTGTACCTTTGAAATACACTGATAAGCACCAAATAAAGGTGGTGATGAAAAGTCACATGATGAACCAAATCCCATCACAAGCAGCTTTTAAATATTAACATATATAGAAGGTGCTCAGTGTCATTCACACAAACACTAAACACCATCATGATGACTCAACTGAAATATGCAATAAACATTAATTTAACAACATTACATGCAACATACAACCCTAATAAGCATAACTGATTAGAAAATCCTAGGAAGAAACCTGTTTAACTTGTTTAAACAGCCCAAGCATACCTACATGCATATGGAATATTGTATCAAACTAATTTGTAAGGGGAAAAATGCAACTGCATAGTGGACTATCAAATCATGGTAGGACCTACCAATTCAGCCCATTGCAAGGGTTCTGCAAGTAGTGGCCACTTGTGCAACACAGTTAATTATGCACATCTGAGTCAACAAGATGTAAAAATAGTGAAGGAAGGGCATAAAGAACAAAGTGTAACACAGACCAGGAAAGAGGCAGGAAGTGTGACAGGGACTAAAGTGAAGAAGGCAGGAAGAAAGGCAAAGCAAGATATAGAATGGTAAAGTTGGGAGTAAGACAGAAAACAAGAAAATGAGACAGGGACTACGGCAAAGGAGGCAGGAAATAAGGCGAGAGATGAGTCAGGAAGTGAAAGGAAGAAAATTAGTGGGACAGGAAAAAAGACAATAAGGCAGGAAGCGAGACAGGGACTGAGGCAAAAAAAACAACAACAAGTGAGCCAGGAAGTAAAGCAAAGAATGAGATTTGAAGTGAAAAAGGAAAAAAGTTAGGAAGTGAGACAAGAAACAAGCCAGTAAGTGAAGCAGGAAATGAGTGGGACTAAGGCAAAGAGCAAGGCAGGATATAAGACAAACTTCGAGACAGGAGGTAAATGGAAGTAAAACAGCGAGTGATAAAGGAAATAAGACAATAATAGAGGCAGGATTAAGGCAAGGAATGAGACAGGAAGGAAGTGAAAAAGAAAGTAATATGAGGCAGGAAATAAGACAGCAGTTGGATCCCAAATGACTTACTATACCATGTGCACTTTTACTATGCACTATGTGCAGTACCCTGAAGTGTAGTCATTTTTATAAGGTTATTTAAATTTTGTCATCAAGTATTTGATAGCCCTGCCTCTTCTGCAAAGTATTTACAGCTATGACTGCTTTGTACATGATCTGTCCAAAATTTAACTTGTTATGGTTAATTAGGTGCGTAATCTGGGATTTGAAGTGCACTTTTTCTTTTTTTCAATTTTCAGTGAAAACTTAAAGTGGAAAAAATGGGATGCACAAATTGGGATAAACCAATTCGAATTTCCTCAATCGTAAGTCGTTTAAGACAAAAGCATCTACTAAAAGAATAAATGAGTGAGAACGAGACAAAGGTGGATTGATGTAGGAAGCAAGACAACTGTGTGGTATGAAGTGAGGTAGCAAGAAAGCAGAGAGAGAAGCAAAGAATAAAGCAGGAGTTTTGTCTCTAATGAAGTACTTTGCATTATGATCTCTACCACCTACTGCAGGGATGGACAACTCTGTTCCTGGAGGGTGACTGTCCTGCAGAGTTTAGTTCCACCCCTAATCAAACACACCTGCTTGCAATTTTGGTTAGATGTTTCAGGTGTGTTTGATTAAGGTTGGAGCTAAACTCCTCCAGGACAGGATTTGCCCATCCCTGATGTAGCGTATGAATTTAATAAAGGTATTTTGTCTTCCATCATCAGACAGCTCCAAAACTTCTGCTTTGTAAGGAAAGTTGAGCGCATGAAGTGTCCAATACCCCAAACTTATTTTTTGGTCCTACGGCATACAAAGAGCACTTATTACTTTTTGAAATTTTTGATGCGCACACACTACTCACGCTATTTATCCAATAAAATGGCACCGAACAGTGCATAAGTACATGAACTGGGAAGGGTGTGAGGCAACATGACTGGAAGTAGGAAGAATGAAACAGGAAGTCAGGCAGGGAGCAAAGCAGTGCAAAACGCAAACAGAGCACAGGCAGTGTGGAGAGCGGGTGAGAACAAGAGGACGAGGTGTGAGGTTGTTGTTAGGGACAGTCCTGAATCTCTGAATGTGTCGCCGAGTGTGTACAGGAGGGTGTGTGTTGTTGAGTGTGAAGGCCATGGAGATGCCAAATAGAGATAGAGATAGATGGAGTGAACAGGGGTGAGACTGAGTTATTGGCCATGATCGATACAGGGGGTCGCTGCCAAATGGGGGGTGTAATGATGGGTAATGATATGAGTCCAGAGAGATAGAAAGGCATTCTGTGTGTGTGTGTGTGTGTGTGTGGTGAGCCTGCTGTCCATATAGCGCTTGCGCTTTCATTAATAGAACTCATTCATCGCACATCACGAAGATGGCTTAATACGCCCCCATAACATATAAATATATATGCTACAATCACTCGATCTTTTTCCGTCTCTGTCCCGCAACATCCCTCACTCTCCCACTCTTTTTTTATTTCCTGCTGCCTCTCACTATTACTTTTCATCACCCGCTGTGCATCTCTGTGTTTGTCTGTTCATCTGTTTTTCAAATTAACCCGTCAAAAGACATTGCTCTGGGCAAGACAAAGCCTTAAATTGGTAAAACAAACACAAGAACACATAAACACACAAACGCACGCACACTTGCTCTCAGAATTCACACACACACACACACACACACACACACACTCAGAATACGTCATCAACGTGCCCACCGCCGATCTACTGACTCTTAAATAGTTACCACAGCAACATGAAGAGGACAGGAATAATGCATTCTGCAGCACTGCTGTGTGATTTACATGCGCTTTTTCTTTCCGCGCCGGTGAAACAGCCTCTCCATGCTCGCCTCGCACAAATACACCATTTGATAATCAAATGCTTGCTGTACTCTGACCTCCGTGGAGAAATAATGATAGCTACAGCCATACACTGTCAACACACTGTGAGTCAACTGTGCTGGAGCTGAAAGAGTCGTGGATAGATTTAGTGCTGGGAAAACTGCTGGCGAGAATGGGATCGTTAGTCAATAATGGGCAAGGAGGTCTGCGGTTAAAGCCAGTAGGCTGCCAATCAAACCGGTGGCCAATCACGACAGGCCCAGTTACAAACTAGAACGCGACGGGGTGAAAATCTCGGGTGGAGCTCGTTATGCAGCTCATTATGCGAGATGTGCATTGTCATTTAAATCACATTCGACGGCGGGCCTTATTACGAACAAATATGCGAACACTCTTCGGGTTTGATGTAAGCCGTTTGTTTGCAACAGCGACCATTAATTAATTTGGTAAACACACTTAAGAATGTCATAATCCTCTACGACTCTAGAGTTTCTGCTGCATGAAGACTTGGATTGATAGTGTATGTGCAAAAAACAAAACAAAAAGATATTTTATTCATTCCATAGTTCCATTTCCAACACCTTTGTGCCATTGAAACCCGTTCGCCGAGCACGTCGAAGTCTCAGAGCTGATATATTTTCCAAAGCATAAATAGTTTCAAGTCTCTGGATTTCACAGGCAGTGTTTTAAAATGTCTCCGTAAGGACAGCCAAGCAATAGAGGCCCCAGGAAAGAAATGAGAGGCGAGTTTGCTTAATGGGAAGAGCTATTTTTACAGCTTTGATGTTCTCTGTACACATAGGCGCACAGCTTATACAAAAACAAATTATAAAAGATGACCGCTTCGCACAAACATTAAAAACATATTAGCAAAATAACTGGTCGGGGGAGGAAGGGGTGAGAGCGATTGAGATCGTGTGGATCCATTCTCAAATTCACAAGAATACAGCAAACTTCTGACAGCTTTAGAGGTGTGTATTCCTGTACAACAATACAACATTTATTGTATTTTGAAACGATCGATAAATAAAAGCACTAACGCTCAAACGCAGCATGGGTGGAGCGCAGAGATTTTAACAAGTTGCTTCTCTTTGAAATCTGTGGTGTACGCTCCACGGGTAGCCCATATCGTAAAACACGGGGGTAGAGAAGAAGGTCAAGGAAAATAAAAGGGTAAGAGATTTCTTTAGAGAGGAACCATAATCTATTTGAATTGAGGACCGGATTGCTTTCGCTGCGCGTGGCGAAATAACTCCGTAATTCAAAATAAAGATGTTCACAACACAACCGCTGGGAAAACTAGCCTTGATCATCTCCTAGTTCCCAGACGATGGATGTGTTTTTCCCAGCATATCTTTGACTGCAACCTCTACAAACCGGACAAACAAGATTATAAAGTTTTTCTTGCAGTTGAAGTTTATGTAGGCCATCAATAGTACTAGAATATTCGTATCAAAACCATAGAGGAGAAAAAAGCAGAACTATCACCTCAGTCAATATATTTGTCACACACTACAAAACACTAACTTTGGTTCATATTTATGCTGTTTTGTTCGAATTTGCACTGTATGCTGGTTATTTCAGCTTTCCATTTACATTTTTACCACCAAGAACCTCTTCATTTGTATCAGCCACCCTGTTCACAGTTCTCCTGCCTTTTTATTTCTTCCAATTTTTCCTACTCTCACGGCTCCTCAGTTCCTGTGACCTTATAAGATGCCAAAGAAAATGCAAAATACTAATTTAAGGTATTGCTATTTGTGTTCTGTGTAACTTCAGGGGAAGTACTGGAACACATGCACCGCATGTGTCAAGGTCAGTACGTTTCTATATGTAATCATAATTATGAGTCAAAACATTAATAGGTAGATTAAGAAATATAAATGCTAATCAAACAATGCATAGGATAATGAAACACCTCAGAGGCTCTGGTGTGTGGTGGAGCGGTGGATAATGGCTTCATGTTTGCTCAGGGAAAGTCTGAGAAATTAAGTGTCAACACTATAGGTGCAGGTCGCACAACTAAAAAGGGACTTCTTGAAGCCCCCATGAAATGATTTTGCTGAGTACAGTTTTTGAAAAAGCGAGTACGCTTTCTAGTGGTTAAAAATCAGGATGGACATATAGATATCATTTGATTAGGAGGTTGCCATTTTAAACGTTCCACGGCCAAGTCCATTTGGGTAAAGTAAAGTGTGGATTGGAAGATGAGTTTTTTGCATCTCCTTATTAACATTTTGTTATATTTATGAAAAAATGCTGCATACTCTAATGTACCTTTAAATAGTCATTAAAATGTTGTTACATGACAGACACAAACTTTGCTAGGTGATTTCAGGTGATATCGAGGGAAGGAGCTTGTAGTTCTAGCTGAACCATCAAAAATAGGCTTGTTTAAGATTTGCACAGAATCGATTAAAGACTGGCAAGACGCATGCCAGTTGCAAATGTGTCAGTGTGTTATTTGAGTTGCTCTGATGTAAAAAAAAAAAAAAAAAAAAATTAGAGATGGCTGAGCACAGTTGCTTTCCCCCGACAGACTAACTAAAAGTATGATTGAAAATGACTTTCTGACTATGCAGCTTAATGCTTATTCATTATGTGATGTACCATGTTTTTATGGTTATAAATTATGTAGGAATATTTCCAAATAGTCTGAGAGTGTGGTCTCTACATGGTATTTGTGATTTTTGTCATATTTCAAAAAATAAATAAATAAATAAATAAAATAAAACACGTCTAAACTAAACTAAAAGTGTATCGGGTCTGTGCGACTCTTCTCTTACCGCTTTTTACCTTTTTTCATTGATTCACATATCTAATTTACTTCTTTAATGGGTCTAAACATTAAATCATTTACAACTAATGGCGTATGTGAAAGCTGTGAAAAACAGTGTGAAAAATAGCAGTGTTTGAACAGAAGTGAGCTGAGTGATAAAGCAAGGGTAAATTCAGGTGAAATATGGGAACAAAATGGACGAGTAAAAGACAAACAGAGGAAAAAGAGAACCAGAGGGGTTATTTAGTTGGGGAAGAAAAGTGCTGAAATCATAGCAAACAAAATGACTGTAGTCACTCCGGACTGACCTCACACCAAAGTCAGTCGATTTGGATTTCACTGCTGGGTTATGGATATATATATATTTATATACACCGTTCTTGCTGGAGCACACATCAAAGGCAACCAGCAGTATATGTAAGCATTTATAAATGCACACTTTTGCCAGACACATAGAGTCTGTCTCCATCGCGATATTAAATTCTGTAGTATATATTTACCAGTGCAAGATCACAGCACTAATGCATTTATACGCGCCTGGCCATGCGCACGCACACACACGCGCACACAGCACAACTGGGTTTAATCTGCTCCAGTATTTATTCCCCACTTTCTTCCAGGATGGAATAGATTGTGACATTACACACACTGGCTGCCGTAGCATCGTGCCTGCCTGCAGCTTCATTGGGTGGGTGGGGGCAGCAAGGTTGCAGGCAGCAATATTAAACCATCAATCACCTCTCCAAATTAGGGCTTTTACGTCAAAGCAACATTAACAACACACCCACCCACAGGTACAAGCCGGGTGCGAGGACAAAAACTCATATCATCACAACTCTGCTAAACGGCGGCCCTCGAACACGCACACGCGCATATCGCGCTCGCCACAGAAGCACAAATAACAGTAATTAGGAGCGAAATTAATCATAATAAATCATTAGAGGTACAACAGTTGTTTTCGACTTCCACGGAAAAGACAGGCACTAAATATAATAAATCTGTTTTGACACAGGGTTATTGCAGGGAGAACTTTACAATGGCAACATTATAGCGGGCAATAAATAGCAAGCAATTGCAAATCGTTTGTCCTCTTCAGTGTGTACGGTGACACGCCGCGAGTGGTTTAAATATAATCTGCCGCTCACAAACATTACCCACAGCAAACTAACAGAGAGGAGCGTGAGTCAGTAATGTGTCCATTTTGCTATTTTTCATGTTTCATCATAAAAACATCTGGCCCATCAATGAGCCGAGGAGCGTATTAAGAAGCACAGAGCAGAAGAAATGAAATGGGATAGAAAAGCCGCGAGAAGGAATGAGCTGCATAGGGAGGGGGACAAACGAGCCATTGAAATACATTCGTCCTAATTAGCAACAGCAGGGGTACGAGCGGGAGAGCTGCGTCCACATCATCCTCCATTAACACTGTTTACTTACTTACAGGCTCATTACGTGCAGAGGAGTAAAATCAACTGCAGAAATAAAGCACTACACACTCGTATATGCCCCAGCGACGCTGGAGAGCAAGCAGAGCGACAAAACTACAAATCCTTGAAAGCTGAAGTGCGTTTTCTGTCACTAAATGGTGCTGCAGAAAAGTGGTTGTTTTCAAACAGGTTTCCCAAACACTGTCTTCATCTGCTATTGGTGGAAATGGCCACGCCCAAAACTCTTGCTATTGGTTGAGTGGTTGTTGCTGGGGCAGGCTGGCTGAGATTAGCAAATAAACAAAGCACCACAGAGACCACGCTTACACTTTTCAGGAGAATCAACCTTCAAATGGCTCACATTATAAATCAGTGATAACCTATCTGTACTGCTTTAAAAAAAATGCACATATGATAATATCATAAATAAAACAAGTAAAAGTCGATATTATCATTTCCTTTTTGGTCCATCAATACGGCTTGTATGAACACATCAATGAGTCTTTGATTACTTTTTTTACATTACATTAGAGTAACCTGATAACCTACATTTGCTACTTATTTGCATAAAATAGCACAATCAATGGTTCATCTCCTGAAATCTCAGACTCTTGTTGAAAAAGAATAGATTGTAGTCACTTCATCAGTACAAATTGCAGTCAGTGTGAAAGTACTAGTAGCAAGGAGGCAAACTGCATGAGCCTAACAGTCTACATTCACACAGGGAGTGGCCATGTCACTGCTCATTTGCATAAAAGTAAACTCAGCTCAACTTTGTTGCATCACTGATGGTCGCAGTTGCTGGCGTCGCCTCAGAACCCTCATTGCCGGCGCATATAGTTGTCAGTGTGAACGCCCCTTTAATCAATGAAGCTGTCTACGTTCCACCCTTGCCGTGTAGACATTTTCGTTGATTATAACGTTCAAGTCTCGTTGCGTCCTGTCGCTCGCTTGCCGTGTAGACAGGGGGATGTATTTGCTGTCTCTGTCTTTCAAACTGACAAAAGCCCTGTTCAAGCGTTCAGACATATATGAGCTTCCTGTCTCTCTCTCTCATTCTTTTCTTCCTCCTTTTTACTTTCGCACATATACATACCCCCTACCTGCTTCTGCCGCACTCTCCTCGCCGGTGAAATTGGTATTCTGCCTTCTCTCTTCACAGTGTGCGAGACTAACTCAAAGAGGAATGAAAAGCATATTTTACGTCTCCTATTCAAGAAAGTCTCCTCCATCCTCTCCTCTCCTGTCTCGCTCTGTTCTGGGCCTGTGATAATGAAAGTTAATTAGGCTTCCATGTCTTGCTGCAAAGCACAGAGTTGCCAGAAGAAATGTGGAACAGACAGACAGCATCCAAGTGCCAGGATCAGATCAGATATATTCCACCAGACTTAACTGTAAACACAACTTCAGCCAAGCATTTCTGGGCAGATTCCCCCTCAGCACGAGCTAATCAAGACAAAACCCACATCGTAGCCGGAATAATCCTCCAACATTATGGAATTATTTCGGTATGGCTCTGTAAGAACATTGCGATCTTCTTCTTACTTGTTAGAAAGATAATTGCTCTGTTTTAATCTCTTTTATGCAATATTGTGGTGCAGACATTGAGAAATTAGGTTTGCGGAAAGCTAAGTGTGTGTGTTTTAATATTGCCACACTCCTAAGTATATTATTCGGTGAAACTAGCTCCATTTTGGTTATGTAACGTCTTACTGAAATGAGAGAAATTGGATGTGAAGTTACAATCGAAGTCTGAAACCACCAAAACACATTTAAGGACCCCAAGCAAGTTCGGAGAACACAATTTTCTTTGCTGTGTAAATGTATTTCACATTAAAACAGGAAGTTGGGACATAACCCAGGGCTTTTTTAAGGCAGGTGCTATTTACACACAAATGGTATGATAGACTTTCTGCACTCTGTCTAGTGAAATATACTAAATGAAGATACTTACAATGTATGCTAATAATAGTAAAACACATTATTTGCATTTTTCGTTAAATTTCATATATAGAGTGTACTGTATGGAGCCCCTGAAGGGACATGGTGATGCAAAAAAATATGAGATGGGAGAAAACAATTACATTTAAAAGCTTTTGCTGTTAAAACTTATCTCAAAAGTATTGCTTCCCTCAAGAAACATAGGATTCGCTTAAAAAAAGCATTAAAACATTGTTTTTCTTCAAACCTTACACATTATAACCATCAGAAACGTTTTTGCGAGCGAACACAAACGTTTTACAGTATAAGCATTGACATTTAATTGTTCTTGTCAGCTGTCGAGGAGATCCGTAGTAAAGGAATGCAGCTTAAAAATAAACCTTAAAATAAGATCAAAAATGGCCTGAAATTGTTCTACTCAACCTAATTTATTACCCAAATAAGTGTATATACGCATAATACAGACTTGTCTTGCTTAGCTGACCATGAAACTCTGCTATAGACAAATGTTATTAATGAAGCTGCGGCTGAAGCAATATTTTTTTTCCTTCTCTCTCTCTCTATGTAACTCATTATGAGCTTGTATACTGTACTTGAAAAAATCATTTCACGAGGTAAACTTGTCTGGTTCCTCTAAACAGAAAGATCGCACATGTGGGCGAGCCAAAGAAAACATCTCCGCTAGTGCTCACAACTGATCTGATGGAGTCTCAAAGAACACGTAACACAAAAAGCACTATTCTCTAAGACAGTGATCTAACTGACGGAGCATACAGCAGATGAGCAGACCTTGCTCCCCTTGACCTGTCTCAAGCCCACCAGTCTGAGGAAGAGTGACACCCAGTGGAGGCATACAGAACTTCAGCCTTCACCATCTCATGACACAGAATCAGCACTGCTATAAAACACAGCTTTCTGGTTTATTTTAGCAGGTTTTATGGAAAGTGATTTAAGCACCATGATTTATTTGTCATCCTGCTCAACATGTGGGAGGCAGACGATCTTCCATTCCCAAACAAGGCAATCATTTTCCATAAACCACTCAAAAGAATGAAACTAATAAAGCTCTCACAATGAACCGCACATTCGAATCCTGAGATTTGAGCTCCTGTTACGAGCGAACGCAGCGGTGAGACGATTTTGCACAGATGAAGGCTTGCATAGATAACATCAGACATGTTTCCAGGTATGTGATTGTCACTAGTGCTTTCTCCGTATCTGCAGAACTGTATTTGGCTTGTCAGCTGCCTCTTTCTGAGATGTAAAGAGTTTCTTTTGGCTTTGTTTCCATGGAGAAAATAATTTTTTTCATATAAAAAAAAAGTTCTAGCCGTGTCACAGTTTGATGGATTCCCTTGTTATGGCTGTTTCCGGCCCCAGCTTTATGAGACAGTTAGCTCCCGCTACACACAACAGACGGCTCGGAGATGGGTGTCATTTGGAATCCGAGCACAACTGAGCCTTTCCACACACACACTCTCTCCCTCTCTCTTTCCAAATATCCTGCTGTCCTGTCCACAAGCTGGCTCTGTTTTATTAATTAAAAGCAAATCACTCCTTCAAATGACTTTTTCCTTCATTTTTTTTCCCATAGGAGCGGATGATGAGGTGGTATTACATGGCCGGATCCCAATCAGAGAGAGAGGATCCAATCAATCACTCCGTTATCTGCGCTAGGTTCTTCTATTACTCGCGTGGCGGGCTACTAAGTCCTGGCTTGAAGCGCGTGTGTGTGAGCGCGAGTGGCAGTTGCCGTGCCGATAGAGGAGCTGTCATTCGGGTGCCGTAGATTAATGGGGGACCCGTCATGGTGTTTAATGTGTTTAATATGGGCCGCCGATGAGGCCGTTACACAGATGCCTTCTCCCGTCTACTACACCCTCTGAGTGATCACCTGAGATGCACACTGTGCCAAATGGACAGGGTTTAGCAGGTTAAAAACCATGAATTGTGAATAAATCATGATACAGCTCAGGATAGTCTTTAGCAGAGATAGACCAATGGTCAAGTCATTTTTACTTAATCGAATATCGGTTTTGTAATATCGGATATCAGCCGTAGCTGTATCCCTTCTATCCACAGCTAGCTTTCCCTGAGGCAACAAAAGCTAAAAATACCAGTAACTTTTAAAAGGTTACTATCACAGTTTAAAAGATCCTTAGAAATCAAGTAGTTTATTTCTCTCATATTTGCAAGGTTGGTACTCAGGGATGTTACAAAAAAATGTCCACCATATGTAGCTTTAAGTGAGATCTATTTATTTAAAAGTCCCTAAATTACATTTACATTTACTATATGACATTTATTTCACTATTAGTCATTAATTATGTAATTACAGCTGCGTGAAAATTACTTTATTATCTTCACAAGCGATGGCGACAGTTTCCGAATTTTTGCGCAAGTGTACACGCTTTGCATAAACACATACAAATGCACAGTGTGAATATCAATTACGTTTTTAAATAATTACAGTTACTATTACTGTTATTTCAAGATTTATGTATGATATTTTAGTGGGAATTTAATTTAAAGCATTGTCAATGACAAGATACAATAAAATTCACAGACTTTCAACATAAATTTGAAGGCTTCTATTAAATCAGTAAAAGTATTATATTATGCAACTTCACATTATGCAACAACCCATGAATTGCAACCGTAGCTGTGTTTTCATTACCCTTCAAATTATGCAAATTGAAATTGCAAATTAAAAACCAACACAGTCTCACTCCAACTTGTCACATTTTGACGCTTGGTCAAGACCCTTTTGCATCACTTTTTGAAGCTCAAGGTATCCCTTTTTAGTCACTTTTCGATGTGAAGGGTCCTCCATTGTTTTCAGTTGTTTGGCTTAATGTAATGGTTTGCATGCATATATAAATTTATTATATAATGTTTTACTTTTATTGGAGCACCAAGCCCCACCCCTACCCTAAACCTACCCACCTCTGAACAATATGAACCTATAAACACAATAGTATTTGACAACAGCATGACGCAATCAGTCGCGAGAGACACAAGAGCCAATGGCCTTTCACAACCAATGTTGATGTAAGGATTCTTGTAGCGGCATTTTTTGAAATCGTGCTGCACACTGCAGCGGGGCACAGGAAGTATATGGAAGACGGAGACAGCGACCGCATCTATTCCTCTCACAAATCAATCGTTTTGCCTCAAAAGACTTGGAATATTAATATTTTTCAAATAAATTATGACGGTGGTTGTATCTGCCTGCTATATCTTGTGTTTTATTGACAGATGGTAGGTTTAGGGGCAGGGGTTGGGTTATGTGCTCATAAATGTGTAAATAATATCATTTAAATAAAACTGTTTTGACTGTTTACATTGAAAAATCACGCCCCTACATATATTGGTAAAAACAATGGCATTATTGCATATATCTTTTAATTATGACGATAAAATTAAAAAATTATTGCGTCAGCATATTGACGCTAAGGGTTTCCTATTTAAAACAACGGAGGACCCTTCACGTCGAAAACTGACTAAAAAGGGGTACCTTGAAAAGAGACGCAAAAGGGTCTTGACCAAGCGTCAAAATGTGACGAGTTGGAGTGAGACTGTGTTGCGAAAACATACCTAATGGAAATGCCCATACATCTCAAAAAGTTTTTATACTCGCATTAGGTGGCTTTTCAGGCAGTTCGAAAAAAAGAAATATTTAGCAAAACTGCCAAAAGGAAATTTGATCACATTTATAAAAAAAATCGCTAAAGTTTTGCGCAATTCTGTAATGTGAATGCAACTTGTTAGCTAGACCCCATCACCCAACGTAATGCCATTAAAAGAATAGTTCACCCAAAAATGAAAATTACGCCATAATCTGCTGACCCCCAAGCCATCCTAGGTGTGTATGATTTTCTTCTTTCAGACAAACACATTATGACTGTAAGGTTCCGGGTTTTTCTGGCCCGGATCTGCGCGTCTCACTTCTCCAACACTCTTCAGCGCTCCTGTGAAAAATACT
>JAUMHE010000044.1:5144862-5157004 GCA_032359235.1 Enteromius mattozi | reverse complement strand
ACTGCGAGAAACTTCTCAGTCCAGTTTTCTCGGAAGAGATTCAAATTTCTTTTTATCCAATTTTTCCAATTCCTACATGAGTTTTTTTTTTATTTATCCTGGCTCTTCCAAGCTTGGTAACGCTGGTGGATAGTGGCCATGATTTTGAAGCTCCATAAATCGGATATTTATGGGATAATCGGATAACCTATATGCTTCCGGGGTTTATCACATGTCCTCTATAGCAGATTAATGTTTTTTTTTAACAAAATATTTATATTTTTTAAATTATAACTCAAATCACTGACTTACGGCAACAGTCGTATGCAAATTCGTGAGAGAGTCTGAGAGATGACCTCTGACTTGACCTATGACGTATGAAATAAGAGGACATGTGATAACCCCCCGGAGGCGTGTAGGTTAGTTTTCCAATGCAGTACTTGTGTGTCACTCTTCCTCATGGCCTCTATCAACCAGCATTACCAAGCTTGGAAGATTCAGGAAATTGTTTTTAAAAAACTCAGTGTTCATCTGAAAAAAGAAAGTCAGATACTCCTACAATGGCTTGGGGGTGAGTAAAATATGGGGTAATTTTCATTTTTGGGTGAACTATTCCTTTAACCTGTTGATTTGCTTGTGTCTAAATGAGAGGAGATCCTGCATCTACGTTCCAACATCTGTCCGAAATTCCTCCATTAACTGAGAGCATTGTGTTAGTGAGGACCACCACCGTATTAATTCCCAAGCACACATGATGGTACCTTGGGCCATATGAGTGCAGAGACTTCAGCAGCAGAGAGGAAGTGTACGAGACGGCGGTGGCAACGGAGAACGAATGTCTATATGTGTTCTGTCACCCGTTACTAGCTACAAGCTTCCCCGCATTGATTCGTCGCTCAGCTACACGAACAAATATGGCACCACTCAAAGTGTACACACAAACACACACACATCTGCGCACCCACCGCCCACTTACTGAGTAAAATTCAGTTTCAGCGATGACCTGTAAGGCGGACATTTTGACCTCTCTCCGGGAAAGAGTTTGAGTCGAGGTGTCAGAGAAAATGGGAGCGATCACGGAGCCGTGGCAGTTTGTAGCGCAGGCAGCAGCTGCTGAAGGTGTGATGGGTGTATTTCTGTATCTGGAGAGCTGTAATGGGAGACACTCGCACCTTTCAATCGTCTCTCCACAACAGGGCCTGGATAATGAACGTGTCAACTGTTAACATTCCTGCAATGTGACTCTTCTCCTCCACCTCCTTCTCTCTGTCTGCATCTCTCATATTCTGCCTACCTCCTTATCCTATTGGCTTTCTCTCTTGCTCCCACTTGCTAATTTTCACTTCTCTGTCTCTGTCTCTGTCTCTCTCCGCCAACCTCCCACTTCCTCCCAGCACATTTCACTCTCCCTCTCCTCGCCCCATCTATCACCTCCCCCTACAATGTTCTCATTTAATCTTTCCCTCCAGAAATGCGTTCAGCTCCAATCATCTGAGATCACCTCGGATGACTTAGCGCTGTTGTTGCCACTATTATGGCTGATATTACCTGTGCTTTCTCACAACTGCTGATAAGTATGTTAGAAACCTCTCTCGTCTCCATGTCAGGACCTCTTCACCAGAAGAGACCGCTTAAGGCTCAACAAAGCCAGAGCTATGGCTCATTTCTCTTTGTTTGCGTCCCCGTGTCGAGCACCTTTGACACATTACATCTGCCGCATGAAGCACATCTGGGTGGACGAATTTGTCCCTGTTGCCATACCTGATTTCTTTTAAACAGTTGCTTTTAAGAATAACGAGAATCGGTTTCCCAGAATTTGGTTTCTTATTGAAAAATGTACATGCCCTTGTAAACTTTAGTCAAATAGATTAACTTCCCCTTTTTCTGCAACAGTATCTCTTCTCTGATTGCCCAAATTCTCAATGGACAAAATCTAGTCCGGCCCAATATGAGAAGCCGTTTTACTCGGATATGCCACAATAGGAAAGGTAAGACGCAACTTCCATTTCATGACAACTTTAAGTAAACAAAACTTCATGTGAAAAGACTTCCTGTTGATCATGAAAGCAGAAATTCATCAAATGATGGAGAGGAGCGTCATACAAGATGGATAATTGTGCAGTGAAAATTACATTTTATGACAGTTGTGGCACAGTAATGTTTAGTAATGGAGAGTTAAAACAATGCAGACAATGTATGCAAATAAACCATGCTCAATTGTTAGTCAATCTCCCTACCCAAACTCTGTGGCAAAAATGTATCTTTAATATGCAATGTCGTATAAACATGTCAGTAAACTGATATGTTAAACTTACAAATTTGCATTTTAACATTGCTTTCAAAAGAATAGCAAGAGTAAAATAGACTAGCACAAAAGCAGATATAAAAAAGAAAAGTAGAGATTTTAAAGTACATATATAATAATTCCATATGTTTATGGCTGAGCAAGTACAAGTGGAAGGTGCATTCTCAGGTTTTTTTGAAGGTTGTGATGGTTTCAACAGATTAGGAGGTTAAAAGATTAAAGTGCCCCTATTATGAATTTTTAAAAATAACCTTTTAATGCAGTGTGTAACACAGCTCTAAGTGAATGAAAACAAAGTTTTAAATCGAAAAGTGTACCATGTATAAAGTTAAGGCCCCGATATACTTCAAACGAAATTGAAGAACGAACTGAAATGACATCATTTTTAAACTAAATCAGACTAAAACAAAGTTTGTTTTGAGTTTGTTTTGGTAGTTCGAATCGGCTAACCAAAGCAAACTTTTTAGGGAGTTTGTTTTGGCTCCTAAACACCTTTGAGCTACCATTGGTCTGAGGCGGTTACACAATCGGTGGGTGTGTTCTGAAACTCCACCTTCTTTGACGCTGGATTTGTTTTTCCCGGTTCATTTGTCATTCAGCCGAGGTCAGGCAAGGGAGCAACATCATCTATGATTTCTCCAGTAGTGCTGTACACAGGCATTACAGGCATGATGAAATGAAAATGTCGCCAATCAGACCAATCATTGCAGATTAACATCACGCAAAGGAAGGATTGCATATCAACCTGTTATGTTGGGAGACACCCAAAACCAAAATATGAACCTTTCAATTCCCACAATAGGGCCACTTTAAGAACAGTGGGAGTGAAGGTTTAGTAAATCGTCTTTGCAAAATTAGTCTGATTCACCAAACAATGTGAGTGATTCACCAACTCAAGTGATTTGTTTGTGAACTGGATATTACATTACGCTCAACTAATCAATTGTGTTTGAGTAGTTACTACTACATTTCCAGATGTACGTGCGTAACACGATGGTGCTCAGTCTTTCAGACTTTTCAAATGTTCAAAAGTAAAAAAGACAAGGTTGGGTGGACGAATGTTCTTTGGGCTGAAGGGTGACAGTTAATATTACATGTTCTCAGAGGTGACATGAGCCCCCATGGAGCAGGTGCTAAGTGCGTGTTGAGTCACCATTGCCTTGTGCGGGTGGGTGAAAATGCCATTTACCTGAGCCAATCACAAAGAGCCTACTCGCCTTCTCCCGGTGGGCAGTCCAGACTCATTTAACAGCTGTTCCCCCTCTGACTATCTCTGGCTCTCTGGAGATCATGAGATCCATCACTGACCAGGCACCTGCAGAGGCCATGGGTTAAGTTTGCATTATAGCGAATCCCCATGATTCCAGCTCACTGAACTCAATCTTGTTTAATATATAAAGATGTGCTTTTTAATTATCTTCATGTCATGTTACATTTCCGCCGCAGCACCTGGGAGAGAAAGGCGATGCGTCACTGCACTTCCTCATCTCCTTTGTTCTCCCTTTCCCATTTTGCGCTCTCTTTCCTTGATTTTTCCATCTTTTTCTTGATTTGATTGTCTCTCCGCCTGCGGCCCCCCTCCCAGTCTTCTTTTGTCATGTCCGATCTTTCCCATCTGTGCCGCAATTCATGCAACACTTATTCAGACCCGGCCTGTTAATGCAAGTGATAATGAAACAAGTGCAGCCTGGCGTACAACCCCAAAAATCATGCGAAATATTTCTGTCCTAACACCTCGCATCTCGCTCGCAATCTCACACGCCCATATCCTGGACATGGGGCGAGAGTATTTTCCTTCCTCGTGTGTTGATCGCTCTCTCCCAGGAATTGTATCATAACACTAATCACTGTCGGCTTCGGAACGACAGCGTTCCCCACCGACAAGGGAATAAAGGGAATACCTGGCTAATTACTCCCTCGTAAGCTTGGACCTGCTGAGGGTCTAATGAGCGTACACGAGTCTACCGTTGAGATCTGATTTCAGATGAGAAAAAAGAAGTGTAAAGTTAGCTGGAGATGGCCGGAGGAGGTGAACTTGTCTCCCTTGATGTGCACTTAATTGACAGGAAGCCAATGTGCGGGAAGAAATCCCCAAGAGCAATTATTAATAATGGAAGATGGAGAAATATTTATACACACAGAAAAACCTGATCTAGCAGCTTTCCTTTCGCTAGTTCACCTGCCTCCATCCTGTTACATATCTTGGCATTCACTGGTGCACTTCACCGTGCCATGCCTATTCATGTCGTTTAATGTGAAAAACACGCCGGTGCTGTCCGATCCTGGCGGAAAATAGAGCTTTGCAGGAGAGAGCGCATGGCGGAACTGCCGGGGACATGTGAGACAGCTGGGGTAGTCGGCCAGCAAAGGCGTTTAACCTCGAGACACCTGAAATGGACCTTATACTCTTGTGTAATTTCACCTGGAAAGCGGTTTGGATATTCTTTCTGAATTCCGCATGAAGAGTCCAAAAGTCTGAACACTTCAAGCCCATTTTTGCATTCCCAGAAAGCAGTCAGGGAGGAAATAACTTGATTTCTCTGTAAGCTTCGAAAAGAAGCCAGAGCGCTGCGACTGTAACAGATGTTACGATGTATTTTGGTTTCCATTTGCAGCTGAGGCCTTAATACCAAATTACAGTTTACTCTAATGGAAGATTGGCTCAATTTTCTGGCCATTGAATGGGCCAGCTGGAACAGATGTTGAACGCGTGAGATTGTTTATGGATTGCTTGTGTTTGTTTGCTGCCTTGTTATGCGCATCTTTCCTCTTGTTAACAGGTTTATGGTTAGCGGGTGCTGCGGCACACTGTGTCCATGCAGGATTTGGAATGTCGTTTCATGGTGTTTGGGCATAACAAGGTATGAAGAACGGAATTTTATGGGAACATCCCTTTATGAGAGGCAACATCGGTGCGTCTGGAGATGTGATTTGTACAAAGAAGCTGAAATCTCAGCTTAGCCCACACACACTGAATATTCTAGGACAACAGAGGTGGGAGTTAGAATAGTTTTCCCCAACAGATGAGGCTTTTGTTGGCGCTACAACACCTGCCTGCCAGTCTACCTGTCTGTCCGCCTGTCTTTTCAACTGTTACTTCATTTTGTTGCTCTGCCTTCAGCATTAATATTTGAGTTTGGAGGATTCAAAGTCCGACTCTCCATATGTTGTTGCTAGTGAATGCAGATGTTTGCTGGCTAACAAGTCTTGGCTTGAAAGGCATGTGTTGCGCAGTGTATGGAAATCCAAGTTTAACGTGAATGGCAGCATGATGCGGCTTTGTGGAAGAAAGGAGGGTGCAGT
This sequence comes from Enteromius mattozi, assembly GCA_032359235.1. NCBI lineage: Eukaryota > Metazoa > Chordata > Actinopteri > Cypriniformes > Cyprinidae > Enteromius > Enteromius mattozi. The sequence continues at coordinate 5,151,417 of JAUMHE010000044.1, read as the reverse complement.
TTATGAAGGGACTTTACACCTCCACACACAAAGAACTTTTCACTTAGCGATCTCCTTAGGGAACACTTTACAACAACATATTATCTCCCCAACTCTTCTCTTCCTCTCTCTCTCTCTCTCTCTCTCCATCTTCTCTCACTCTCCCTTTCAGGGGTAGCTATCTAATTCTGTGTATTAAAAAGTGCCTGCGGTTCTTAGCTGTTGAATATTTCATGCCTTTTAATTTTTTCTTGCTGCTAAGAGTAACTTTAACAGTTATTCTCTTTCTCTCTCCCCCCCACCCCCATCCCTCAAACCCACCGTGAAATCAAATTTCGATTCATACATACATTTCATAGTGCCAGTAATCTGTAAAACAAACCCAGCCCTGTATGGTGGAAATGAACAATATATCACACAGAAATCTGTGTCTATGTACAATCACTTCACAATTAACACTGTGTCAAATGGCTAATGGATAATAACGAATATGGTAAACCACCGTAAAACAACAAAAATCCAATTTAAAAACAATACTGTTATCTAAAATACTGTATGATTAACACATGACAAAATATGAAGTGTTAGCATATCTTAATTTGTGGATTTTACTACTTTGAATTAGAAAAAACTATGTAATTAGCAAAACAATTCATTATTTAAATCTGCCTAATTTTAACTTTTAACTCAGTTTAGGTTTTGCAACTTGCAAAATATTTATTTTCATAATAGATTTTACACATTTACTGTACATGAATGTAAAATAAAACTGCTCAGTATGACCATTTTTTTATTTTACAGATAATTTGCTGAAAATAAAAAGGGGATTCAGACACAATTTTGTACCCAATTTGTGGAAAGTGGCTAAATATATCTTAGCAGTGGATTAATTTAAAATCATAGTGCCTAATTCTAAAAGAAGCTTTTTTGAAGAGTTCTATTGGATGCGCCTTGCATGTGCATGAATGTTCAAAGCTTTATAATCGCCACTGTGATTAAAATGAACGCCAAGTTATGTCTGGCATATTAATGAAACATGAGCGCGAGGCCAGTGTGTGTGCCTGAGTTTCAGCAGTCCATCCCCTCCTTATCAATGGAGGGATACATGCCAATCAAATAAAAGATGGGGTTGAAAATCTAATTAAAGTACATTTAATTAAATCACCTTTTAATACTTATTTTCTCCTCAATGTATTCAAAAGGACACATGCACCCCTTGGTTTAACTTCTGAACATGTTACAGTATTTTCCTCTGTTCAAGTAAACACTGCGTCCTTGATTTAATCTCGCTAGTATTGAATTGGGTATTTGCGAGAGAGAAAATAGGAGAATGGCCATATGAACCCATCATGCTCTTTCTTATGAAAGCTTGATTGGACCTTGAACGGGATGTGGCCCGCATGAGCAGCATCCAGTCTTTAGCTGCACTTTCAGTCTCATTACAGGCTGATTGATCACCTGAGCTGCCAGCATCAGTTTTCCTCTACAGTATGTAATTACACTGTAAAAATAATATTCATTGAGGCAAACACACAGACCCCAGGCAACACAAAGACTCAGTGGGCATTCGGAGGGTAAATAACTCTGGAAGAAAGGAGATTTCATGCAAAAACTTGAAGAGAAAGTCAACTCGGTAACAGCCTCTGGTTTATAGAGTCGCATCCATGGCTTGTTGGTGTAGTTTGTTTATAAGACGCTGTTTTACAGACTGTTTCATCATAATGATTAAACTCATATGATATTCAGAGGATCATCCCCTAGGAATCATCAAGGGGACAACATTACTAAAATACGCAAAGCATTTTTCTTTTGGGAATAGCAGGGGCTGGACTTCAGGGGTTTAAACCCAAATGTTTTTTTTTTTTGTTTGTTTTCTATGCATGATCATTTTTTGTCAGTCATAAAATACTTCAGATCTGCAATTCTGCTCTATAAATCAGATGTAGTCTCACGAGCCAGACTTCGACTACTGGCATTGTGTCTGGTGCATATTGATGTTTATTCTGCAACAAAGTGAAACCTCATTTGAATGATGCTTCAGCTTTTTGTTCTGCAGTGAACACCAGAGAAATTAGAGGAACCTGCTTGTTGACTTTTTTTTTGAATGATGTATCCTTGCATACATATGTAAGAAGTAGGATTTAAAAAGTATTGCATAACATTTATGTTTGCTGAAACTTGCGGTTTGTGAAAAACTCAATTTTTAAGTGACAGTGGCTGGAACCTTTAAAACTTTATCAAAAGCAGGTAAATATACAGAATATCCTGCTGAGATTTTGGGGTAAAGAAATGAATACTTATATTCAATCAAGAATATATTAAACTGATCAAAAGTGACATTAAAGACAACAAATGAATGGGGCTCCTTTGAACTCTCTTTTCCTCAAAGACTCCTATTATAAGCAACATAACTATTTTCAACATTAAACCCTTTAAATAAAATAAGAAGTGTTTATTGACAAATCAGCATATTAGATTGATTTCTGAAGGATCATGCAACATTTAAGACTGAAGTACAAATGCTGAAAAATCAGCTTTGCAACACAGGAATAAATTGATACAATATGTCACAATATTACGGCTTGGTGAGCATTTAAAGATAAAGGCACAGCTGATCTGATCTATGATCACATCTAAGGCTGAGACAGAATCTAGCCTCAGAAACATGTCCACTTTATAATACATGTGAATGACCTCTCGCAGATTCAACATGTTTTATAAAGTGTACTGTATTCCAATTTTTATCAAAAGACAGCACCACACACAAAAGGTCTGGGCTAAGCTGTAAATATCCTCTTAACTTAGAACCGCCCATGGCAGACTGTACTATTGTTCCTTAATTGGAATGCAACATATTTTGTTGTATTAGTCAATCAACAGTGCACCACTAATTGTGGGTTTGGTATGCCATCAATATTCATAAACACAATCCATACTGCCGCATGGATGTTACAAGAATAAGATTAATTTCCCATTTCTTACTCCTTTTCTTGCGGAAAGAAGTAATTATTAGTAGTATTATTTTAAAAACCGCCTTCACTGTTGTTCCTTTGGCATTTGTATTCAACCTCCATGCAATATAATACAGCAGCAAATAACCTCATCATTAAGTCCATATCAGCCATGAACATGCTTCATTGTTTAGAGACACTTTTTGGTTTTTTTCCCCCTCGCAAAATAATGGAACTTCTGGTAGATAATGCGTCCGTTTGAAGAAAAGACCAGGGAGTGTCAAGCTGAATGTAATGATTTCATAAATGTAAATTCAAGCAAGATTATACTTCCCCACACCAGTTACCAGGGTTTGGCCCTTAGTTACGAAATTAGTTATTCATGAGTGAAACCTTTAGAAAAGGTGACAGAAATGAATTATTAATAGCCAATAGGTCCAGACCAGGACAATATATCTCCTTCTTCCCCTTCGCCACGTTATTAATTAGTCATTTAAGTGTCATAAATAAGCAATCTGGATGGAGAGTGCGGGAGTTGCATGATTACATACTAATTACCCAATCAGAGGTGCGCTAATTAATTTCTCCACTCACGTGAGTATGGACTGGTGTACAGTTTATCATGATCAGATCGAACAGTGCATAGTAGTCTCATTTAGCAAGACATCTGACTATTGACACAGAGTCTCACCCACTTTGGCCGCATTGGTAAAATGACCAAGCAGAGCTTTCTTTTTCTTGCCATGTTTAGAGATGAGCTCCCTGAAAGCTTATATCTAAGCATGCTCAAGGTTTTACGTTTATTCATTTAGCAGACGCTATCATTTAATGACTGCTTCAGCATAATCAAGGATATCTCATGTACTTGAGCATCTTAAATGGAACTCTTGAATATCTTTTAAATTAAATAACAAAGAGGAGTCCCTGGTACCTTATACAGCTACAGAGACAAAACAGTCTCTCTGCAGATCGGTAACATCCTGCGCACTTAAAATACGGATCATTTTGACTCCTGCTAAAAGCCTGGACAGAACATAGTATCTGACACACAGCGCAGGTAAAATGGTAGTGTATATCAGATGGATGGCTGCACTGATGTCAGTACAGGACTTCCTGCTGGGGAGATGGGTGGCAATAAGTATGCACTAGCGCAAAAGAGAAAGACAGAGAAAAAGAGAAGCAATGTTCAAAACAGCATATTACCGTACAATTATTCCTACAAAATAGTACAAGAGTGCTCACTGCATATACAACAATGCAATGCCCATGACACTTTTAGATGGTATTTGCATATAAATATGTCAGTGTGTGGACACAACCACTCTACAATAAAAAAAAATAATAATAATTATTTTTTCATGAATAGGGTGGGGTGAGCAGTAGCTCATTATCATTTAAAGGGACATGCTCTGAAAAATGAGTTTTTTGATTAAGTAAAAAGGGTGTTGTTTTACATAACCATTGAGGAATTTTAACCAAAGTACATTGCAGACATTTCTTGAAGACACCATAAGAACGATACCAACTTGTGGAAAATGGACATCTGTCCTCCCTTTTATCCCTCCATTTGTAATATGTTTAAGTTATTTCATCCACAACTTTTATCACCGTTTCTTGACTGCTAAATGTTAAAGGTGCCATAGAATGGCAAACTGTATTTACCTTGGTATAGCTAAATAATAACTGCTCTGTACATGGAAATGACATACAGTACCGTGAGTCTCAAACACCAATGTAAATCTCCTGCATGAAAAAGACCACTGAAAAACAGGTGAATCACTACACCCCCAACATTTGCATAACGTATACCTGCCCATGCTAGGCCAGCCACCAGCCGAACCTACACAACCCAACCACCAGAAGTTTAAGTTTAATCCTAGGGTTGTAAATGGACATGTAAAACTGTTTTTTGGAGATTGTCTGCCCTTACCTAAGCCACATACCTTCTATGTCCTTATCAGAGAACATTTAAGACATTTTAACAACAAATTTGAGTTAAAAAGCCAAATAAGTGATTTTATTTTCAAGGTAATCAAATTAGAGCAAGCATCTGGAGAAAACTATCAGTTATCATTGCAATCCATCTTAATGTCAGTTGTTCAGCTGTTCAGAAATTTGCAAACTGCCATCTTTGCTTATGGGCACTTTTGTTGGGCCATAAACTACTTCTCATTTTAGAGTCACAGAAAAATGACACCATGGCATTGATTGGCTCTAACTGAAAGACAATTCTGACCTGTGATGTCATGATAAGCACTACTCGCATCATGTTTTCAAAAACTTGCATTCTAAATATAGTTAAAGCTTGAGACAGAGCAGATGAGATATGAGATGAAATAAGAAAAGGATGGATGCTCTTTCGTACACTCCAATGCTGATTGAGTTTTTCTGATTCACACACACACACACACTCACACTCTAATTAAAGGTTAAGCCGATTCCACCACAGTCTGATAGCACTGAGAGGCAGAGGATGTACCATTTAAAAAACCCAGTAATTAATGCTGCTCACTCTGCAATCATACGAGAAAAGAGGTTGAAAGGCGCAAAAGACTAAATATACGCTCAAATAGGAACAGCGGTAGATCACATATTTTTCCTTTCCTCTTCAATAGCCCTGTATTCCATCAATGACACTCACCTTTCACAAACAGAGCAAAATTCGTCCACACCTTACGTCCTTTGAACCAGAAAAACTATAATTATTTTTGTAAAGAGGAATGCTAGAGAGAGAGAGAGAGAAAATGATTTTAATTAAATTTAGAGCTAAAATGGAGGTACTTGCTTTGGTGTCATCCAGTGTTGGTAGTAAAAGGTTTGTTTAGCTCTTAAGGTAGTTTACAGGAGGTCAGTAATCCCTATGCATGCTGCTAGCAGTAAAACACATAACCCCAGCTCATGCTCTACGAAACACGGTATTGGTGCAGAGCTTAAGCTGCCAGACGCCAAGAAAAAGCCCCAGAGTTTGTTTTTTTTTCCCCGTCCAGGCGGGTTTTTCTCCTGCTCTTCAGTCGTGCTGTTGGACGCCTGTATTTTGGGGATTAGTAGCTTAATCGACCTTGTAATGGGGAGATCAGAGCAGCGTGGAGCCATGGAGAGGAGTTCTCACACACATATACACACGCTTATTCTCTTGCAAACACACACATACACACAATCAACCCCCACCGTGCTGAGTCTGTCTAGAACTTTGTATGTGTACTAGCTGTTTATTTTGCTCCTAAAATAAATAAAGGTTGAAGCAATCTTGCTTTTCAGATACAGTTGTAATCTCAGAGGGAGGGTGGAGATATGGTCACCGAGCAAACATGCAGAAGCTTGTTCACACCATGTCAGTAATTAGTTATATTACACATAAAGCCGTTTCTGTAAGCCTCTCTAACTCTAATTAAGCGTCATGTTTAATAATAGTAATAATAATAATAATAATAAATAAATATATAATATATATATATATATATATATATACACATACAGTGGGTAAGAAAAGTAAGACCCCCTTAAATTTTTCACTCTGTTAAATTGCAGCCATTTGCTAAAATCATTTTAGTTAATTTTTTTCCTCATTAATGTACACACAGCACCCCATATTGACAGAAAAACACAGAATTGTTGACATTTTTGC
>JAUMHE010000044.1:5128606-5144790 GCA_032359235.1 Enteromius mattozi | reverse complement strand
CTGTTGGGACTGTATTGGACAGGTGATGAGCAGTGCCTGGTTTTCTCCACACATACCGCTTAGAATTAAGGCCAAAATGCTCTATCTTGGTCTCATTAAACCCGAGAATCTTATTTCTCACCATCTTGGAGTCCTTCAGGTGTTTTGTGGCTTTCATGTGTCTTGCACTGAGGGGAGGCTTCCGTCAGGCCACTCTGCCATAAAGCCCCGACTGGTGGAGGGCTGTAGTAATGGTTGACTTTCTATAACTTTCTCCCATCTCCCGACTGCATCTCTGGAGCTCAGCCACAGTGATCTTTTACTGTTCTGTTGTTTTTTTTTTAATGTGGGAGCCAAAACTGTGCTTGTGGATAAAAGTTACATCAAACTGCACAGATGTTAAAAGGTAAGTGTGTCTGTCCATCCAAGTGAACACAAAAAACAACCAACAAACTACCGGAACAGTTATGTTATGTTTTCTGTACAAAGATGTAGCCTTGATTTTCCATTCGTTGACAGTTAATGTACAGTAGCTCGAAAACTGATGAGTGTGCATTTTTAAAGACACAATCTGAAGGAAGCGCAATGTGTCACAGATGCCCAAGAGGTATTTAACAGTTTAAATATCTAGACCTGTCTGTGACTCCAAATCCTGCAGAGTGAAATGCGTTTTGAATAGAAATGACATTAGCAATGTCAGACAGCCTTGTCAGAAGACTTCAAAAGGAACAAATTCAAAGAGACAATCCATTTTTAATTGTATTTTGGTGTGAACATGAATAGTAGCAATATCTACTAATCTAGGTATTTCACTGCAGTCAAATAGGTTAGTTAGGTGAATGTAGCTGTTGTACTGGTGAACAAGTCAACAAGATGTGTATTGATTTGGATGCTGGTTCCCAGCAATGGATACAACTGATTGTGTTCCCACCAGGCTTTTTATAGCCTCTAGCTAAATCAGCATTACTTCTTTACTTAAACTGCATAACCAGAATAAGAGCATATCTATATTGGTCCAGCAGCTAAAACAGCACTAAACCAGTACTGACCAAATTATTATTTTCATCAGGGTGCTTTTATTTTTTTGAGGGCCTGGTGAGGGGTCACAGTAATGCATCTCTCACTGGTGCGGATTTGCCTAATGCCTGCCAGGGAAACATGGGAATGCATTGTACAGTCATCCTTCTCTCTCTGGGGCGTTAATCCTGTGTTATCTCATATCAGAGATGGTGTAGGGATCGGGTGCATGAGGGATGATAAGATGAACAAACACTGCGGCTCATTAGAGCGAAGACATTGTGTAATCACTGCTCTAATCTCTCATAATCCCAGCATCTACAACCAGCCATACTCTCAAAGTGGGCTTGCCCCTCCACCTCCCCTGCCCTCTCATTCCGGACATAAAGGTCAGCTTGGTTAGCTTGAACCAGGTGAGACCGGGAAATGTAGGGGTGTTTAGTCCTCCAACCCCAATTAAACACACGTAAACAAAGCCGATCAAGATCTTCTGGATGACTATAAACTTCCATACAGAGTGTTGAGGCAAGTTAGAACAGAACCAGGGATAGCCGATCACGCAGACTTTAGTTCCAACCCTAATCAAACTAATCTAAAGCAGCAAATCAAGGTGTTTGAAATCATTAGAAAAGTGGTTTTCAATCCTGATACTGAGGATCCACGTCTCCCTTATCTAACACACCTCAGTCAGATCATCAGCTCATTAGGAAAGGACTGCACAAACTCAGCTGAGTGTGTCACATAAAATAGAAATGTGTAGAGCAGTGGGTCTCCAGGACTAGGATTGGAGCTGTAACCCAATCTAACTAAGGAGGTCTACAATAATCTGTTAGGATTTCCATTGATCTCAATGGCCAACTTAGAGGCAGTCACAAAAGTATATGGCATATGACTGACTCTGGAGCAACAGGAAAATTAAGCCATGACAACACTGATTGGCTGACTGCACCACACAAACAAATCCTAAACTCAACCCAAATCCTAAACTGGTCACTAGCATGAGCAGTAATGTCAAAGACAGCAAACAGGGAAGCAATTCTAATCAATCTTTATAAAGGAGTCATCGGATGCCCATTAATGAAAAGTCTATAATATACTTAGGCTAAAAAGGTGTTTTGTTACACTACCATTGAGAAATAACCAGTCAAAATCAGTTCTGTTTTCATCAAGCCATTCTAGTCCAAGTTGCTTTAAACGCTAATGAGCTCTGCTGACCCCATGGTCTGATGAGCCGTTTTCACACGACTGTTTAATGTAGTCGCAGACTAGAACATATATGCGATTTGCAAAGATTCATTAAAAAAAAACCACATACTCACTTCTTCTAGATGAAGCTGGATCACAAATGATTTGTGCGAACATAGGTGCATTTAGGCAGATTGGGATTGGCGCATTCCCCTCAAAGTAAAAGTAACTATAATCCTCTACATCTTCAGCAGCTCAGAAGTCAGAAGTAAATAATGACTGCTATGTTCATTATTACATCCAACAACAAAATGCCCCAAATGCTTAATCGGAGACATCTCGTCTTCTCTCTCGTTGTATCCCTGCTCCAGAGTCGACTCAGTGACAAACTTATTGACATATCACAGCCCTGTCAATCAACTATCGCGGGAGCGACCTGTGCAGAACTACATCATTCTTTCTACATCATTTTTGCTAATGTACTGTAGCAGGTCTCCAGGTACTCCATGAATACAGAACATTTGCATACCGAGCAGCATATATACGTACTGCATTTCTTTCACATGTCTCTCACTTTTTTGCTCTCAGTGCCCTCTCCAACTTTTTCTGCTGCCTGTCTCATTTTCTTCTTTTGCTCTTCTCATCCTGCACTCCCTTCTCTTTGTCTTTCTGTCTCTCTCTTTCGTGTATATGCCGTTTTTTTTTTCTTTTTTTCCCTTCTCTAAACTAATAACAGAAAGGGTGCTCGTGGGCAACCCAGTGGAAAAAAATCAATACTCTCTCATACAAAATCAAGATTTCTTTTATCCTGCCACTTTTGTTGCTTTTCTTTCTCTCTCTTTCTCTTGCTGCCACTCCTCTGAGCTCTCCTACGCTGGTCTTTAGAGTGCCGTGGAACACTGTCGTGGATTTTACGAGGTGCTCTTTCACTGGTTTTTGATCGATTGAAAATAATCAGATCTTTTCCCTTGATGCATCTCATCGGAGCACTCATCTGACCTCTTGGCTCTTCAAGTAGTTTTTCAGGGCCGGCCAAACACATGTGAAGTGTTGGCGGGGGTGTCGGGTAGGTTGGCCTTCTCCGCAAGCCGCCCCATCATACACACTCAAGCCTATTACTCCAACCCAGAGCCAGAGTGAAGAGAGGCAGGTCAGGATCTAGCCTCGTACACTCTTCAAAGAGAAAGATAGGCAGAGACAATAATGACAGGTTGAGCAGAGGGTGTTTTAGGCAGTGGCATTTGGTGGACTTTTCAAATGAGGAGGCAAAGGCCTCTGTCTGCACTGTAAATTTATATTCAAGTTCCATTTGATGCTTACATGGTTTGTAGCATAAAATGTATTTACCTTACACTATCAACAATTAGGATGATAAACAAAATACTGGCTATTATTCACAATTCAGAGTTGAAAGTACAAAGTTCCCCTATTATGGGTCATGAAAGTCCCAACAGGTTGCTATGCATGTAAGAACAAAAAAGCCTTAGATTTTTTTATAATATGCATAAATTTTTATTCGTTCTACGATTAATTTTTCCAAATTTTTCTGGTGGTCGATTTCATTTCGTCACCTAGTGGCAAAGAATGAATTCGCATTTTCATTTAGACCAATGCGAAAAGACCGACAAGTGGGCGATATGTTAATGTTATAGCTGATTGCACTGAATATATGCTGCCTCCCTGCTATTGATTTGTTCGATTTGAAAATATCTTATCATTTGGCAAAATCTGCTGAAGTGAATTTCTTTTCCAAATATTTCCTCCACAAAAGTACTAAAACAATTGTTAATTGAACCGTTGTAAAACCAGAATCATTAATCAAACTCGTTACACTGCTCCATGCTATTCCCATCGGTAGCCAGCAAGCAACCATTTATTATTATTCATGTCTCTCGTATCTCTCCACTCCAGCTATTATATTAACAGGCACCTTCTTTTCAGACCATTAGACAATAAATCCTCAGTAAACACCACAATTCTGCTGCTCCCAATGGGGTCAAGTTTTGGATGGTTAGCGTGGCTCCATTAACCCCTCGTGTTACATGGACTAAATATATGGTTAAAAAAGCATATCCCTCCATTTATGACCATTCATAAAAGTGTTTTTGACGTTGTTTAACAGCCGGTCAGCTATCACAGAGTGATTAGTGACTTGACATTTACTATTCAGGTAATCTCAGGAGGTACTGTGCCAGCCAGACGACTGCCTTTAAGATGAATGGGAATTCTAAAGGATAGTTCTCTCCAGCTATAACAGGAGTTTTGTTTTCTTACAGTCACATCATGCTTAAGCATCTTAAGAAGCAATTAAACGCTGCCCCTTTGATGTCACTCTTGGACAACATACTGTAACTTCAAAACAACAACAACAAAAAGATAGTGAGTTATACATAGTTTGTTTTACTTTATTATTGTATTTGCTGATCCAAATAGTTTTGAGAAGGCACTGTCTCTCCTGCTTCATCAGAGAAAATGCCACTGGTTTTAGGGTGCAGTTTGGCAGTTTGTATAGGTCTAATGGGACGCACAGCTCCAGTATTACTGTCAGATGGCGCAGATGGACAACAGAGGGAGAAAAGGCTTTCGTAGACGACAGAGAAAATGGGAAAAGAAAAAGGGAGGAGGGGGAGCGTGTTCTCTCACTTGCCGACGTGATTACACGCTGGCAGAACAGGGGCGAGGATATGGGGAGCGGACTTCCAGCGACGACTATAATGTGCAATTTTTTTTGTTTTGTCTGTTTCTAAAAGCTCTGGTGATGCCACAATGCCTCTGTCATGCCAATAATGCCCGACTGAAATGGAATGAATTGACAGAGGCAGGCAAAGAGACAGAGGGAAGGGGATGGCCGAGAGAGAGAGAAAGAGAGAGAGAAATGAAAAGCTCATTATAAGCAAGGCTCTCTTTTTTTCATACATCGCTCATTTTGTCTCAGCAGTTTGTTTTATTTATTTGAAGTTAGTGGCTTAATGAGATCCCAGAGGCCCAGAGCTGAGACGGAGAAAGAGAGAGAGAGAGAAGGAAGAAGAATGGAAAGACTGGGAAATAGAGAAGGACGAAAAATATATACATTTTTAAAAGAAGGAGAGATGTGGAAAGAGAAAATGGAGGTATAACTAAATGGTGTTGATGAGTAATTCACAGAATACTTGTCAAGAGCATGTTTGGGTCAAACTCAAAAGACAGAAATAATATATATATTTAGAAAGAAAATTCGGATATCTTTAGAGATCTCTATTCTATCTATATAAAATATAATTTTTAAATGTATTTGTTGCACTGCCTTTAACTTATACAGATAAATGTAATAAACTGCTGCATGACATGTAATGTGAAACTAATGTGAATCATCACTGAAAATAGTGGCCTTTTTTATGAAATCATTACAGTAATGATAATTTGGGGAGAAAATGTGTTTAATTGTCATAAAAAATTATGCAAAAATCATAATGGTGCTAAAATGGTTCTTCATTAAATTCTTGCACAATTGTAATATTTTATTGTCATTTTGGGGGTGAAATATGACTTTCAGAAAGAGTAGAGGCATCAGCTATCAACAACTTCTCAATCACAACCACGTCCCACCCATACACTTGTAAACACATTAGGTTTTCCATAATATAGTGTGCATAAAAGGCAGCTAGCATTTAAGGGGACCTCACAAGCAACTGGAAGTCATTCGTTTTCAATCAGAGCTGATGATTTCAGTAATCACACACAATGTGATGCGGGCATTTTTAGTGATGTGATAAAGTTTAGAAAGTGCTTTATGCAAATAAGCAGGAATTAGAAGTAGCGCCAATGAAAGAAAATCTCTCTCACTCATGTGATCTGTCTCCTTTGAGAGCCCATAGTGCAACAAGACTGAAGTTATGGTTAATGTAAATGAGCTATTGTGCTATATGATTTGATTTTGGCCAAAACATGGAGAAATAAAAAAAAAAAAAACATCTTGTGTGGAAAACTGTTTAAGGAATTGTCATCACTCTGGGTGAAGTTTGATTATCCAGGTAAAAGTTGGGCCACCCACACATCCTTTTCCCTGGCAACTTCCATCAGTTCCTTCCAGGGGTCCCCAAGGTGTTTCAAGGCCAGCCGGGAGATATCACCCCTCTAGCACAACCTAAGTCTACCCTGGGGTCTTTTCCCATCTTAACAAGCTTGAGAAGCATCACCTGGGCCATCTCAACTTGCTTCATTCAGTGCAGAGAATCTAGGAGGACTAGGAGTGCGCCTCTACCAGTCTCTCTCGGATGTCAGAAAATGTAACTTTAAGCAACCAGCAACTAACCCTTCACCAGGAGTTTGATTGACAGGTGATCTGACGAATCATAACATCAAATCTGCCATTTTGTCTGACAAACAAACCAGACAGGATAGATTTGGTCAACCCAGGCTTATTGGAAATTTCTGCAACCTTGTAATTATGCACCTTACTGCACGTTTCGCCACAGTTTCAAAGTGAAATGTCCAGAGAGTGGCGCTAAAACACACGTTTAATACGTAACCGTGGCACGTTTGTATTAGGTTGGCACAGGTACGTATTGCAGCATTTTTATAATGCTGCTCGAGGCACGTTTTGTGGCCGTTCAGAATTCAAATATCCAGTGAGAGTCACTAAAGATTAATGCTATATCATGTTGGAAATATCCCCTACACCAAACCCAAACCTAAACCTACCTAATAGTGTTAACTTATGCAAAAGTAATGTTAAAACGCATTCGCTAATGCAGCCATGCTATTTTTACTTCCTTACTCCGATTTGAGCTGTTTTGTTTTCTAACCGTTTTACACGGGATTCAAACCAGTGCTAAGTGGAACATTGTATCACGTGAGCTACCGAGTAAACCTACTGAACTGGAAAACTCATACATATGAAGCTGTATATATGATGACGATGTTCAAAAGTATCAGTTTTCAAATTGTGAAGGATGTTAAAAATGGTTTGAAGTCATAACATAACATTCTGCATCGAATTGTGTGAAAGTTAGTGTAGTGAGTGGGGCGGGGCCGAGAGCCGTGGGAGTGGAACGATGCCGGTGGAGTTGAATGGTAAGACAACAGTGGAATATGAAAGAGGACCAGGCCTGGGCTTTTGTTTATGTTTTGTGATCGGCAGTCATCCGTGAGGGGCTGCCGCGTTACATTTGTGTTTGTTTATTTTATTATTAAAGTCTTAAAATGTTCCAGTTCTATGAACTTTGCTACAATTAGCCTTTATTAATCAAAAATGTACCTGTAAATCATACTTTTGTGTGAAAAGGAATAAAAGTTGTGTGAGTTTTACTGCCTCTAGGTTGGATTTGGTGGACCGGAACTTTAAAAATTATGTGCATTTCTTCTGATGTTCAATAATGTTTATTTTGTGTTTTAACTTGTTAATAAGAAGAGATCATCGGTTCACGTGCCTCTTGAACTGAGGTGCAGAACAGTGATCTGTCATCACAATGGTATTTGTTGTTTGAAAAACATATATAAAAAATGACAGTTTGAATGCAGAGACTTTGTTTCGCCATAGCTTGTCGGATGTAGCGACAGTAACTATGGGCCGTGGATTTTTGCAAAGGGTCAACTGTTTGGTTATCTACATTCTTCAAAATATCTTCTTTTGGTTTCAACAGAAATTCAGGTTTGGAAGAACTTGAGGGGGAGTAAATAATAACAGGATTTTCATTTTTGTGTGAACTAAAGCATTAATGAGTATGAAAAATATGTAACATACAACTAGTGGGTAACTGCCATGTTGTGATCTGAAATACTTTATTCTCAAGCCAATAGCAGGGCATATATTGTTGCTTAATGATTAACCGTATAACAGACTGTTGTCTCGGGTAACTAATTTCCTACACACCTCTGCTAGTTTCATGTGATTCTTCTTACATAACAATCAATACATTTCGCATCAGAGGCATAAAAATACACCACACACAATTATTGGATAACACAGTCTATTATCATTCAGTATAAGAGGTATATTTACAACAAACTCTCACTTAGTCCACCTTCTTGGATTTAGGCTTGTTAAACTGCATTATAGGATAGCCTTTTCTTTGATGTAAAAAAATATATCTTTGTAGGCTTCACAAATGTATGATGCCTAAAACTTTTCTTTCCATTTCCTTTTGCCTTTCTCTCTCTCTCTCTCTCTCTCTCACTGGCTGTTCTTCTCCAAATTTGACAGATATACACCATCGCCAGGGACAAGGGGGGCTCACAGTGCAGCGTGTGTGTGTGTTTAATGAAGCCCGGAGCACTTCCACACCCATGCAGGGAAGCTTTTGGCCGTGGCTCTGAGACCTCCAGCCAGTGCTTCATGTAGGCAAAAACAAATCGAAAAAGAACGGCACATAAAACACGCAGACGGGAGTCGTGTTTATTCATTCATTTGATCTATTTGCTCTCTTTAAACAATGCTGTTTTATGGCGCAGTCAAATGGGCCCAAGGGTTGTTTGTATGCCGTGGGGGATGCGTGCGGTGCATCTGTATGCGAGAGAGAGAGATACATATATAGGGTGCGACCCAAAATACACTCTCACCACACAGACGTCCGCTGTCAACCATCAACCGTCCTCATTGGCAAGTCCAAGAATGCTTTTACCATCATGTAATACACTCTCACTTGCAAAATTGCCAGCCAAGATCAATTTAGCCCACTCCATCCTGGTGTAGCCCACAATAGCACTATCATAACCAGGGCTCATCTTGCGAGAGAAGCTGGCACCAACAGAGTGCTGATATTACCCCAATGAGCCTCTCTGTCTCTGTTTCCGTCTATCTATCTATCAATCAGGGCGGACGGTTCACTGGTTGTAAGAAGCTGTACTTGAGCGGCTCTTCTGGCGTGAGTCACTGGAACATTCTCCACTTGTCTCAAGCAGAGGATGTTCATGTGGAGGCCACGCTGGCTGGTTTCTTGGGGAGAGACGGCCTATCTGCCTGGGCGCAGACCCCCCTTCTGGCCCTGGTTCATCCTAATAAGCCTAATCTTTCTATTTTTACTCCGACACCAATCTCCCATAATGGAGAGGAGCAATTTTCTCCCATAATTGTTGATTAAGTGGGCCGCTGTGATTTTACATTTCTTTCTGTTTTGGGCTCTTCGTGAGAGTCACTGCGCCTGGTATCAGGCCGCTCTGAGCTCGACGTAATTGACCCACGCTAAGCTCTGCCCCAAACGTTTTGTGGTAAAATGTGCTCAAAGTGGTAAAAAATGAATGGGTTTTATTCTTACATGGGCTGAGATGAATTGCGACGTTGCAAAGCATTTTTATCTGCCGTTTTTCTTTAAAGAAATTGTTAAATTATGCACTAACGTGATTAAAAACTGCAGTGACTGCAAATCGAGGCTTGCGCTTCTCACGGAAAAGAGAAAACCTCTTTTGACAGTGATTACAAATGATAACATTAGTGTTAGTGAACAGAACTTTTCCTAACGTTTCTACAACACATTCACTTTCATTCTGTAGCTACCAGCACCTCCATTGTGGTCTGAATCGATATGTAAATGAATTCAGTTAATTAAGATATTAACATTAATTCAGTTTGAGGGAATAAATTAGTGTGATTTATTATTGCAGGAATAATGCAATAAACATTAGAGCAATTGATCATGTCATACCAGCTTCATGTTTCCATCGCTTTTGGCCAAAACACTGCAAAGTCAAGTATGCCATAAATGTGTTGTGACTAGCATTTCATAATTGCTTTATATGACTTTTTGCGTCACCGTTCACAACACATTTAAGTCAAGCATAAACTCGACCCCTTTGTTTTTAGAGTCTCAACATCTGGATTTGTTTTGTTTAACTGAGAAAATCTGGGACAGCATGTGGGTAAAGTGATAATAATGTGTAATTTTTTGGTGAGATACAAAAAAATGAATGACAAATAATTAGCATATCATGCAATTTATCTGATTAAGATGTTAATAAATGATCTTAAATCCAAAATTTTGAATAGGCAAAAGAAATACTGTGTGTATGTCACTATTATAAGTTCCCTCAACAGCAACATTTTACAAAATTTAGACTATATTTGGATTAGCTTATTAAAAATCAACTGAGAACATCTGGGACAGCATGTATGAGTAAATGATAAAAAGCATTTTTATTTTTAGATGAACTAACCCTTTTAAAAATGTGATACTGGTAACAGCTACACTGTTAAAGTTTTTTTTGTGAGATACAAAAAACTAATAAAAAATAATTACCATATCATGCAATTAATCTGATTAAGTTGTTAATAAGTACTCTTAAATCAAAAATTCTGAACAGGCAAAAGAAAAAGGCAAAACAGTCCCCCGACAGCAACATTTTACAGCATTCTTATATAATTTTTTGTGTTTAAAACCATCCAAATGCACGACTCTTACAAAACAGCAAAAGTTGTTCTGATAAGATGGTGGAAATCAATAGTCACAGAGGCAGATAACTGAAATAGGCAACATTTTAAAGGTGGGGCTTAAAAATGGGTCAATTTACTTCCAGCCCATTCCTGCCTCGAATAGCCCTTCAGTTCTTCTTGTAGAAGATCAAGCATCGCCAACAGACCAAGAGCAGTGAAGAATCTCTTTTTTTCCTCTATATAAGGTGCCTTTTGACACCGTGCTGTTTTCATTGACCGGAGCTGAGTGTGAGAAAGATGAGGAGGAGGAGAGCAATAAAGAAATGAAATAGAAGAGAGAGAGAGAGAGAGAGAGAGAGAGAAAGAGAGAGGAAAATACAGTTGCTTTTAAGGGCAGAAACAGCCTGTTCAGCACATATGCAAACATGCTGCAGCAGTGGCGAACTCTCACACTCAGGCACACACTCATACACACGAGCACAGATGCCTGTCCGTAGATTATGTGTGTAAATGTGTGTTAGAAGCTGTTATGTCGTGTGGACTATCATCCATATCTTGGTGTCATACAGGGATGAGTGTGGCCCTGGAACAGTGCGTCCCTGTTGCGCTGTGAGACTATTACATGGTCTAACAGAGCCTAACTAATAACCTGGACCAGATCACCCAATTCCCTCCACCTCTCCACATCAGCACGTGGCACAGGAACAGGCCCTTTTTAACTTCCTTCCTTCTTTTACAAACTTTGTCTTCATCTCATTTAACATCTTTCCTTCTAAACTGAACCTTGAATGCAACGTGTGTCACACATTGTATAAAAGCATTTGACAAATGCATACATTTAAATGTAACTATAATTTAAGGGTTAGTTCACGGTTATGGCCCATAAGCATTCTAAGACTAGCTTAAATTAAGTTAATGAAAATCAACTAAATGATACAGGCCGAACATAAAATAGTCACAACAGCTGATGTGTTTTACATGATGTCAAATTATATGCAACAATTCACATAGAATATTTAGGACTAATATGCTAACAAATGACAACGAAAAAATAAATAAATATCAGTTCACGGGAGAGCTAAGAAAGCCGACTCCTTACCACACCTGTTCTTGGGTTAAAGTTCTTACCTGACTAATGAAAAAATAAAAACGGGTGAGTCTTCTGGTCAACTTCTTCCCTCGCTCAGCTCTTACTAATTAATCAAAACGTGAACTAATAAATCAATTCTCTACTGATAAAGGAACAAAAAGAAAAGAACCCCATCTAAAGAAGTTCATAAATGGTAAACAAAAACAACAACAAAAGAAAACGACTTCAAAGAGGCAAAAAGAGACAAAAACAACGGAAGGGGAGAAAATAAGAGAGAACGCCACTGTCGCCACGTCATCACGCGTGGAACAGGGATTCCCCCTCAACAGCACCTAAGCGTCAAACAGATACACGTAACATTTACCCAGAAATGAAAATTCTGTCATTAATGACTCATCCTCATGTCGTTCCAAACCCATAAGACCTTTGTTCATCTTCAGAACACAAATGAAGATATTTTTGATTTAATCAGAGAGCCATCTGTCCCTCCATAAATAGCAATACAACTGAAATGATCCCAGAAACGTGGTAAAAACACCAGTAAAACAGTCCATGTGACATCAGTGGATCAACTTCACTTTTGCGATGCTACGAGAATACTTTTTTGTGCAAAGAAAACAAAAGTAACATAATTTACCATTCTTCTCTCCTGATATCTTCCGCAATTTTAGAGAGCATCACAACGTAAGTGTACACTTTCCTCTAGGCGTAAACAACCGCAGATTACGTTCAAGGCGTGCTTTTCCCCGGATGTAAACAAGGCTGATCACATCAAATACGTTAAAACGTGCGTATGCGCTGCATTGCGTTGTGATACTGTGATACGAATACACAACAGAAGAGGGAGGTAGAATGAGCAGCATTATTAAAGAGACATGCTCCAAATAGGCTCACTGTTTTTGACCAGGTAAAAAAGTATTTTTTCTTTTTTTCATTTTAACCAACGTATGTTACAGACATATTATAAAGACCACCATACTGTACCATGACATACAGTAGCAGCATATTTTAGTCCATTCAAATGTGATACATATAACATGTTTTGACGATGTGTTATTCGCTCCACATTTAATCATATTGTGGGATGATCTTGTATTTCTACTATTTGCCATTTAATGTTGATCTACTGAAGCTCCTTGGCAACTGTACCTTTTCCACACTTGTGCCTGTCACTAAGGTGAAGTGCAAGCCTGAAATGCCTCCCATGTGTAGTGGTCGTAAAGTAAAGGTTCTACGTCTAAATGCCATTCTTGTAATGAAACTAACAGACAGATTGTGATCCAAGCTTAGGTCAATGGTTTCAGGGATTCAGAGTGACTTTACAGTAAATGCAGTAAACTTAACCTCTGCGTGTGCTGTAGGTTTCAGTTAGAAATTCCAGAATTATAATTTTTTATATACTATTATATAGAATTATATGTGGGTTTTTTTGTTTGTTTGTCTTGTTTTGTAGACATATATCGTAAGCTCTGGTGAGAAGTGACAAACATGGAAAGAGCAAAACAAAGCACTAGTCACGAATTAGAAATACAAAACAAGAACTTGTGAAGAAAAATGTTGAAGAATGGCAATATAAACCAAAAGGAATTTTCTTTTGCTGTTAACAAAAGTTGGTTCTCACCAGACTAGTATATTCTCACCTACATCCTATGTAATATAACTCCAATTGTATTAGTCTGAAAAAAGAAGTCATAATCACATAGGATAGCTTGAGGGTGAGTAAATAATGTGGTGATTTTAATTTTTGGGTGAACTAAAATGCTCTCAAGATCTCAATGTAATGAGATCTTTTAAGAACTGCTGGTCTGGTCAAGGGGTCAAAAAAAGTCTATTTTACATATTAAAATTCACCCTTTCTCACCCTCGTGCATTCATACCCCTCTCGAAATATGGATATTGCCAATCTCTATTTGTTTTGGACTACGATCCCTCTGGATGTGTTTGAGTGATTTTAATGTTCCTGTTAATCTGTTTGCAGTGTTTTTGAGGGCTTTCCAAAAGCACTTGCCTCCAAATTTTGCTCCTGGTGACTGAGCACACATCTGTTTCTCAAGCAAACACCATTCACGCAGAAACCACAGAATTACTGCACATGCACCATCCCATATTTAATGGACTTGTATGCTCACGCAGCCATTTTTATGATATGCAAGCATGGTGCACTTGTGTTGTGCGAATTGCGTCTGTGCTATATTCGAGGTGACTGGATCAGTGTTATTGGCATATCTATGCAATGAAGAGAACTCGTGTAAGAAAATCACTCAGTGGGATTCTATGGTGTCATCGACTGTAATAGGCCTTTTCACATGACTTCAACACAAGCGCTTGGCCTTCATATGAAAAGCGATGCAGAGAGACGGTTTTACAAGGTTGCTAGGTAGCAAGAAAACAGGAAATTTAAGAAGTAAACCAGAGAATGGAAACCTTAAATCGTCTACACACAAGGAAAAAAAAAACGTAATGAAATTTGTCATATTTTTTCATTTCGTTTTAGAATTTTTCATTTATGAAAAAATTAAATACTTCATCTATATTCATTTAATAAAAACTACAATAAAAGTAGAATCTAAACATTTTAATAACAGATTTTAATGAATGATATACATATATATATATATATATATATATATATATATATATATATTCATGTAAAAAAAAACATTGATTAATAACGATATATTCATTTAATAAAAACTACAATAAAAATGTAAATCTAAATGTATTAATAGTAGATTTTAATGAAAATGTAATATATTTATCTATACTCATTTAATAAAACTAAAAAAAAAACACCTGTTAATAACACTAATAACACATTTAATAAAAACTACAATAAAATGTAATAATCTAAGTGTATTTGTCATGTCTCCAGCCGCCATTTCCATCCAACTCCACTAGAGGTCACTATGTTCACTGTTCTCTATTTCATGTACCGGACTCAATATCCCAGAATGCTCCACTCCCCTCTCATCTGTTGTTCATCATGCACAATCACTCACTCATTATCTCCTGTATAAATACCAATCTGTTTGTCTTACTCTTTGCAAAGTTTTGTGATTGCCGCTGTAATCCAGTTCTGAGTGTTTTTTCCGTGTTTGCCTCTCCGTGTTTGATCTTTGCTTTCTCCTCGTCTCCTGTATGTTAGCTGCCTGCCTTTTAGACATTTTGCCTGTGTACCTCTACTCTGATTCATGCCTCACCCTCAGTATCCTGTTTGCCATTGTTTTGACCCTGTTTTGCCGACTACGAATAAACTCTCAGCATATGGATCCGCACACCTCCGTCTCCATCGTGACAGAAAACTTCGCCACACTAGGATTCAGCGGGGGTTGTAAAGTCCCGCGATCGAAAAGGGAACCGGTAGATCAACGGACTCCGGAAATGGCTTTTGCTGCACGTTTCAGTGCTCTCGTACAGAGGGATCTGCCCTTCTTCGCGTTCGCTGAGGAATTTAATGAACTGGCCAGATCCACGGATTTCTGCGACGAAGCACTGACCGCAGCATTCCGCATTGGCGCCAGTTATCATCGCCCAGTGGATCTCCCAGACACCAGATGGCCGCCGCTCACGTAAGACTGATCGCCAAGTTAGCGGACCCTCCACTGGTCTCCTTCCGAAACTCCAGTTTGCAATTCTCCAGTCCAGTTCTAGAGCCCCAACCCGGGGAAGCATTGTCTAGTCCAGTCCCCAAGTCACGGCCAGGAGAGCCGTCAGAAATCCTCACAGTTCAACATCTGCAAGTATCGGGTCCTAGCCCCGAATCACAGTCCGAGGAGCCGTCAGAAACATTGGTCTCGGTTTCACGGCCCGGAGAGCCGTCAGAAATCCTCGCGGTTCACAATTCACAAGTATCAGGTCCTAGCCCCGAATCACGGTCCGAGGAACCGTCAGAAATGTTGGTTTCAGTTTCACGGCCCATAGAGCCGTGGCTGAGTCTCTGCCCCGAGACCAGTTCAGAGTGGCTTCCAGATCAAGAGTCATTGTGGTCCGACTTACCAGAACCTGCCTGTGGCACAGAGTTCCCTGAGGTTCCACCAGTGGCTGCACACCCTCGGGAGAGGTCAGTTGACTCTCCAGGGGTCCCGCTGGTTGCTGCACAACCTCCAGATCCAGTTGTCTACACCCAAGAGCTTTTGTTCTGTCCGGTCCCGACCACTGAGGTCCCACCAGTGGCTGCACACCCTCAGGAGAGACCAGTTAACTCTCCAGGGGTCCTGCTGGTGGCTGCACAACCTCAAGATCCAGTTGTCTACGCCCAAGGGCTTTTGTTCTGTCCGGTCCTGACCATGAAAGGTCTACCAGCGGTTGCACGACTACCGGAGATGTAGACTTCGGTCATAGACTCTCCAGGGGTTCCGCTGGTGGCTGCACAGCCTTCGAGTCGGTCCGTTCAGGCAGTTCTCGAACTCTCTCTCTGCCCAGAACAGGTCACGAAGACCATTGGACTGCCACCTGATCCACCCTGGTGGGCGTCTCCGCTGCCTGGTCCGCCCTGGTGGGCGTCTCCGCCGCCTGGTCCGCTCTGGTGGGCGAGTACGCTGCCTGCCCCGCCCTGGTGGGAGTCTCCAC
>JAUMHE010000044.1:5113595-5123683 GCA_032359235.1 Enteromius mattozi | reverse complement strand
GAAATAGCATGTAAACACTTGAATCTGACTATTTTTTCAGTTGGACTCAAAAAAGATAAAATCTTGCCCGGTGCCGTCATGTTCTTTACGTCTTACAAACTGGTCAGTGGGGAAGACTTGGATATTTATTAAATATTTCCAAAAAACAAAAAAGCTTTCATTTTAGATATGCTATCAAAAGGTTATTTAATAATTTGTTTAAAAGACAATTATACGTACAGCTTTTCCAGTTCTGAATGACTGGGGACTTTATATGATCAAACTGTATTGATAATACATGTAATGAACGTGTAAATGAATATTGCAATGTTTAGGGTTTACATAAACAGATCTTTGGCAATCTGAAATCAAACTGAATTAATTCTAATTGATGAAAATCTGTGAATGTATCATATCTACTGTATTGTTAGTGGCCCGACATGACAAATTACAGTGCTGCCATTAAACTAAGCTGAAGTCAAGCATTTGCAGTGAAGAAAAAAATCGTTTCATTGGAGCATTTACGCTGACAAAATGGGCTCCGCTTTGTTGCCTGGGTCACTGTTGCTCATGTTGCCAGAAATTGGAAATTTTGGCACTGCAAACTGCTGTCCATGCGAATAGTGCTTTTACATAATCACACCCAGGTTGGCCCGGCTAACTAAAGGGAGACACACAGCCTGCTCCAATATTTCTCTCGTTTTACCACCAGCCCCTCATTATGTTTAAGTAGCAGGGCTTTCCATATACCATAATACCCATAAGTCCAATTCCTTTCAAATAAATAGCAGCGTTGCCATTTTGACTGTAACAAGTTTTCTTTAAACTCATTAATTTCATGCATGGGGCCTAATTAGGAAGGTCTTGGCAAAGCATATGCAATGCCAAAATGCAGCCAGTGAATTAGTAGCATAAAAAAAATCATGTTTGTTTGTCATATACCACTGAATAGCAACAGAGAGTCAGTGTTATTGCACAACTTGTACATTGAAGTGTAATAAACAGAAGTTATTCCCTTGTGTTTGGAAACACATCATGTTCATTTCAGTCCAGCTGTTTCGGCCTAATGCTGAGAGGATGGAGACACAGCAGCACCCAGTGGTAACTTATGTTATAACAACAGGCCCTTTCACTCTTGTCTTCTCATCTTTGTTGCATGTAATATTACATGGTAATCAAATTACATTAAAATAAATAAGAATACAATGTTTCTTACAACATGATATAGGATATATAAGATCTAATAAATGCACACATGCCTCTTTTTCCCGATGATGTCAAATAAAAAAAAGACCCTTAAGACTGGTTATGTTGTCCAGGGTAACGTCAAAGATATTGTAGGCCTGACACATAACAATTAATTTCCTTTAAAGAATACCATGGTACCACCATGTTGACTTGTAATGGTATGTACTTGTTTTGATACTGTCTTGATTTTTTTTATTTTTTTTACCTGTAGTTGAGAGGTGTGGTAACTTCTTCAAGCGTTTACAGGATGTATTTGCAGGGTCGATTTCAATTGATTGTAAGCAAACATCCTCTTATTTCACGTTCACTGTGTGCTCAAGTATCATGTTACTGTTTGAAAGAGAAATCGCTCCAAACAATTCACAGCGTGAGTGAAATCTGTCAGAACTAAAATAATTGTTTACAAATCCATGATCCGTTTGACTGAACCGACTCAATAGAATGATTCATTAACGGAACGAATCGATTTGCTACTTCTCAAAAACAGTAAGCAAATATGGGACATTATATATATAGTCTATTATATTCTATTAAACTCTGTTTTATTTCACGGTTCTTCAATTTGATCAATTAATTAGAGACAGGCATAGAGACAGCTGAATGGTTTGCATCAGTTTCAAGATAACAGCACATAAATGTAATGTTTACATAAATTTTATTAAAAATCAAACCTGTAAATGCATCCAGCATTAAAGATCTTTTCACATAGAGCTAATGTCAACAACCCTGTACTGCAGGTAAAGTCATTTTAAAGTAGCTACTAGCAAAACCTGTGAACAAAACTGACTAAGCATTTCATGTAGAGTATAATGCCATTCTCTAATTGGACCACCCGCCATGTGTTCTTGAGCTCTATCAGTGACATAAACTGGTGCATATTTTAAAATAATTTGTATTCTTGGCACCCTTTTGCTTGAAACATGCATATGAGGATTTTGAGGTCAAAATTTGAATTCTGTTCCATGTGCAAGTTCAATTGTCTAGTGGTCAACTAGACTAGCAAACCTATTAGTCATAGGCCAACATGCAATATGTTTTTTTTTTTACTTTATTACCTAAACAGTGTTAAAACAAGATTTGGTATCCACCTTTTTCTTCGACGCAGAAGTAAGTCTATGGGTGAAGCAATGTGCAGTAAACAATAAAACTGCTTGCACTACAAACCAGTGTGTTCATAGTCAAGATAATACATTAAAATAATGATAATGATAAGACACACCAATTTTCAATATCAAACAGCTATAAATAGACGCAGATGAGACCAGAAGCTAGACCCATAACTTACAAATGGTCATGCCATATTTACGTCAAGAAAAATGTAGATAGAGTCTTAAAAAATGCATTTAAATTCTGCTCCCTGTGCACGCTATGACTTGACCTGCAGAGTAAGAAAAAAAAAGTCAAAAACTGGCTTTTGTTATTCTGCCGTATTTATCATTCTCATGTAGGCTACTTTCAGAAACAGCTTATACCTTTGAGTAGCTTAACAAATAAGCATGAGTTAAATATACTGATGGGTTTAAGTGAGTTTTAGGAGCATGGCTCCTGTAATCCCTCACTAGTAAGGCTTCGTGAGCACTTGTCGCCTGATGTAATCACAGCTGTAGCAAGCGTGCTCAGCAGGGAATGAACTGATTTTCACTTCAAAATGTCGCCTCCAGTTGAAGTACCGGCTGTACAGCGCCTCATGTCTGCTGAAAAGGAGATACTTCGCTAGAGCTCTCACAGAGGGGAAGTCATTGACGTAGATAAATGCATCTCAGGGATGAAACGCTCATACTGTATTTCTGTTCTAGATGAGCCCGGTACCACTGGCATCGCACCAAGCTGTAGAGCGTCGCAGAGTTTCTTGGTAATGTTGTCTCTGTGCTCTGAGTTTTCAAAAGAAAGATAAAATCTACAGCTAGCTACAATTTCCTGATAACTCCTAGCAGAAGCAAGTTGAAGGAGCTGCCAAATATAGATATCCAGGTACCTGTAGGGCACAAGTACAGTATGCATTTTATCTAATTTTATGGGCTTTTATTACATATATTTTACTGTAATATTTATATATCTACATCTATAATACAACACTTCCAGATTCTACACATAATTAATTTCAACATTGATGATAATGATTATAATAATAGTTGTTGTTTCTAGCAAATCAGCACATTAAAATGATTCTGAGTGTGTGTAGTTTATAAATGCCACTGATGCCAATAAAGAACCTTTAACCCTTATAAGTGTAAATATTTACTGCACCTGTCAATGAAGTAACATTTTTCACTTTTTTATTTTAAGCAATTTAACTTTCACAATTTAACACCACGATAATGTTTAAGTGTGTAATGTGTAAGTGCTTCTTCTGTTGTCCCAGATCAGCACAATTTAGGTCCCCACCAGGACTTGTGTCACAGGAAACCCTCAGTAAACCCTCCCCTGGAACAAATATAGGTAGCATTCTAATGGATGGGACCCAGAACACGATTGTGATTTCAGCCCAAGGGGGATCACCACTTGTGGAAGGGTTCTTGATTCAATTTACTTGAACCTTCATTTAGAAGAACCCTAACGAATGGTGTCTTCTTCTCAAAGTGAGTGATTATGATCCTCATACACTTCATGCCTTAGTGACAATCACGTCCACTATAAGAAAACAGTTTGAAAGTTTGTTGGGTGAGACTGACAGGTTCATCAGTCGTAGTCAGAACAAAAATGCTGTCAAGTAACATTTACCAAAAAAACAAATCAAAAAAGTATTACAAATATGTCTACAACCTCAGAGGGTTTTAAATGTCGTTAGAAGACATTGCCAGGAATTGTTTTTCTAGTAAAAAAAGGAAGCGAATAGAGGTGAGAAGTAACTGTAAAACCACAAACAGATATGATTATGACCAGTCCAATCTCATGGCATTTCGTACAAATTTTATGAGGTGGCTAATTTGTATGAATTCGTAGGATCTTACTTATACAAATTCATAAGATTTTTGCTAAATCGTACCTATTTTATGAGTTGCCAGTTTGTATGAATATGTACGAACGACCTACACCTATATCCACGCCCCTAAACTAGATTCTAAAGATTCATGCTCATGCATGCCAAACCAAATGCATTACCATGGTAAAGTTA
The DNA here is from genome assembly GCA_032359235.1 of Enteromius mattozi. Lineage (NCBI taxonomy): Eukaryota > Metazoa > Chordata > Actinopteri > Cypriniformes > Cyprinidae > Enteromius > Enteromius mattozi. The sequence goes on along the minus strand of JAUMHE010000044.1, from coordinate 5,119,341 downwards.
GTTTTAGTTTCATAAATTGCTTCTCAAAATTCTCAAAAGTGCACAGAAATATTATTTTTATTAGATTGTCGCTGTCTGCACTGTTGTTGTTGTTACTGTCTTCATGCAATATTGTTTGCAACACCAATCAAACCAACAAACAAGGAACAAGCAGGGCCGTCGCTAGGAATTCTGGGTCCTGTGCACTGAATTTGCCATGGGGCCCCCTCAAAATCACTTTATTCAAAAAACATGCTCTTGAATGTTTTGATGGGTCATAGGGCCTTCAATTGGAGTAAATAAATGAATAAATAAAACAGGACAGAAATGAATACTGATAGAGATTATGAATTCAATGACAAAAATACAACAAACTTAATAAGGTTTTTTTTGTCCCAGAAAAGCACTTGACAGCAAAACATTGATTTTGAGCTAGACTGTTGGAAGGTTACTGCTAATAAATTTTGTCATCATTTCCTCCCCCTCATGTTGGAATGACATGATGTTGTGTAAATGATAACAATATTAATTTTTGGGCTACCTCTCCCTTTAAGAACTTAACTTAATAATTAATTTATGTGACACTGAATCTTTATTTTAATTGGGCCCTTAGTTAACATTTTACTTCAATTAAAAATCATTTGAACTAAACGTCTAAAAAAGAAAAAGGATCCATAGTTTAGCTGTATTGGTTTAGCTGACTAGTATATTTAGGATGGTCTCAAGAAGTAAATTAAAATCATGGTCCTCATTATCATGGTTATACTGTTGTTGTTTTTTGTTGTTGTTGTTGTTGTTGTTTTCACAACGGAAATGCTCCTGACCACTAGGGGGCAATTGGTCTGCAGAAACGGCTATTGTGCTCATATCACGAGTATTCGCGAGCGGTCTGTACCTGTTTTGATAGTTTTAACGCTGACATTAAAACCATCCCCTGGCGTTATTTCAGTTTGCGATGTATTGTCCATTTTGTGGGTCCTAAAAACAAAGTTTTAATACCAACACAGCCCACAGCACCCGCAACCTCGCACAATAGCCGTTTCTGCAGACCAACTGCCCACTAGTGGTCAGGAGCATTTTGTTGTGCTGTGAGCTATGTTTGCTTTTTTAATTTTGTTGTGCTGTGAGCTATGTTTGCTTTTTAAATTTTGTTGTGTTTGCACTACTGGGCCACTGTACGTGGGCCCCCCAGACCTCTGGACCATATGCACTCTGTCACCCTTCCCCTCCCTCTAGCGACAGGTGGGATTAAGCGAGACTGACAGGTTGGTAGATTGTAATCAGAACAAAAATGTTTCAAGAAACATTTCCTGAAAATAGTATTATATATATAGCTAAAGAAAACCCCAGAGAACTTCATGTTTCACTGAAGACTTTACCAGGCAACACAGACTGACTGCAGGTAAGGCATGACTTTAAAAAGCAGTATTGCAGGGAAATATTCCAAATGTATTAGAGACAAGACATTACGTCTTAAATAAATAAATGCAATTTGGTGAACATACAACTCTTCTTTCTAAAACTTCAAAGTAAATCTTACTGTAGCCTACAAAAAAGTTTAAATACAGTGAGTGTGTTTAGTTCATTAAGTTTTTTTTTTCTTTTTCGTTTTCTTTTACTTTTCTTTTTTTTGTAATAAAACCCTTTTCCTCTATTAAGAACTTTCATGGAACCTTCAACCCTTATGAGTGTAAGAAGTAAATGATACATTAATTAACTGTACCTGATAAAAGTAGAATAAAGTAACATTTTCAGATTTTATAACAATTTCATTTCAACCCAATCATTAACCTTCACAGACATCCCTATGATACTGTGTAAGTGCTTGTCCAATTGTCCCGAACCAGCACTCAAATACCTCATCATACTGCAACCTGAATTGCAGAAATTTTGGGACGTCTTTTTTTTAATTTGAATAAAATCAGAACTAAAAGAATTTCAAATCTCACGAGCCAATATTTTTTTCGCAACAGAACACGGATAACATACCAAACGTTTAATGTTATGCACACAATAAATCCAGAGTAAATTACTTACTGTTTTTCAGCAAACTCAGTGATCCTCTGAGAAAACTAATCCCATTTGGCCAACGCCAAATACCGTAGAATAAAATAAATAGCAATAATAAGAGCCAGATCACGCGAACTGTTAAAACTGGCTATTGTAATATCAGTATCAGGTAAAATTACTCATGTTCATTTCTGCACTCAACTTACATAATGTTTTAATTACATGTAGCCTACCTTTATCAAAATTAAACATGGGTTTATTACAAATAAAAAATACAGTAGTTAAACTAAAGCAACCACACATTAACATGTTCTATGCATTTAGCTTCACCATGGTATTTGTGATTATACTAATTGTAATCAATCCGAATGACTATACGCAATGCACAGAGGATCTCTGTGATGCCGAGGGACAGACCCTCCCACCTCTGTAAAAAACACAGATATGTTAGTCCCGTCCGAAATGGTACATGAAAATCACAGACGTCAGCCGATAAGAATTCTATCTATCTCCTTTCTGCTTGAGCACTGGCCTCTTCCACAGTTGTAGCAAACCCATTACATAGAGAGTCTGTTGGTGTGAAGTCTTACTTGCGTTCTCTACAGGGAGCAGGAAGCTTGTAATTGTGTTCTCCCCTTGATTTTGTCACTGGAGTAGTCTACCTGAATGCATACATCACTGTCACAATCACAATCAAGATCAAATCAAGCTTAGGAGGAGAATGAATGTTTTAATGCTGCTCTTTAATTCAGTAGCTCTTAACCTTTCTAACACCAATGCTCCAAATGTCCTCTGAAGTTGTGCTTCTACTGCAAATAAGTGTTTGATTTCAAACAACAAAATACTTGTGAAGGAATGAATGCTTTCAACAGTGATTGCTGAAATATAGCAAAGGGCTTGCAAATGGTAATTAAAAGCCAGTTAGGAAGAAGAGACGAGCACATTTTATGCCATTTTTGCGGTGCTTGTTTCCAGTTTTGCATTAAAATCCACACTTGTGCATCTCTACCAATAGATAGTGCCCTCACCTCATCAAAGGCCAAGTCCTGAGTGGAGTAAATTTTCATTTAGCATCGTTTCTCTCCCTCTGGTGTTCTGGTGTGTGTATATCTGCTCAATTCAGTTTAATTTTAGCTTATTCTATTCACGTTATATATTATCTGGTCCCCTCAGATGTTGTCGTGCCTTTAACCCAAGGGGGATCACCACTTGTAAAAGGGTCCTTCCTGAAAGGATTCAATTGCATTAAAGTCTCATTTAGAACAAACCAAACAAATGGTGTCTCCTTCTCAAAGTGAGTGATTATGATCCTCATACACTTCAGGTCTTAGTGACAATCTTGTCTGCTATAAGCAAAAAGTTTGAACTTACCTAGACAGATTGAATGTTGGTTGAGAGACTGACAGAATCATCAGATGTAATCAGAACAAAAATGCTGTCAAGTAACATTTACCAAAAAAAAAAAAGAAAAATTTGTTTTTTTTAAGTATTACAAAAAGGTGTTGTATGTAGGACTTTTACCTAGTAGTTGAACTAGGTTATGGCAGTTTGGGGAGTTTTTTTTTTTTTTTTTCAGCTGGCCCCTCCTCCTCAGACTCAGACCAGATGGACGACACCAACAGGAACATACACTGTGTTTTCTGTTAACTGGCGACACCAGGTCCTGCGATGCAATTGGGGGAACTGGCAGTGGTCAGGTTTAACAAACCAAAAAAGACTGACATTCCGGCCTGGAACGCACATTTACAAAGCAGAATTACTGACTTTAGCATTGTTTTTCATATAAATAAGGATTTTTACTTTTTAAAATTTTAACATTACTTAAATATCTGCCAACATTTTATGGTGTTTTTATGCTTTAGTAGAGTCAAAAACTTTCATACAGTTAATTTAAGTGACTTCTGCAGGCACTACTACACACAGATTTATGTCTTTATTGGAACAGTTTAATTCAAACAGTTTTCATCAGTTTGAATGAATTCAACCAGATCTGATATTCTTAATTATGGATTCATACAAACCTTAAAAGTTGCAGTCTGATTGAAATAGGCCTATTAGTTTACCAGTGATAACTGGTTTCCTATAATCTGGATTAGGCTGCATCCAAAAATTAGGTGCTTGTAATTAGATTACATTTTTTAAATGTTGATAACCAGAATACAGCAGTTACTTTTTTATGGATTGCATGATTAGATATTATTCATATGATGGAATTAATTTTAATTTTACTTTTTAAAAAATCCCACCAGTTATATACATTTAGAAAGTTCCTATGAAGTACTATGAAGTATACATTTCCCAATGACTGCAAAGGAATTCACATCAAATCTTAAATAAATAAATAAAAACAAACACACAAACATTTTGTTGGTATGATTGTTTTCACACAAGCATGCTAAACCAAACCTTGGAAAAAGTTAGTTTTAGTTGCATAAATTGTTTGTTCACTGAGCCGTTCACACAAATGTGTTATTAAAACACTATCATTACATTTGCATTTAAATATAGCTTAAATAATGAAATCATTTTTCCTAATTCCTGCATAGTGTACATGTTGGATATTAATAAGGATTTTAGAAAAGGAAATTTATTATTTTTATATAAGTATTCACTTTGATCATTGTTAATTACCACACACAGACATGGCATTCATTCCAACTGAAGTGGCAGCCTTAGGAAGACCTCTGTTTCCTGGGATGCTTTATGACTGCCGCAGGGATTCCTTCATTCCAGGTGGTGTACATACTTTTATTAAAATGCTTTCTGTGAACTATGAATCAAAACCGTTCCTGTTGGGATTTTAGAGACAATAAGATAAAGCACACAAGTTACTGTGGTTTGCATGTTTACATAAACAGTTCAGTGTGTCCATACATACAGTATATATAATACCTAAGGAGTAGTTCACCCCGACCCCCAAGCCATCCTAGGTGTATATGACTTTCTTCTTTCAGAAGAACACAGTCTGAGTTTTTAAAAAATGTATCCTGGCTCTTCCAAGCTTGGTAATGCTGGTGGATGATGACCATTATTTAGAATTTCCATAAATCGTATATCTGTCGTAAAACTAACCTAAACACCTCTGAGGGGTTAACACATGTCTTCTGAAGCAGATCGATGGGTTTGTGTAACAAAAATATTTCTGTTTTTAAAAGTATAAGACTTATTCATAACCTATGATGTAAGCCGTATAGTAAATTTTGAGAATTGTTTGTAAACCCATTATAATGTTAGAAATCATTGCTGAAACGTGTTACAAAGACTGTGAACTGTATAATACTTAATAGTGGAATTATACCAGGTTAAATCGAAGCTCGGTGACGCAATGGAGCCACCGAGCACTGCCCCTCCGATGAAACTATAAGAGCTGTATTAGACTTGAATCAGCACTGACTGCAGAGACTGACTGCTGTGTGACATCAGAACAATGCTCATTATGCTTTGAATCCCTCTCGCGGTACTTGAATGTCAAACACTAGGCTTGTTTGAAATGCGCAAATTCTGTGCAGAATCGATCACCAGTGAAGCTGCAGTTTCTCTCAACTGTCTTCCTCAAACAGCTCGATTTAAATAAGTTTAGTTGTTTTGTAAATTATAGAAACCACATAACATAACAACCACGTAACCACGTGCTATTTAATTCCATACGAAATGCGAAAATCGTCCATTTCTACTTTAATGTAAACATGTATTTTATTTATTTTAATAGAAATATTACAACAATTACATTTCTCACACAGAGATTGCACTGACATAG
>JAUMHE010000044.1:5094909-5106507 GCA_032359235.1 Enteromius mattozi | reverse complement strand
CCGATAACCGATAGTTCTGGGAATCAACTATCGGTGCCGATTAATCGGCAAAACCGATACATCGGTCGACCTCTAGTGTAGCAGTTAGTACAGTGAACTGTTGGAAAGTGGAGCAAGAGCTGGTGTGATCGAATAGTTAGTATATTCCTCATGGATTCACATATATTAAATGAGGCTTGACTACAGTAACATTCGAGCCATAAAGACATAAAGAAATTATTTTCATGGAAAAAAATTTAACAGTTTGTTTGCAAAAACCGATAACTGAGTTTTTAACAATTGTCAGAAATTGTGGTTTTTCATTGTGCATTCCGAAATAATCTCAATCAAAATGCAGTTGCAAGTTAATAAATAAACTCTTAAATTGTTTCAGTGTATCACTATTACCAAAGATGATTTTAAATGGATAACATTATTGACTGCAGGGGGACTTTTAATTTCTTTGTGCTGAGAAACAGTCCAAATTTAGTTTTGTTGTCTGTGAAACAATGTAAGTAATCATGTATTCCATGATTTTTGGACTGGGCAGGAAATTATGTGAAGTAATTGTAATTGCACATTAAGGCCTTCTTACTTATAAAAGGCACAAACTCAGATGTCCTTTCAAACGAATGTGAGTGAACAGCTTCAGGTAGTAACTATATGTCATGTCTGGAAGAATTGCGTTCATGTGTCATTTGTAATCTACCCTTCCCAAAAGCACAAACTCATCTAGTTAGTGACTGTGTTTCTGTACTAGACCTGGGAGACACGATACATACTCCTCCTCTGGCTTTCCATGACATGTCTCATTCCCTTTGACTTGTCCCGTCTGGACGGCCACCTGTCCACTGAGCCCGGGCTAAACAGAGAGTCCATCATGGATCGTATTCTGGCTGTGGCCAAGGTAACACCCACAAACACAGACCACTCAGACTTCTACACCTGTATTGTATGTCAGTGATAAGTCAAATTAGTTCATTATTTTTTATTTTATGAATAATTTGTCAGTTTAAAATGTTCCTTAACATTACCATTGTGTCATTATGACTTATTATTTTTGCTGTAGTCCTTTCTCAGAGTAAGTGACAAATCTCGAGATGCTGCATCAGTGCTGGTATCTAAGTAAGTTATATCTCATGTATTATTTCCTCGTGTGTTTATGATCTGGGTAGCATTGGTGTATATATCAAATAATATGGCCAGGAATATAACATTATTGTATTATTTCCTTTTATTTTCTTATTAAACAGTATACATCATGTTGTGTTTTACCAGTATGAGAGGGTCTAAAATTGTTTAAAAATTGGAAGTTCACTTTCAGGAATGATTTCAAACACTGATTATAAACATGCATAAATGTATAAACAGATAAATTTGGCTGTTTGGTACTTTAGTCTACCAATGAATGTACAGTATTGGTGCATATAAATCAAAAATGATTAAATATTGGCGAATGCCATTTTATTTTTTACATTTTACACATAAACGTTAAATCCACTTGTCTAAATGGCGGTTTGGTTAAAATTCTGATTTAAAAAAAATCTACAAATGAAAATGTTGCTTAACATTTCCAATTAATGCCACTTTTATAACATTCAAATGTGTTGTTCTTTGCAAAATAGTATGAGTTTTACTCCCTGACCAGTAGATGGCACTGTTTAAACACAAATAGATGATCTCTTAGCTTGAAGAATTTGTCTTATATGCACAGGTTTGTGACCCGTCCAGATGTGAAGCAGAAGTGTTTGGGTGATTTTCTGGACTGGTGTCTGACCACCATCTCTCAGACCAGTGAGATGACCATGGAGGGAACTATCACCCTTGATGGAGCTTTGCAATCCCTGGTGAGCCTCAAATCACACGCACTGTGACTGTTCATGTTCTCCACTTCCTGCTTTATTTTCCAGGAGAATTAAAGTATTAAACATTCAAATACTTGAAATAACAATCTAAGAATTAACAATTGTATAGAACAGGGAAGTCCACACTGAAATTTTAACAATAATGACACACGGGAACAATAGTGAGTGATAAAAATATTGATGGCTGATGAGAACCCCCCCCCTCCTTTTTTCCTAATGTATCTTATTTCCTTATTTTTCTATGCTACCTCTCGACTGACCTATCTTCCCCACAAATGTGATGTTTCTGTGTATGGTCGGAAGGGTTCAATTTCACTGCATGTAACAGTGTATGTGACAAATAAAGGCTGTCTGGAGAGAGTGAGAGAAAGAGATAGCATTTGAAAAGGCAGATAATAAACAGAATATTATCATAAAGTTGATGGCTGCTTAAATACCGGTAGTTATCTTTATAGTTTTAGTTCTTGGTTTAAATGGGCCTTTAGGCCTGTAATTCCTGTGCTTGTTTAGTAGCTGCTTATATTTGCAGGCGGTACCCACCAAAGCCTAGAGAGGCAGCGGTTACATGCCGTCCTTCCTGTATTTTTCACTGCTTTGTTAAAACACTGATAATCTTTCATTTTAGTGACTGATCTTTATCAGAGTTATTTTCATTGCAGTGGAACATCCTGCATGGTTTGAAGTCCAGAGAGCTGTGAAAACGATCCTGCTGTTGTTATTCTTTTGTGAAGTGCGCCTCTATCACCCGAGGCGCTCAAAACTGGCTCTGTGTGTTGAGAAGGCCTGCAGTGCTAAAACTGCCATCAGTGTTTTGCATATATGCTTTAAGTGCCACAAGGCAGTGAGCAGGAACATGTGCGGTGCACATTTAAAACTTGATAATTACATGAGACTGCTGCTGGCACTAAGATTAATGGGATTCAGACACGTTGAAAATGGGTTCTATAAATTTGACTTAACATCAACTTGATGCTATATAGGTAAATATTGCTTAAAAGATTTCAGGTAGCATGTCCCAGCCAGTTTAAAATAAATGAAATGAATCTCTTAGATGTTTTGATATTAAAACGACTGCATGTCAACATGATTTCTCACCAGGCCCAGCTCTTCAAGCATGGGAAACGTGATGATTTCCTGCAGTATGGTGTGTATATATCCTTTAGGACTTTCTTTTGTCTCAGAATGTAGATAAATTCTTACTAATCTTTACCTGACTGTTCAAAGTCCCAACGGTGCTTCAGTGCCTGAATCAGAAGAGAATAGCTGAGAGTAACCAGGCCACATTGCGTAAGCTGGGAGTGAAAGTTGTCCAGAGACTTGGCTTGACTTTTCTAAAACCACGTTTGGCCAAATGGAGGTAACTGAGGAGCGACTTACTGACAAAATATGATGAAATGAAGCAAAGGATGCTTAAAAGTATTAGCTGGTTTGTAAGCAGTTTGTATGACTGTATCCAGATACCAGAGAGGAAGTCGTTCACTCGCTGTGAACCTGGCCCAGTCTTCTGTCACTGCAAGCGTAGAGGCTACAAAACCTGATTTAGAGTCTGTCGGTCAGGAGGAAGACTATGACACACCTCAGGAAGTAGAGAATGTAATCGGTGAGTATTCATGCGCATGTTTGTTAAATTGCTAATTGCTCTCATGTACTGCTGATTTGCTTATTCATTGTTGCAGAACAACTGTTGGTGGGTCTGAAAGACAAGGAGACAATAGTGAGATGGTCTTCTGCCAAGGGGTGAGAACAGTTACCTGGTGTGATAGTGCTATATTTGAATGCCACATTTAAAGCTTCTCAACAAAGTAAAATGATTTACCTTTTTAACTCGTCTTTCTCTTTTAACCACTTACAGGATTGGAAGGGTAACTGGTAGACTTCCTAAAGAGCTTGCAGATGATGTGGTCGAGTCAGTTTTAGAGTGTTTCAGGTGCGATGTGATATAACAGCAGGCCAAGATGTTACAATGTGGCTCAAGTGTTTTCAAATACTCAGTGAGGCATTTTTCATCACATTATGTCTTTACATATTGCAGTTTCCAAGAAACGGATAATGCTTGGCATGGAGGCTGCCTGGCTCTTGCAGAGCTTGGTCGAAGAGGACTGCTGCTTCCTTCCCGTCTCTCAGATGGTTGGCTTGCATTTTTTTTTAAACTATTGTTTTCAGTTTGAAAGCTATTGGATTTAAGTTTTACTTAAATTATAACATCATAGCTATAATCATTGTACATACCCTACACCATACTTAGTTTCAAAAACATTCATAAGCAAACATAATTCACTTCATGCAAACACTTAATTCAAATACTTCAAGATCCTTTATTTAAAAATGCCACCACCCAGCTCCCTTTAATGATCTATTACATATTGTGTCAAAGCGCAGAATTCTCAGTGTACAATCTGGGCTTCCTTTTTACCCAAATCAGTGCTTAATGTTGTACACTAAGAATATTTTGGATTTATCTATATTTACATTTATGCATTAGGCAAATGCTTTTGTCCAAAGCAGCATACATTAACATTGTCAGTTCATGTGTATCCTTGGAATTGATCCCATGGCATCTGAACTCGAGCAATTTTACAGACATAAATACAATAATAATTGAAGACTTTAATGTAAATGTTGTCCATCTTCCTTTAATGTCTCTTGAATATTAATTTTGAGCATTGCCCCTTTTTATTTGAGTAGCAGCAGTCCACACTTTGAGATCTCTGAATCAGCAGTTTTGTGACCTCTTTCTTTGAGTTCGAGCAGGTTGTTTGACCTTTGCTCTTTTGGTAGTGTGCCTCAGAGGTCTACTGTTTACCCGTTTTTGTCCCAGTGCTCGTGTGCTCTGTTTTGATGTGTCTTTGACTGGGCTCTTGTCTGGGGAAGGAAGACTTTGACTTTTCTGGCCCTCAGTTGTTTCTTGTTGGCCAGCAGAAGAGTCACTGATAATGTCCTTCGAGATAGCTAGCTGACACAAAGCAAAGGCGGCAGTGTGCCTCTGGTCACATGGGTCTATTTCTTGTTCTCTGGGTGGAACAATTGTGCATACCTCAGCATTTATAATGGTTGGTCTTTCTGGAGTTTCTGAGCCTGTGGTGTTGAGCAAGGCTTGGTTGTTGGACTGTACCCTGAGGCAGAGGTTGAGCGGTGCCTCGTCCTGACTACTTTCTGAATCATAATGGAGCTTTCGATCAGGGTAGTGATGTGTCATGTTGCTGGATATGGCCTGGTCCCTCTTGGAAAGGTTAAGAGGACCTGGCTCCTCCTCCATTTCTTCGTCTTCCTTTTCTGAAGAATTCTCACTGCTTGTTGCGGAAGCTGTGGTTTGTGGTTCATTCCTAGAAAGATAAGAAAAAATACCATTTGTTTTTTCTAGTAATGTAATGTATAGCATGCTCCTTAACTTGTTTGTGGGCAACCTACCCATATATTCTTTTATGTGACTGTGATGTAAAGTGCTACATAGAGTTCACCTACCTTTCTTTCTTTTGTGTCATGTTCTCTTGAGTTTGTCCATGTGATTTCTTGGGTAGGTTTTCAGTTGCTGTAGTTGCCCCTGGATCAGCGTGCTGTGATTGATTGACTGGGAATGACTCCCCATGAGAAGTGTTTCTAAATGTAGCGGGGATCCGCTGGGTTACATCTGCAGTACTAGGCCTGTCTGGAGACCCGGAGGCGGCACACCCTTCTAAAGGACTCTGGCGAGTACCTTTGTCTGTTGTACTGTGCTCTTGGAAAACCCTGTCCTCAGGAAGTCTTCCATAAGAGTCAGGATGAGATAGGGATACTAGATGCCCTCCATACTCTCGGGGATAAAATCTGTTGCTATACACATCCAGAGGAAGATATCTGGTTCTCTGTAAGGACATGGACAATTCAGGGTGTTGGTAGAGGCTGTAGGGTAGCGGTGGACCAGGGATAATAGAATGGCCGTATCTATAGTGATAAGGATGGAGAAGGGAAGTACTGGGTGGGACCAAAGGTGATGGAACCAAAGGTCTCTGGGTTTCTCGCGGTGTGAGTTGGTAGGCTGGGGTGTTTGCTTGGTTGTGTGAGTAAGGTGTGTAGAGAGAATGCAAGGGCCTTTCTGGTACCATGTACGAAGGATAATCCTGTATTAGAGGAAGAAGGGGTGCTGTGGAAGCAGGTGGTACCCATGGTGCCATTTGGTGGTAAAACTGAGGAATGGCTGAAGATGATTGATCATCTTTGTGTGGAGACCGAGAACGAGCTTCGCTTTCACATGTTCTTGCAACCGGTGAGAAAGCTGAAGATATTTTGTTCGGTCCAATGTCCATGTCTGCATTTTTGTCCTTGGTCTCACGTATTGGCTCTGGGACATCTTTAGTGACCTCCTTGATGGGACTTTCAGGCTTTTCTCTTGTCTCCTTACCCATCTCCTCTTGTCCAGCCTTGTCATTGATTCTTTCTGTTAGTTTGCTGGCTTCGTCTTCCGCCAGGGGTGGCTCTTTACTCTTGTGGTTGAAGGGAAAATTATGCTGGGAAGCTCTGGGTGTTTTCCCAGTCTGTTCCATGCGCTGAGACACCAGAGAGATGGAGTTCCTGCACAGGTTATACTTCATGTGGTTAAAGAGATGAGACTTGATGTTGCAGGTGAAGGGACACTGGAAGCACTGATATTTGAAAGGTTTGCCAGGAGGGCGGGGAATGTAATGGGGTTTCTTCGGCTTTCTTCCCTGGAGAGTGTCCATGCTGGTGCAGTCAGCTGCGTGGTTTGTCAGATGATCTGGCAACAGAAATAATAATAATAATGATAATTAACCCTGGAGCAAAGCATCGTCTGTTTGTTGGGTCAGAAAGGTAGTAACCCCATAAAAAGTAAGTTTTCAACGTGGCTGTATCTGTGTATTGTTTCTTGGCCTGCGTGTTAGCATGACATGCTCTAGCTGCACTGCCGAAGCCAGGGTAGACCTGTAGGAACATGCTCTCCTTTTTAAAATCTGATGGCGTGGGAAACCTCATACACCTGTTTCCCATGATCTTACCTGCAGGATACAAACTCCAGACATTTAAAAATTGATCTCACTTACACTGTAAGTGTAGAGAAGCTACCAGAGCTGTTGAAACAACATTTCATCTGCTATAAAATCTGCAACCAACTGGACTGCTTCTTGAAGGAAATTACTTTGACAATTCTGCACTACATGAGGATACATGATGGTCCGGTAAGTGTGCAAAGATTTTGAGGCCTGAAGGTTTGTATTGGGAAGCAGAAGATTGAAGAAAGAGATTGCCAGGCGAGTTATGCAGAAAATGACTCCGCCTTAAGGAACCTGTTTGTCACAAGCTGTCGCAAGAAGTGATTGCTCAGGTTTTGGCTCACATGTTTCATACGAAACCGCTCCCTCCTCAAGGCACAAAAAAGTTTTTTTTATTGTGAAATTTCATTTTGCTTTCTGTCTTGTTTCCTTGTTTTTTAGTACTTAATCATTCTTCTGTGGGTATGCCGATATTTCAGCATAATAAGAGACTTTGTTCATTTCTAAGTTTATTTTTTTTGGACATTAAGACATGGACTGAGTATGTGTACAACCATATGGCAAATATTTGAAAATATTTTCAACCGAATGTCGTCTAACAGGTGCATCTATAGTCAGCGCTTTAGATCTACCTGCTACGAAGCACATCAGCAATTCAGCCTTTACAAATCCTAAAAGTTCATGTGAGCAGCAATAAGAAGAGCTGCCATTGGAAATTGCGGCCTTACCTGTATTTAGACTCAACGTTTGGGATGTTGGATTTATCGCCGATTGGATTTATGTCCACAGCTGACCTCCTGAAGCGTATGATGGTCCCACAGTGGAACGGTTTGGCCGACGTGGTTGTCCTTGAGAGCAGGTGTCTGTTCGTTTAGGCAGTCCGTCTAGTTTCTGATGAGTCTGATGAGTCTCTCACGTTCTCTCTGAGGTGTTGACTCTGTGGGGTGGAGTCTATGCCCAAGCAGTAGAGCCCTGAGGCAGCATCAATGTGCCTGATATTAGGCAAGCCCCAAGCCACGATACGTTGCTAGTTTGCCTCCTCTATCACCTTCTAGTGAGTATCCACATGGACGAGAAGCCAGACAAGACTGTTTGTGGCTTTTGTTTGCCTGAATGGTTAAATTAGCCCAGGAGTGGTGGAGTTAGGTGTGAAGCAGGATTGAGGATGTTGTCAGAGGGGTGTGTAGATATCGAGGACAACCAGTGAGATTTGCATGAATCCAAATGTGCTCAACACCTGATGCGAAGTGTCTTTCAGTAGGGTTATGAAAATGCAGTTATTTTTGCCAGATCTGGATCTTCATTTAATTTAACCAAATTTAGAATTTAGTGTTGCTTTGAAAAATGCATTCACATTTATTTGCATATAAATATAGCATGAATCATAAACTCAATTTCGGCTCCACCTAAGATTTTAGAAAACAGTTCCTTATAATGAGGTTCTTCCAAAAGTCAACTATCAATACTCTCTCCCTCTTGTTTGTTTGCATGTATTTATGCCCAACTCAAATTTTATTATGAATGTTCAGTAATGTAAATCATTATTTTATCTAAAAAAAAATTAAAAGGTATGTTTTAAGGAATGAAAACTTTTATGCCTGCATTAAATTGATCACAAGTGTCAGTAAGGACAATTGTAATGTTCCAAAAGACTTTTATTTCAAAAATACTGTCCTTGTGATTTTTCTACTTTCTATAATCTTTTTTAATTTTTTTTTATTTTTGCATCACAGAAAGAAATTACATTATAAAATCTATTCAGATAGCAAACATGTATGATAAATTGTAAAAATATTGGACAGCATTGCTTTTTATCTGTATTTTGATCAAATAAACACACATGTGAATCTTTTGAAATGTTTTGCATTACAAAACAAATTATTTTTGTGTATTAATATGTCATCTGTATTTTACAGTGGTGCCTGTGATTCTAAAAGCCCTGACGTATGATGAGAAAAGAGGCGCATGCAGTTTGGGATCGAATGTCCGAGATGCTGCCTGCTATGTGTGCTGGGCTTTCGCCCGTGCTTATGAACCAAATGAACTGAGCCCTTATGTCAACCAGATTGCCAGGTATGGATCCACCACCACCACATTATGGGCCATATTTATTAAACAGGGTAAATTATTGAAACCGCGCCAATGGTCCTGGAAACTTCAGTGGGTGATTTACTATTAAAATCTTTACATATGTAAATGAGATCGTGTTTTTTAATATCGACCAATGCAATGTACCAATCAAAGCTCAAATTAGTGTAAGGATATGTTTAGATTTGGATAATATGTTCTTGTGGGATTCCGAATACATTAAAGATATGGCTCTTTCTTTTACAACCTGCTCTCTGTTCTCTGCGCGGCCTCCACCTACCAGCAGAATTTGCAGCCATTTCAAACACAAAATTGTTTAAGACATGCTTTTTTGGGCGTTAAATTAAGTAATTTTTGCTTCTGAAAGAAAAAGGCCCTGTATGTATTATTTATGCCATTTGTTACATTTGCTAATTAGGGCACCAACTTTTGATAAATAGTTTGCCTCATAACATTTGTGCTGCAGGCTGTTCGCATTTAAAGAAATAGTCTGAAAATTCTGTCATCATTCACTCACCCTCAAGTAGTTCCAAATCTGTTTGTACTTCTTTATGTCATGTCGTACACAAAGAAAGATAATTTTGTAACCAGGCTGTTTTTGGTCACCATTGACTTCCATAGTAGGAAAAAATATATATATTGCCATTGGCACAGAGTTAACTCTACTATGTTATTCATTATTTTAAATAGTCCAGCTCATTAGATTTCCTGTGTGGTTGTTGTATGGATCTAAAGTTTTAAATATGAATATATGAAAATCTATTTTTTTACATTTTTGGAAGCTCTTTGCACTAGAACCAACTGATCTGATGTCAGTGACGGGTGAAAATTACAGCTCAACCTGGGTGGCTCTGTTGACCTTATAGTTACACTTTCTCTCCAATGAAAATACCTTTTTATGTAAGTGAGGTCAGGCTGTGGAATTTGATTAGTGAGGCCGCAGCCCCCATACTGAGGGCTCTTTGTTTTTTAGCCAGCATGTGGTAAGAGGAATGGACCTTTTTCACCACACTACCTGGTAATTATTTTAAGAAATTTCATGTCACAGCAAATTATATTTAAAAGAAAATGGCTGTTTGACATAATTCCATCTGAAGAATTGTGTGTGCTATTTTACTTTGTGAGCATCTATGGAGAGTTTTTAAATGAGAATTGAACTTCAAGGAAGGAAAGTTAAGGGTTTTATTGTAAATGTACAAAAATGCTCAACAGCCTCTTCTCATACCTGTTCACCTGGCTGTAGTTATTTACCGCCTTAAAACCAGTTTATACACCTCTCACAGCTCAGAACCTCTCCCTACTGATGATATATAGTGTAGTCTGTTGGTCTGCTGAATTACCAAACTTGAAATGGAGTGAGAAGTAACAACCATAAACTCTACACAAAGAACAAAGAGGAGAAGATACTGCTTTGCCAAACATAACAGAAGATGATAAAACTCATAAAGCTAATATTTAAACAGAAAATTTGATTTATATTTCAATGTTTGTGTGTGTGGAAAAAAAAGGAGAAATTTAAAGAATATTAACTAAACTCTTTTTCAAGTTGTCTCATGTAGATTCAAATAATGATGACAAACACAGTAGAAGCAAAATGTTTTATAGTTTATATGAATTTTGTATGTTATATACCAAGTCTTATGGATGCTTTTGTGTGTCGGTGAAACAAGAAAGATGATTGACAATCTTTATTTCTCCCAGTGGTCTAAAATGAACTGCAGTTTCAACAAACACTGACACAAATTTAAAACAGTTAGCATTATATAATGGATATTTATTTATTTTCTGTGGTGTCCAATGAGAAAGTTGTCTTTTTGCTTTAATTGTGGTGCTTGCTAGTATTATCAGCACTCAGACTTATGGTTAGGGGTTTGCTGTATTTAACTTTGCTGCGTAACTGTATTTTGTAATTCTTCACTAATTCAGCCGTGTTCTGTTTGTGTGGTGATGTAGTGGTGATTCAGCTCAGCGAAAGACTTTCATCAGCAGAAAACATTTTTTTCCCTCCCAGGTTCAACAGTAAGCCTCACCATAAAAACATAATGATATTACGAGATTGACAGCTGAAAGATGCTCCGCTGATCCCCCCACCCCTCCCTGTTTGGGACAAGTGTGGGCCTGTGTTGTGTAACTGACTGTGCACTTTGCATTACTCCTTCGGTTTGTTGGCCCTCCCCGTAACTTCCCTCCTCCCTATCCCCACTGTGCTGCCAGGTTTCGTCTGTTGTCGTGGGTTTCGGTCGCCATTTGGCACCCAGGCTGTAGGCCTGTCGAGTCCTGTTGTAATTTCATCAGCAGTCAAAGGTTGTTTCTATGAGCTTACTGACGCTTTCAGAAACTGTGTCATTGCATGAAACTACGCTATTGTTTTTTTTTTTCCTAGATTTTGGAGAGTGTATATATGAAGAGTTCATTTGCAAAAACGGATAACTCTGTTTTTAACAATTTTCATAATGCATTCCAGTTAAGCTCAATCAAACTGCAGTTCGGTTATTTTGATTAAAAGGTTAAAAAATAACTAAAACAATACAGCTAACTAACACAATAAAAACATGATTACATTTAAAAAAAAAATATATAATATAATAAAAAAAAAATAATAAAAAAAAAATACACTACCGTTCAAAAGTTTTAGAACAGTAAGATATTTAATGGTTTTTAAAGATGTTTCTTCTGCTCAT
>JAUMHE010000044.1:5061219-5088867 GCA_032359235.1 Enteromius mattozi | reverse complement strand
CGGCCAGCTCTAGGAAGGGTTCTGGTCGTCCCAAATGTCTTCCATTTAAGGATTATGGAGGCCACTGTGCTCTTAGGGACCTTAAGTGCAGCAGAAATGTTTTTGTAACCTTGGCCAGATCTGCGCCTTGCCACAATTCTGTCTCTGAGCTCTTCAGGCAGTTCCTTTGACCTCATGATTCTCATTTACTCTGACATGCATTGTGAGCTGTAAGGTCTTATAACTAACTTAGGTTTCCTACATATCCTCTCTGATTGTAAAAAAAAGTATTTGGCTTAAAGTATTGCGGGAGATCTGTTCACTTATTAAAAGTTGGTCTGATTTATTTAATGTATAGCGCATATTAATTATTAATGTTTATTTATTCTGTGTGGGAGTCTTTGTTGTTTTGTTCACGTCTTTTATATAGGCATCTCCCTGCACCTCTGGGTTGCGTGCAACAGATCAAATGCGTCAGGCATTAACTTAGCTTACATTATGTCATTAAATCAGGGAGGTACTCTTTTGCATTGAAGTTTCTGGAAAGTACTTTTTTTTTTGACTGCTTACAGTTTTAACTGTAGTTGAATAAGAGACCCATCCCAAATGCTTCACACATGTTTATCTCTGACCTCTGGTGTTTTTTTTTCTCTTCACATGGGCCATAGAGAGACGGGAAACTCCCTGAACTGGAACGCTGCATCACAGGCCTTCCCTCACATCACACAGCTTCTGCGGCTGCATCAGTACCAGTACCACACACTGCTGGGCCTCACCGTATCTGTGGGGGGCCTCACTGAATCTACAGTAGGTTGCACCACATAAACACAAGCATTAAAACACAATTCGCCCTCAGTCACCACTTTTTTCCCCTTGAGGCTTACAGCATAATGTCTTATAAACAGAAATGTAATCTTTATAAAGGTTGAAACAGACAGTCTGAGGCCCTGTTTACATTAGTGCGTTTTTTTTTATAATTAAAACAATCCTCGGCCACGCTGCTGTTTTCACTGTGTTTCAGAAACGTATTTTTGTTTGCTGCTGGCTGTTTTATTCGTACAGTTGAAGTAATAAAGCAAAATTCAAATGGAAAATTAAATCACATGAAATAGTCACAGTCACTTAATTATTAGTAGCCTGCTTCACAGAGGTTGTGAACAACAAAATACAAGTTGAAATAATTTGTGTAACCCTTTAGCATTCCAATGTCCCTCCTAAGGTACAAATCCCATTCAAAAAGAGTCCTTAAGAATGCTAAAATAACTACTTATTCGAGCCAAAAAAAAACTAAAACAAAAAAAAGAAAGAACATGGATGCTCACCACAGCTGCATTTATCTGACCAGCAATAATGTGAAATATTATTAGAAATATAATATTTGAAAATGTAATTTATTCCTGTGATCAAAGCTGAATTTACAGCATCGTTACTTGCATTTCTTATCATTTTCAAAGTTTCAAATTTTAAAATAGTTGTGCTGCATAATATTTTATGGAAACCATCATCCCTTTTTTTAAAGATTCTTTTATGAAAAGCAAGTTCAAAAGAAACAGCATTTATTTGAAATATAAATCTTTTTGTGACCATAAACTTCTCTACTGTCACTTTTTGATTGAGTGAATTTATCCTTGTTGTAAAAACATATTTGTTTCTTTAATAATAATAGTATATTTAACTTTTTTTATTCAGAAACTATATTAATGGACATTTTCAAAAAGAGTTCTCCTGGGACAATTTTTTTTTTTCATTTTTGTCATACATTAAGTTGAAAGACCCTATATAATTGTTCTTATCACTTTTGTTTTAAATATTTCAAATACATTTATGTTTTTTCTTTGTATATTTGTATTTATTTATTTATATGGTAAAAACTTATGTAGTTGTTTTAAAATTCAATGAATATATAGCCACTTTTAAAAATAAATAATAATATATTTTATAAAAATGCATCTACTCATTGGAGCCCCTGGAATGCATTTCACTGACCCTTGGATGACAATCTTGATTAAAAATCAACATACAACATACCAGACCACAGCTATCAGAATATCCAAAGCAGGCAAACAGTGAGGCCACAGAAATGGATCAATTAGAATAAATTGCACAGCAGTGGCCAACAGAGGGAGCCGTCGACGCTCTGTTCTCAAGAGAGTGTCAGTAGTGACCGCGGTCAGAAGTGTGAATAGTTTCAGGGAAATTGAGACTATTAGACCATGTAGGATTACTTTGCATTGCTTCATTTCAAATTTGCAAGAATTGCAACACAAAAGGGGTCCGTTATTTTGGGTTTTCAAAAATAAGCTGGTGTCGAAATGCTTTGGTGTTTTAAGAAAATTCCTGACATGTGTTTGAATAAACTGACATTTTGCCACAAATGCAAGTCTGTGCCCATCCCGGCCTCAAAGTACACAGGGTGTAAACGGCTTCGAGGCGAACCCACAGCTCCTCCAGTATGCCAGGATTCATTCAAAACTAATTTAGCTGGAACGGAGCGAGCGGGATTGGCACAGTGTCCCTTCACATTTGCGCTCATGCTTTCGGTGGTGACCGAGGGCCCCTGGAGGGATCTTCAGCTCACCAGCTCAGACACTTGATCTTTTCATTTCTCCTTTCCTCCGTGAGGTTTCTTTTTTTAGCATTTTCCTATACTTTCTTTCTTGTTTTTCCTGTTTTGTTAGCTGCTGCTAATTTTTTCCCTCATTTATACAATACCATTCAAAATGGTCAATATTTTTTTTATTTATTTATTTTTTTTTACATTTTAAATTTTCACTTTTTTAAGTTTTGAAAGGTATCTTGCTGCCCAACAACACTGCATTTATTGTAAAATATTATTTTGATTTAAAATAACTGGTTGTGCTGCTTAATATTTTATGGAAATTTCCATAGCTGTTTTAAGTTTCAATATATTTAAAAATGTAATTTATTCTTATTTATAAAGCTGTTTTCAGCAGCATTACTCCTGTCTTCAAAAATCATTTGCTACATCGATACATTTTTTATTATTATGTATTTATATTATTATTATATTATGATTATATGTTTATATTATCACAATGTTGAAAACGATTGTGCTTCTTAATACTTTTGTAGAAACTATAAATGACAACAAAGATCCTACTACTATTATTATTATTATTATTGGTCATTTTGGGATTGAAGATTTGATATCATAGCAATATGATATTCTGTGGAAAGTATTTGCACATTTAAACCATAGTTATTAACGCACAAATGTATTTGCACTATAAAAAGTAGTTATCAAATAAATGACATAGTTTGACCTTTTTATAAAACTGTGAGATTAGTTCTGGTTGTAAAATCTTACTTCTATATATAAAGTGTGGTAGCTGTAGATTTTCTTTCTCCATCTTTTCCTTTCTTCCACTTTGTTAGTGTTTTAGGCTCAGTGCCTGTGCTCCAGTGGCTGACACAGTATTAAGCCCTTTTGTTATTTATAGCCACCAGTGTTTGTTGATGAAGAAAAAATAATGCGAAAGCCTTTAACAGGAGCTTTGCGACGCAGTAAATGTCAACTCATTCGCCAGCTGGACCTATAAATGATTCCCCCCCCTTAAAAAGTGGCAGAGTTTTGATTAGAGCCACAGTAGAGGTTACGCTCTCACCTTCAGCCTGGAACTGTGAGATCTGTCCTAGCCAAAACTGCTGGATACATGAGCGGTTCTCACAGACTCGATGCTGAATGATGGAGCTTCTCTCTGCTCCCTCTGGAACACACAGCAGAGTTTGGACTGATACCGCACATAATCGTGCCCCATCTTACCCCTCACACACAATAACACACTGCCGCAGGAGAGTCGCATACAATAATATTTTATTTGTCTTTATTAAAGCGTTTGTGAGATGTTTCGTATAATTATGGCATTAAAAGGCAGCACCTTACAATACAGTAATACAAAAAGTGTGAGGTTAAACGATTAATTGTGCAAAGAAATACACAGTAAGACCTCTAGATAGGTTTAACAGCCTGAAAAGGCTCAAAATAGGCTCAAATCTTTATTTTATGATATTTAAAAACAACCAAAATCCAGTCGTGAGGTACGAGATTAAAAACACTTAAAACAACAAATCAAAAACACTTTGTTTATTTTTGGAAATATATGTAAATATAAGACCAAGAAATTTAGTATTTAATTTGTTTTTTAATTATTTAAGTGGGACATGGGTTTAAATCAGGGGTGTCAAACTCAGTTCCTGGAGGGCTGGAGCCCTGCAGAGTTTAGTTCCAACCCTGCTCCAACACACAATACACAGTTTTGAAGGACTAGATTAGTTGGATCAGGTGTGTTTAATTAGGGTTTCATCTAATCTCTGCAGGGCTCCGGCCCTCCAGGAATTGAGTTTGACAACCCTGATCTAAAATCTTAGCTAAATTATTTTTAATTACCCAAAAGAAAATGAAACTTAACTTGAGAGACAATGCTCATAATGTGTTTTCTTTTTATGGTAAATATCCATTTGTTCATTTTACTAGCAGTCTTTTCAGTTAAAAGAAAATCATATGACTCACTCACAGTAGAGTAAATAAATGTAGACATGAGAATGAGTGATACATTTATTATTTTTACTATTTATTTATTTTTATTTGTAATTGTAATACAAAATAATTTGTAATTAAATTAATAAACATACTAATTTGTGCAAATAATATACATCAATTATTATTATTATTATTAGTAGTAGTAGTAGTAGTAGTAGTAGTATACAGTATATACTACAGTTTACTAGAAGTAGTTAATTTTGGCTGGATTGACCTTAATGCTTAACCTTCTCTAGGTTACCCGTTGCATTTATGACCACTATAAATTCATTTTACAATTCAATTATAACTACATGTATTGATAATTCTAGACTTTTTCTATTCCAATTCTATCTATTACCTAACTATTAACTTTGACTTTTTCCTCAATAACCTCCTGATTTGCTGCGTATTAATAGTTGTTAAGTTTGAGTATTGGTATGATTAAGGGATCTGAAATATGGGGTAACACTTTATTTTAGGGTCTCTTAACTAGTTGCTTATTAGCATGCATATAACTAGAATATTAGCCTTTTATTCATAGTAATTAAGCACATATTAACACATATTCTACATCCCTAATTCTACTTAGGGATCTACCTTGCTAACTATTAATAAGCAGCAAAGCTTTGTTGCAAAATATTAAGTACTAATAAACAGTAGTATTAATGTAATAAATAACTAGTTCATATTGAAACTTGGTCCGTAAATGAATTTATTTACATACAAATAATAATTATTAAATGATTAACAGTCTGTCGCTAGTAAAAACATGTGTGTTTTTGTCTGCAGGTGCGTTATTCCTCTCAGTCTTTATTCGAGTACCTGAAGAGCATTCAGCAGGATATCACAGTGCTTCAGCAGTTTGGAGACACACTTTTACGCGTCTTCAGAGATAACGTGCGCAATGACAGGTACAACAGCTCTGCAAAACACAGTGTGGTAATATTACATCTTGGTAACTGTATTAGACTGGGAATCCAACAATAAATGCGTTATATATTAAATAGCAATGTGGTAATGTCTGTTTTTGACTTTTTTTTTTGGAACTTGATGGCTGCAGAGTAAATGATAAGATTTTGTTTGATCTTTATTTGGATCCGTATGCAGAGTCTCTGTACCTTTGCTGAAGATGGTGGACCAGCTCCTGGCCAACGGCTGCTTTGACCTCTTCGCCAGCGAGGAGAGGTGAGCGTGGGAAAGCCCAGTGTACATTACTGCCTCCCTTGGCTCAGATACACAAACCATCCAGAGCTCGGCAGGAGAGATGATATCATGACAGAAATACACAGAAAGAACTCACACAGGGAACCTTTGGGAGAACTTAAGATGAGCCCGGCCAAGTCATGTGTTGAAACGAGGAGGCTGAGGGTGTGTGTGTGTGTGTGTGTGTGTGTGTGTGTGTGTGTTGGTTTGTTTTATTCCCATGTAATTTCTGTTTTCAGTCATCCTTTCTGTGGAGAGCTGCTGTCGCTCTGTAAAGAGGAAATCAAGAAGTCCAAAGATGTCCAGAAGCTGTTGTCAAGTATTGCTGTGTAAGTGTGTCCATGACAAGCTGGGTGTCCACCTTAGAATTAAGCACTTTAATCATTTTAAACCTTTTTAAAATAGATTTTATAAAGTATAATGTTTGGTAGAATACTGTAAAAGCAAAACACTAGAGGCAAACAATGCACTGGTCAGTTATTTTCCTATATGTATTGTGAAGGTTTTTTTCTTCTTCTTAAAAATATAGTAAAAACAAAGTTTTGTCAT
Source organism: Enteromius mattozi (assembly GCA_032359235.1). Lineage (NCBI taxonomy): Eukaryota > Metazoa > Chordata > Actinopteri > Cypriniformes > Cyprinidae > Enteromius > Enteromius mattozi. Next base: position 5,082,593 of record JAUMHE010000044.1, on the reverse strand, counting down.
GCAGTAATCTCTTATCTAAAAAATTTTATATGTCAAAAAATAAATAAATAAACAAGATTTTTGAACTTCGCTGTATCCAGTGTTCAGATCTGCTTTCGGAAATGTATGATAATCCCTCATTTGCATATTTAAACATAGGATTGAAAAGATGTCATACTTTTTAATACTTAATGTAGTCTATCCACTTGAATTATGCTTCTTTCTATTAGTTACTAGACCACAATTGGTTATTTCTAATAGTTATTTTTACCCTGTTCACCTGGAGTGTCTTACATTATTAGGGGATCTTTTTAATAATTGGTCAGTACAATCACTTCATCAGTGTTTGCACTATTTTCTCTCTCTTTTTTTTTATTTAAAAAATGTGTCTATTTTAAAAATACAGAAAAAATTAAAATGATTGATGCGTGTATTAAACAATTATATTATGTTACGCATATTACTTTAGATAAATCGTTTGTATAAGTTTCTCACTTCTTCATACATTCCTAAACTTTTTAAACTAAACTAATTGCCTTTATGAGTTATTTTCACATCAAATCTTCATCAGTGTTTAATACAAATTTCTTCTTGTCTCAGAAACACATTTTTAGAAACTCCATTTAACCAGAAACCTTTTCAAATATTAAAAAAAAATGGTTTTGTGAGCCATTTTCAACTCAAAGTTTTGATTAAATTGCTGTAAATGTGTCATTTCAAATGTGCTTTCTGGTTTTAGTGTGATTTCCGTTGTGATTGGTCATTAAGTCTGAGCTCTCTCTCTCTCTCTGATTGGCTCTCTGACTGTAGGTTCTGTGGAATGGTGCAGTTCAAGGGTGAAGTGAGGAAGAAGGTCTTAGTGCAGCTGTTGATGTTGCTCTGTCACCCCTTCCCTGTGGTGAGACCATTAGCTGGCAACTTTAGTCCAGACTTAGCCTATTGGCACTCGTTTTGTATTTAATTCTGACTCCATTATCTCTCTTGGGTCTGAAGATCAGAAAGACGACAGCCAGCCAGGTATACGAGATGCTCTTGACCTACGATGATGTCATTGACGATGATCAAGTGCTGGCTGATGTCATGGCCTCGCTCAGTGACACTAATTGGTGAGCGTTGACACGGGGCTTATTAGAGGATCACGATGAGGACTTTTCATTTTAATGGCTGTTTCTTGTTTCCTGTATTAGGGAAAGTGACATGGCCACAGTGCGGACCCACAGGAATCAGCTCTGTGATTGGTTGGGAGTGCCCAAGCCGACTCTGGTAGCCAAGGTAACACATTTAGGCAACTGAAGAGGTTTTATTGTGAGAACGTTTTGTGGTGTGGGGGCTGTTGCATCAAGCTGCATCTGAAAAACGGGATACTGCTTCCTGCGTTACTCATCAACTGGTGGGTGAACAAGGTGTTTGTATGCATTAGTGGGTGTTTGGTTTCCTGAAAAGGCACAAAAAACCACCAGTTACCAGAAAAAAGTGTTAATAATCTCAATAAAATGGCTTTCTCAATAAAATATGAAAACTGGCTAGCTCTGGTTTTTCACAGCTCACAGCAACAGTGAAATAGATGAGCTGTCATAATAGTCCCTTTCACACTTACAGAGTTTTATGCTGGTAAATTACCATTAAGAGCTCTTGTGTGAACAGGACCTTTTTGAGAAACTGGTAAATTCGTTCAGGAAGTTTACTGGTATGAGAAGTTGTGACATTACCAGTAAATTGACTGAATGATGCTATGTGTGAACACAGAATGAATATTAGCGTTATTAACGTACTGACATAAGACATCTACTTTCAGCCAATTCAGAGCGCTGAAATTCAAAGTTCAACGGCTCTGGGCCAATCATAACATTCTGACGCATTTACTCTGCGCTGTGTAGTTCGGTTTTGCCTCTGGGCCAAAAGCCAAAAGCGCTGCATGAATGTGAACGTTTGACGCAAAAATAAACAAAAAGATAAATAAAAATACTAATACACTGGGAGGCATGGTCGTTAAGTCATTTCTGGTTAATGATGTCACAGAATTTACTGGTATTTTGAAACAGATGCGTGAATGGTGCTTTACCGGTAAAAAATTGTTACCTGTGTAAACGGCACATTTTTGTATTTACCGGTACATTTGTTCTGGTAATGTATGCCATTGTATTGGTATTACTGTGTGAAAGGGGCTATAGATAATACGGGTCAACTTTTAGTAAAAATATAATAACACATGTATTTCTAATGGGTGTGTGTGTGTGTATGCAGTTCAAAGTTTAGGGGCATCAAGTATCACATGACACTGGAGACTGCAGTAATGGCTGCTATAAATAAATCACATTTTAAAATAAATTCAAATAGAAAACCATTATTTTAAATTGTAATAATTATTCACATTACTGTTTTTACTTGATTTTTTTGTTTGTTTGATTGTTTGATTAGATAAATACAGCCATTGTAAGCCAAACAGACTCTCTTTATACTTTTTTCTTTTTGCCAGTTTGAAGATCTCAGTTTATGACAGGTGATTTAAAAAGCATATCATATTTAAACTTTATTAGGAAATTACATTAGTTTTTAGTAAGTTGCATTCATTTAAAATTCAGTTCAGTAAATCAGTTCAAGCTCTTCAACACCTTTTTTTTAGACTTTTAAAAAAGTATTTTACATTTTTTTTCTATGCAGAGAAATTAAATTATTGTCAGTAGGTTGAAATTAAGATGATTTTTGCTTCATCACTTGAACTTATTAACATAATGGATATCTTTAGAATATATCTCAATCATCTACCTCTGAAATAAAGCTGTGTAATGTAATCGTCCTTAATGTGTAGGTGCTCAAATGCATAATATCATTTTAAAGCGGTGCCTTTATTTCAGTCTCAGTGCATTCATCTTCTCTTTTGTTTGTTTGTTTCAGACTTCTCCCCAATAAATCCATTCCTACCTGATGACCTCTTTGCACTGCTTTCTGTGTGGACATCAGGAACAGTGTCCACATGTCCTCCTTGCTGTCAGATAACATTGTCCATCTAATAATATCCGACCTGTCATTAAATTCTTAAGTAAAATGTCTTGAAGCGCAGTGAATATTTTTATAAATTATGCTTTCCCAGAGTTGAGCTTACTTTACAACAGAAACTAGTGGAGCAGTGATGCTCTGTTTAAGTGCATTTATAGAAATATTGCAATTACTAATTCATTATTATGAATGGTTTTTCATGGGTGGATCATAGCATTTCTTTCAGAGGCAAATGAGGTAGAGAAACTGCTAGAAATACCAGATCCAATTCCAGAGATGCCTTATCCATATCCCACTTCAATGCAAATTTAAGAAATGATTCACCCAAAAATTAAACCGGTTCTGCCATAATTTACTCACCTTCATGATATTTGATTCAACAATTTGAACTAGAAAACAGATCAGCAAATGAATCAGTCTTTTAAGGCTGTGCTTTTCAATAAAACTGTTGAAACTGGTCACACATCTGATTCATTCTCCAATTTCCTGACTCAGGTCATTTTTAGGGTGGATTTTTGATACATTGAAAGCTATCTAATACTTTAATGGTGCATTATTGTCCTATTTGGAACCAATGAGCTGTTGCGTAATGCTGCATTAAGATCATTTGAAAAACTTTTGTTCCACAAAAAAAGTCATACGGGTGTGGAAGACATTAGGGTGAGCAAATAACAGTGCCTTCGCACCATTTCGTAGTACCCAAACTAATTGTGGAACTACCCACTTTCTTTGGCATGTTCACAAAGCAGGAACTATTTTAGTTCCAGGAACTCTTGTTTGGAGGAGAGTAGGGTCTAAAAAAGTACTGGGAACTATCAGTGAAGTAAGTGTAAGCTGATTGGCTAAACACCTACGAAAACGCCCTCACCTGCCATGACTTCAAATGCAGTGTAAACATACTGTGTAGACATTAAGGCCTTTTGCACCACTTTAGTTCTAGAACTAAAAGTGCGGGACTGAAGTACTGGGACGATTTTGCGTGAATTATTTCCCAGTACCATTTGAAGGGTTCCATTCGTACTAGGTGGGTACTAAGAAGTTACCTAAGCCGGTCGACAGCGACGTCACTTGTGCGCAACATTCAACAAGGGAAACGAAGAAGAACAACGTAGACAAAGTCTTCAGGTAAATTCCATTTATAAAAGAAATTGATTGACAAATTGAGTTGATATAATGTCTAGGCAGTATATGTTTACACTGCGTTTTAAATCAATGAGGGTGAGGGCATTTTCGTATGCGTTTAGCCAATCAGTGTACACTTACATCGCCGACAGTTCCAGGTACTTTTTTATACCCTACTCTGAAGTATGAGCTAATTTAGTTACTCCAAACGGAGTTCCTGGAACTAAAATCGTTCCTAGTTCCTGTGGTGGGAACGCGCCAGAAACTGGGTAGTACCACAATTAGTTTGGGTACTACAAAATAGTTCCTGCAGTGCGAAAGGCCCTATTGTATCAACTTATTTCTTTTATAAACAGCATTTAACTGAAGACTTCGTCTGTGGCGTTCTTCATTGTTTCCCTTGTTGAATGCCGCATGCAAATGGCGTCACTGTCGACCGGCTTACTTTACTTCTTGGTACCCTCTGTCGGTGTGAATGCAACCCTTCAAATGGTACTGGGAAATAATTAGTGCAAAATCGTTCAAGTACTTTAGTACTGTACTTTTAGTTCTGGAACTAAAGCGGTACGAAAGGACCTAATGAGAGTTTTTTTGGGACAGCTATTCCTTTAAGCCCATATCGTGTTTGTTTCAAAATACTTTAGCTCTCATATTCACACTTTCAAATTGATAATTGGGTTTTGAGGGAACATTGGTGCACAGGGACCTCTAGGTAGATTACTTTCTTCTCTCACACTCTCAAACAATTAGTTCCTCCACTTAGTTCCCTTCCATCAAAGCCAACACAACAGCTTTCCAGACAAGCAACTTAGTATTGAAACTCAATCTAATCCACCTCATTATACTCCAGGGAAAGTGTTAACATTTACAGGAGAGGAAGCCCTGGCAGTGGACAGATGCAGCTTGGCAAGGTCATTCCAGTCCTGGCTTCCTGTGGCGGTGTGGATCCGAGTGGTAGGGTGATGTTTGACTGTGGGCCGGACGAGGAAGCCTGGCGCTCTCTCACACTCAGCCCAACCCACCTCGTCTCTCACTTTGGGCACAGGCTTTACTGGAGCTTAGAGAAGAACCCACATGGTCTCAAAATACGCAACAGCACTCCTGGCTAAAACAAAGGTCTGATTGTTGAGTTGAAGCTTTTGGTGGAGGGGTCTCATTCTTTTAGAGAAGCACAGTAGATGAAGTAGTTCGATTTAGATTACTGTTCTTTGGGTAATCAGGATTTGGACTCGAGTATGTCCTTGCGTTCTCCCTGAACTTTCAGTAGTGTTTGTCTTTTCTTCAGAGGAATAATTTTGGAATTATTTACTCACCCGCATGCCATTCTGTTGCCATGTTGTTTGTCTATTTTCATGGCATGGAAAATAAAAATTGTCAAGTTCATGGGTTCAATCCACATTTTGGTTTCTCAAATAAGGCTAATATGTGTGACACTAGACGATTTGGGGTGTAACATACATGCTGAATGAACTAATCAAGCTCTTGTCTATCCACTTTCTTTGTATGTATAACAGAAGTACATTGTGTTTCATGGAACATTCAAACATATGGTTGAACAACATGAACCATTATATGACAATGAAACACTTAAAGGTCACACCCACTCAAAAATGAACACCCTATTATCATTTGCTCACCTTATGTCATTCCAACCTGACTTGCTTTCTTTTGGGAGCACCAAAGAAAATATTCTGATGAATTCTGCACTTGAAACAATTTTGGTAACCATTGATTCCCATTTTAAGGACAAAAATCACTTTCTCAAAATATCTTTCTTGTGTGTTTTACAGAAGAAAGAAAGTCATGTAGGATTGAAACTTAATGATTGTGAATAAATGATGACAAATCTTAAATTTTTGGGTGAACCATCAACTTTTAATAACCTAGTTAGGTCATCATGATTATGTCTTCTTGTGTTTAAAAGTTGGTTATGCTTTTAATGGAGAAGCAGATTCGAGTTTATACTATTATTAAGGCTACACAGTTGTGCAAATATGTGCTGGGGTAATATTAGGCACTGGAAAAACCACTGGGCATTTTCCAATTAAAAAGGCCAGATTGGGTTTTCATACAATAATGTAATATATGAAGACATTTTCGGTAATACCATTATAAATAGCACTAGTTAAACCGATTAGGTTTTGTGAAACTATGCCCTAGTCATAGTCTCCACAGAAGTAAAGGGCCTCTGTTACTAAACCAGCCTGTCCTCCTAAAATAAAGGACAATTAAATTGTCTGGGTGGAGACCAGGGACACTATTACATGATGTCTCTGATGAGTGTCTCCATCTAAATTACTGTACATCTATTACACATATGATGCAGAGACAATGTAGTGAAAATTACTTGTACCCTCCAGATAAGGTGCAACGCAATTTTCCAGTGACAAGTCATTTGGAAATGCTATTCAATGCAACATGATCCCAGCAAAACAACGTTTGATTAATGAAAGGGATAATTGTATTGGATCAATGAGGTTGCAAAATATGTGGAACACCACAGAAATAAGAACTGGCAGACTACATGATCAGTCACACTACTCTTTTCGTTCACGGACTTCCATTCATACACACGCAAATGCTGGAGACAGGAAGTGCAAGCTTGTGCGAATTTTGGTGACCCCAAAATCAACCCTGCAAACTTTTTATCATGTGAAGATGCATAAATAGAAGACTGATATGGCCTCTAAGCTGAACACAAATCAATCTAAAGCACTGCAATAAAATGAAGTAGATTACATATTAAATTTTGCATATATTATACGTACATTTTTCTTTTCTTTTTTTGGGACTATTTTGTGTGTTGTGTAATTGTGGTTCTAAGGTTATAAGGAAAAACTTATGATGATGTTCTTTGTTCATAACTTAGGGGTAAAAAATAACATTTTGACAGTGTTTTGATGAATATTTAAATATGACACAGCAAACACGCAATATCAAATGACAGCTGTGTGAAAAGAGCAGTTAACAAAGCATCTACATCTTAAGGATCATGTAAAAAACTTTGCACCAGATCTGCAATTTGGCACTCCAGACAATAGCGGTCTTGTTGAGTCTTGATGTGTGTTACATCCTACATTTTCATAATTACCGTTCACAGCTGTACATGCAAATCTGATGCTCCCGTAAAGAAATTTGCCGTTTTTTTGCAGGATTTCTTACCGCTTACCAAATATACTAACATAACCATTTGCCTTATTAGAAGTCAGTGTACCATCAAAAATTATATTGAAACTGCATTTCAATGTAAATAAATAAACAAACAAGTTGCTTTAATTAAGAAACCAGAAATGTTACAATTACAACACCAGTCTCAGCTATAAAGCAGCTTTACAGCAAATTCATGTTCTGAGATCTTTGACAAAAGCTTAAACTTGCATTGAAGAGAACATCTGGTAACACTTTATTTTAAGGTATTTATAATAAAGAGTAATTACCTATACTTAGTAGTAGCCATTGTGCTTACATAAAACAAAATGTACTCACCATGTAACTAAGTTTGTACTTACAGTTTGTAATTATGTAGATGTAATAGGATGCTAATGTTACATTAGAATTACAGAATATTTCACAGGCATAAGCTACTTAAAATAAAGTGTTTCAAGATTGTACTTAAGTGTACTTTGTGTATCTATACTGTAAACCTTATCTAGCTGCACCTTAGTTTGATTTAACTTATAGTACACAGCTTAAATACATGTAATACCTTTATAATTACATTAAAATTACAGAATATTACACTGGCATAAGCTACTTAATATAAAGTGTATCAAGATTGTACTTAAGTGTAAGTAGCTGTGTAACAGACTCAGTCTGTAACATGTGTAACAGCGGTCGCCGTGGTTTTGCCAAGTAAGACATGATCCTGGATCAACTTTACTGTCCAAAAATATAGACTTATTCCAATCCCAACCCCTAAACCTACCCCTACCCAGAATTTATGCCTAAAATCAGTGGGAAATGATAGCTGATTAACAAGGGTGTAGAAGCACATAAGCCTGATATTTCCAGACAAATTATCTCTCAATTCTGATTGGTTGATTTGAATGTTGTTCCAGGATCAACAAGGATGTTGATCCAGGAACATCTTGTACTTGTGTGAAATCACACTCACCGTGTAAGAGCAGCAGTCTGTTACATCTATAATGACAAACTGTAATTACAGGCTGTTCCATAACTTAGTTAAATAAGTACATTTTATTTTATGTAAGTACAATGGCTACTACTAAGTACTGTACCTAATTAGGTAATTACTTTGTATTATGACACCTTAAAATAAAGTGTTTTTGCACTTTTCCCTATCAAATCGCATTCTGATTTTTATTAAACACTGTCAATGTTAAAATTTCTTCCATCATTTCTGTGCAAAGGCAACGTAACAGTCTCCATACACTTTCCGCAAACCCTGGATGTTTAGTTAGTGTGAGGTTTCACCTTCTCCACTTCAAACTTTTCTAATTCGAATTTAATTAATTTGGAGGGGAGCGAGAATGGAAAGATCTGTTAGTAATTCTGAGATATGTGCGTTTTTATCTGGCTGGTTTTCTGGAATAGTGAGAGGCTCTGCTACAGTGCCGAGAGTCAGGAAGAATGCTAATAATTCTGAAAGGCTTACAGTTGGCCGACAGTAGCCATGGCGATGGCTCCCGTACAATGGAGGCCTTTTAAAGAGGCCGATGGGGAGGGGGCTGTTCTCAACCATGCTGATATTGCGACAGGGCATTTTCCACTCTCTCCTGAGCTGTTTGTTATAGGATTAGCTGCCGCCCATAGTGATCTGCACTATTCTGAGGTTAAAGTCTCTCTTTTAATAGTGTTTTAATAAAGTTCAAGCTATGAACCTGTTGTCTTTACAAGGAAGGAGCTTTAACTGCTTAGATTCATGTCGACTGTATAGCCAGAATGTGTAGACACCTATACGTGATTGCTGAGTATAAGCAGTTGGTTGTCCATAACCACTTCACCTCTTCTGGGAAAGCCTCTTGTTCTCTACATATGACTAAGTGCATCCCATGTTGCACTGCATCGTTGTAACAGCACCTATGAGAATTATGTACTGTACACGTTTAAATAAATAACAGCTTTCATCTCTGCACCAAGCGGCAGGTTCAGCTGTCACATCACACAAAGGCCATGGCAAGTAGTAGGAGAAAGAAATTTGTGTAACATTGTGAAACAGATTTTTTCTCTACTCTGCTCCTCCAGACCTTGTGAGTTTGATTATTATCTACTTTCATTTAGTTGTGTTTTTTGGAAAGAACAATGTGCCCTCTTGTAGGGAGCAGAGTTTGCAGCATGTGTCTCAGAAACATCATTCCAAGAAGAAGCCTTATCAACTTTTTTTCTTTAAGATGTCTTGTCCAGGACAAGTACAGCATGTCTAATTAAACCTCATTATCTCACTTATCCATCATATTCGATTACATCAACAAAATACACCCTACCATCATGCTGGTATGTACATATTAAGGTATGAGTAATTTTATATCATGGCAACAGTAGTCTCATATATATATATATATATATATATTGTATTTATTTAGTTTTGGAGAATTCTTCTATGTAATACTATACCATACTTTTCCAATTTGCGAGTTATAAAGTCAGAATTGCAAATTGTGATTCTGAGAACAAATCAGTCTTTTGTTTTTCACTCAAAATTGGACTTTATAACTCACAATTGCGAGTTTATATCTAACATTTCTGAGAAAAAAAGTCAGACTTTTGTCTTTCTGACTTTTTTATTGCAATTGTGACTTTCTATATTACGTAGAAAAAAAGGCAGAATTGTGTGTTTGTATCACGCAATTCTGAGAAAAAAGCAGAATTGTGAGATAAAAAGATCCAATAACTTTATTTTCTTTTTTATTCAGTGGCGGAAACGGGCTTCAAAAACAGTAAAACAAACAAACAAACAAAAAATGGTAAAAAGATCATTTAGAAATGTTATGCTTATTACTATATCTGCATATTATAATAACTTCTAAAGGGTTGTTATTACTGTTTTACTGTATTTTGCTCCACAAAAAGAAAAGAAAAAAGAATGGTTAATGTTAGTATATGTATGTAATCAAGTACATATGAATGATTTCTGAAGGATCATGTGACTGGAGTAATTATGCTGAAAATACAGCTTTACATCACAGATTTAAATTACATTTTACAATATATTTAAATCGAAAACAGCTATTTTAACCAGTTATAATATTTTACAATATGAAAATTTTTATGCTGTATTTTTAAATAAAACTAAATGCACCCTTGGTTAAGCATAAAAAAAAAACATTGAGAAGTCTTAATTGTTCCAAAATGTTGACCCATATTAAAAATAAAACTATATTATTTATTTCCCTTTTTTGAGTCACATGATCATATGAACATTTTCATTTGTGAAGATTAGTCATGTTGACTTCACAGACTCACTTATGTGTTGCAATATTTTTAATGTTGACTGAAATATTCTTGTTCTTGTTGGATAATGAATCTCTTGTGTTTCCAGGGTAAATCAAGACAAACTGAACTTTATAAGGATAGCAATGCTAAATAATAAAAAGAAAGGGTTCACAATAATGTTTTACGAAGCACAAGCAGATGTTCCACTTTTGTGGTGTATCCTGTGTGTAATGATATTCTTGCACATGATGATGATTTCCACATGGGACATTAATTTTTAATTTGCTATGTTTATTTCAGCAGTTTCTAATAGGAACCATCTCTTCTGTACCTCATTAAATAGAAGGGTTGGACAGTGAGTCATAAATCCAGCCCTGTTGGACACAGCCCTAGGTAACTGCATATGTGGGGCCCTTTATAAAATCGTTATAAATATGTGGGACATTTAATTACGCCCAGGTGGAACTACACCACACGAGTCCTGGAGCTCCTAACACCTGGTGAGAGAGAAATGACACACTGTGCTCATTAACGTCTCCTGGCCACAAACCGGCTAGCGAGTCCTTGGTGATAATGACCAGGATTTTTACGAGGAGAAGCTGTGGAGGGTCTGCAGTTAACAGACCTTGACTCTCGTTAATGTAGCTGCTTTGTCGAGACCAAATTGAGTGGAGCAAGGTCCATCCAAAATGTGTGGGCATTTTAGAAATAAAAAATGTTTACAGAATGAAAGTTTTGTCTGAGCTCATTGTTTTGATAAAACATGGCAGCTGTCTGCGTTAATACATTTCAAAGGCCAGTAAAAGAGGAAAATAACATTTTATCTCGCAGTCCGCTTCATTAAAGAGATAATTTTCCAAAAACATGAAAAACTAGCCAAGCGAACTGTGAGAGAATCGTGATTTCATCACAGTGCTGTTATAATACCAACGAGCCATTGTTTGTTTTCAGATAGGGATTTCAGTTTCTAAAAGATCATGTTCATGCCCTGTGTGCGGTGCAATAGGAGTCTACAGGAAATGTTTTTTAAGAAAATAGATACGAAAGCCTTGCCCGTTCATCATCATGTTACCATCTATCAAAGCTAGCAGACTCCGTGACTCAAACGAGAGCGCCTGGTGCCAAACACGTGGCTCGCCTCTAGATAAATATCTGTGGACATCCGCAGATATTTCATTTTCGTAAATATAGAGGCCCCAGAAAAGGTATCTTTCTGTGAGGATGGCCAAATAATGTAATTATATGATTGAAATAGCAGATATGTTGTAATTATATGATTACAGTAGAAATAGCAGAGATGCTATAATTATGATTATGACAGCTGATGCGGTCATTCTCCAGGAAACCACAGTCCTTATATCTTTCCAAAAGCCTTAATGAACAGTTTGAGAGGCATGAGCTCCCTTGCCTTAGAAATTGCCACGTTGTTGTTAGGAATTATAGTAATTTGGGGATGGAGGCTGCTGGATCACATCGGGAATGTGGGCTAATTGCTAAGTCGTGTGCTTTTATAGACCGCAGGTTAATGGGCAGGCCATTTTTATATAGCGTGTGCGGAGGGACGCCTATAGATCATCTTGCTAATTGACTTGAGAGGTCAGGTTTTGGTTGCTGACATGCGGTTGATGTCAAATCTAGACTAGCTAATGAGGCCATACGTTAGTTTAATTGACACGTTTTAGCTGCATTGTTATTTTTTTCAGGTTAGCAATGTGTTGTCCTCACACCTTCCTTTGTACTTCTGTGTATTTTAGTGAATGCATTGGCTAACAACTAATGAGACCTTATTGTAAAGTGTTTCCAGCTATTCTTATTCTTGCCGGTCATACAGGTTTGACTTAATGATATTTACTTAAGGACACAAATAAGATAACTTATTTTTGGGTGAACTGTGCCTTTAAGATCAGTGTCATTATGCCTGGTGTCATAACACCCATGCTGCTGGTGTTTGATTGAGCAGGGATGTTTTTGTTTGCATTATTCCACATATGTTCTATCTTATCAAGCTAAAATAGATTAGCTACTGAATCCTGTGCTGGTGAATGAATACTGTGACTTCCCATGTCTTTGTCCTCTTTGAATCTGTGGGCTTGCCTTCTGATAAAGTAGACTGCCCCCAATTAGCCTCTCATTTCCTTGTCACTCCCTGTCTGAAGTTACCAGATTCCTCCCCAGAAGACTGTGTGCGAGACTGTCAGATATTCCAGGAAGAGTAAGGCCAGAAACATACTTAAATGCTGTTTAAGTGTTGAATCTCATGTATTGTGTGTTCTTGTGATACTGTAACAATTATAAATACTCCAGGCACCTATAATATTATTTTCAAATGCCGTTGTTATGTGTTTGTTAAGTTGTGTCATATTGAATGTTGTTGCTGGGTCCTGGTCTTTACTCCATTTCAAGTGTATATACTACCTCACAGCCGTTTATGAGCATTATGTAGAACACCTGCAAGAACTCTCTGTGTACACAACTCACAACGAGTTAACGGTGTCTTGACACCAATATTTCAACAATTCAGAGAAGAGTCTGGCCAAGTGAGATTTCAGTATGGAGATAAAGCTTACAGTCATGATTTTTGTCAGACAGAACAACCATATTAAAGGGATTGTTCATACAACAATCTAGATTCTGTTCACCCTCATGTCGTTCCAAACCTGTAAGACCTTTGTTCATCTTTAGAAACCCAATTTATATCTTTGATTAAATCCAATTCAAGACCCAGAAAGGTAGTAAGGACATTGTTAAAATAGTCCATGTGACATCAGTGGTTCAGCCGTAATCTTGAAGAATTGAGTAATTCATGACAGAATTGTCATTTTTGGGTGAACTACCCCTTGAAGCCACACGTAAAGCAGGGATAACTGTAAACGATCGCATTTATGGTGCTTCTTAAGAATTTACAGAAAAAGTTGTATGGAATTGTCCAAAATTTATTTCTGATTTTATGTTGACATATGCAGACATCCCAAGTCTCCCGGAAGTTCTGGGAGTCTCCTGTAAATTGATAGTGGTTCCCTGATCCCCGCGAATTGGATAAAATATCCCAGAATCTAGACCAAGAGCATGCACGCGAGACAGTAATGTCTGCATCGTGCATCTTATAATGCACGCACACGATGGAGTGAACGAGAGAGTGAGAGAGACCTTGCATGCATGTGGAACTGTGCGTGTGCGCCTGTTCATAGCGTGTGCTAGACAGAGAGTATCCTGATTGGTTTACTCAGCAAAATAAGCCAATCAGCTTTTAGAGTGGGCGGGCTTTTATTCCTTTTCTCGAGGACCGAAGTTATCAGTGTAACAGGTATTGAAAGTCATGTTCATTTTGTATATAGAATTACACAAAAATGTTTGCAAAGTATACCTGATATGCCTATCTGTGTGTGTGCATCTTCCCCTTTAAATTTCTACGGCAGCGTAAATCTTAATTTCCTGTCTTTGCACCACCTCTTGCCTTTCTGCACTGTCTTAGCATGGGAGAGAAGAAACAAAAAGGGCGAAAACACACTGCTAAAAATCATATTCTGTGTTATCAGATTAAAGAAGCAGTTGAACCGTCACTGGATGTCCCTCTGGTTACTCATGCAAGAGAAAGAAAACAACGCAGCTAATACCCGTTACATCAGTTCGATTTGAAAAGAAATAGGAATAAGCCTACATAGAAAAGAGATTGAAAAAGACCTACGTTTTAGCTACCTCCAAGCTATGTAAATAGTTATGTTCTATTCATGTGAAATTCATGTGTAAAAAGTACTTATAGGTTTGTTTTTCTATTACTTTGTATCAGTTGCTGTTTAACTTTATTTGCTTATCTTTTGGGAGGGGAGCATCTCCCTGAAATTAGTTTTTGCAGGTTGGGATATCTGCATACGAAATGATCTCATCATTTGGCATCAGACTTCTAAACAAAACACAATAAGAACGGAATTTTTCTTCCCCCATATATATTTTTAAGCAGTAGCTAAACTGTTATTGGCACCGTTAAGGATGACATTTTAGGAAACACAATGGAATGTGAAATCAAGCTTGAATTAGCTAAGAATCTTCTGCGAAATAGGCTTTGGCTGTTCTGCTCTTTCACCACATCCCAAAGATCCCCTGTTGGATTTAGGTCCGGTGATTGTAGAGGCCACTGGGTACACTGAACTGAACTCATTCATTGTCATGTTCTAATGTTTGGTTTCAACAAAAGCTGAACCTCTTGACCTTCTTGATCTGCATGTTTTTGTTTATTAAGTTGGTTTTGAGAGCTTTAGTTGCGTATTTGCTCACTGAGTGTCTACAATTCAGATCTATATTTTCTTTAAATTTGAAACTGCTGGCCCATCAGACCACATAATCTGGCTCCAGAGCATGGATGCAACCTGAAAATAGCAGCCCTCTCTTGGCATTTCCTTGAAACCTTTGGCAGAAGCCTGCAAAGCCAAAAATGCTTAGATTGACCTCCCTTATCCCGCGCCAACCTGCCATGACCTCACCCTGCGACTGACACTGAGAACGTTTTTGTATCTTCTCAGGACATTTTCTTCCAGTTCTGTTCATAACTTTCATCATTGGTGTAACCTGACTGGGGGCTTCTGTCAACGTTCAACCCTTATTTGTGACTGTGTTTGGCTCAGGAGGGTTTCTGTGTGTTTTAGTAGTGACCTCATAAGGACGGCTCAGGCTTCAGGGCCTGTCTGGCTCTTGTCCAGAATGAGCTCATCACCAAAACAACAGCCAGCTGGTGATGAGGCCGTTGCTCCCCTGACCCTTGTCTGCTCTTTGCGTCCTCTAGTGTGTTTTGAGCCTTATTGGGAGCGTGGTGTTGGCCTTCTCGCTCTTCCCACCCCCATCTAAGAGTCTGTTTCTTGCTGAGCCAACGGCTGCCGGACGGTCTTCAGGCGCCTGACTGAGCAGAGCCAGTGCTCTGCAATGAGTCCCATAGAGGGAGGACAAATAGTTTGGTCTGGCCTAACTCCAGCACTGAGCAGCCAGAGACACAGGGGTCAGTTCGTCTTTTAGGGTGGTCCACTGAGAGTGTGTTGTCCTCAGATGTAGATAATAGAAGGATGTTGTACTTTACTTTTGTGGTGTTTTTCTAAATTGCAGTGAAGTGCCTGTCATGGTAAGTCCGGTCTATCTGTCTAGACTTTCCTTGCGTCTTGGGAGTAAGAACACAGATGGAATGTCATGTATCATAATCGTGATCCAATGAAGATGGATGAGGCTGGTCTGGTATTATGTTGTATGCGGATTTGACAGTGTGCTGTGGTATGTCTGCTGCGGAGCACTATTGAATTACTACTATTAGATCTCAACAGTCGCCTAAGGTCGGACTTTTGGCTTTGTGCATGGCTGTGTTCGCATGAAGCCAGTCGGTGTGAGTTCAAAGGTTGCTGCACTCCAGATCCTTGCACTGCATCATGAAGGGATGGCCTCTAGTGGTGTCAGTGGATAACGCCGTTAGTACTAGTGTGATCCCATTAGTCAGAATGTTATTGGGATTTCTGTCCCAGCTCAGAGTAACCCACTCAACCTGGAGCCAATCTTCTGGAGGCATACACGTGTGGGGCCAGTCAGGGGTCAGCACTAACCACAGAGTCGTATCTTCTTTCTCCCTTGTACCCTCTCCTGCCTGCACCCAGCATTTGGATCTCATTATTCAATTCCTGCAGAATTCTCCAATAATTAAAAAGACGTTCTTCTGTAAATTAATGGCTATTCCCTGGGATCTCTTTGAGCCAATCCAAACACGTACGGGGAGGCCGGGAGGGGTCAGTGTAAGGGCTCCTCACACTCTGAGCTTGCTGGCCAGCCCTGGACACCTCTGGATCTCAGGCACAGCTGGATTCAGGGATTCGGTTACTCTAGGGTCAAGCACAAACCCTGACTGAATGTCGAATGCAAGTCCCTGACTCTTACACAACTTATCTGATTCATTTAGCAGCAACTCATTTGACATGGCTATACTTTTTATGACTGGAGTCTTTGTTTACATACCTTTCTGTTTCATTTAGTTAGAATCGTTTAGTAGACTTCCATTGGCAAGAGCAAAATTATGTATGAAAATTAAGGACAACACACTGTTCAGATGTCATTAGTTTAATAGTTTTACCCATAAATCTCTGTACGAAAGCTCCAGGTGGTAAAGACTTTGCTTCAAGGAAAATAAAATAAGAAAAGGTTTGCCTGCTCATAAACCCATTGCATTTACAGAGTGTAGTTAGCATTGTTTTGTTAAGGATATAAAATATTGCCTGCTGTTTTTCTCTTGAAGCAACTCTTCATAGGCACTCTTCTGCTTTCTCCAAGATTTCAGTGCGTCATCTGTTATGGCGGTATGAATTTTCCACTTGACTATGTTATTAGATTAAGTTTGTGCTTAATAAGCAGCAACACCGGTCAATGTTCCTATTGTGTGATCATCATGGTGTTCTTGTGTAAGAGCGCAGCAGTGCTGATTTTGATATGCTTCCATTTAGCCAAAGCTACCAGGATCTGCATCACCCACCATTCATTATAGTGAGAGGACCTGCACCACAGGGCAACATAGCCACAAGCTGTCTAGTATAGAAAATGATGATTATGATCAGTGCTTCTAAAGCATGTGATGAAGCTGTGACTGCCAAATAGGTGCAAACAAAGGACACAACTTTAAATTGGGGTCTTTGGAGTCTTAGGCCTCAAACTTGTGATTAGAAACAACTGGAAAGGCTCACCCTCGAGGGCCCCAGAACTGAGAGAGGGATTCAAACGCACGTCACAGGACACTCAAATTAGATTATCTCCCTTGTGTTTCACCCTTTGTCTGTGTGTTTACGCTTTACAGCGTTTGGTTATAATTTTCTGTCATATGATGCAGGAGGAGGGTTATTTAATTCAATGCCTCTGATTTTACTTCTCACATGAGCTCTTTGTGATGTGCATGCTAGGGCTTAAATAATACAATGATGCTGTCAATATATTTTTGACATACACCTGGTTATTATTGCTGATAGCAGGAGAATATGTCTGTTTATCAATGGAACCACACAGATTAGGCCTTGTTTGTAAGGTATAAGCAAGTTCAGTTTAATTTTGTTTAAGGGGAAATGCAGCCACACTGAACTTAACTGAAAGCGGAGAATGTGTCTATTCTTAACCTAACCCTGCTTTCAGAATTAGGGATTGATTTGAGCTCTCTGCTGAATCGCTTTGATTGTCTGTGTTCCTGGTGGGTATTTAGTCTTGCCTGGTTAACCTCATGGAGATGGCTGAATGTGTGTCAAAGACACTGATTATTACCTGACCCGACTCTGGTTTGAGTTGGCTGCCTGTGCTACTGCTCTCTATAAAAACATTTCTTGTGTTCTTTAACAGGAGCCCAAATTACAGACTGCATACATTTATTTTCAGGTAGTGAAACCAGGCACAATGGTCCCAATCTATCATTTAGTAGAGACTACTGCTGCTAGTCTCGGTTTCAGATGACAAGGTGGTTACTATAAGTGCTTTTGAGCCTGGAGTGGTTACTGTTTTGCTAAAGTTTGCAATAAAATTCTATCCCCCCGGTTTCACAGACGAGGCTTAGGCTTAATTTCAGATTAAAAAGCATGACTGAGCTGTTTTAACTGAAAGAAACTTGTCCTAACATATCTTAAAATATGTCAGTGTGATTGTTTTGTCCTAAGATGCACACCAGTAATGTATTTTTTTCTAAGACACATTTTAAAAATTATTTAAATGTACTAGAACTAGCTTAATCATAGCTTCCAGCAATACAGCAATACATTGAAAAAAAAAGCTTTTCCAGCCTAGATTTTTTTGTCTTGTTTCTAGCCAAAATATCTAAACATTCAATCAAGAAGGTTTTTCTAGAAAAGTACTTTTTTTTTCAGAAAAAGAAGTCAAAATGAAGTGACTTTGTGCTTAGAACAAGCAAATTAATCTTATATCAGAAAACAAGATTATTTTGCTTATCCCATTAGAAGATTATTTTGAAAAATGCACACCTTCATGGACTGGATGAGTACAATGATCTGGGTAATATTTTAAGTGATTAACAACTTAACTTGTGCTCTGCACCTCATACAAAACTATTGTATTCCACCAACGCATTGTCATTTGGACTAATTTTGGTACTGTTGTTGATATATTTGCAATAAATAAATAATTGTGATTGCACTTATCTACATGTTTTTCTTTATACTGTACATATTTTTAAGACATAGTTATGGTTAGGTTTAGAGGTAGGTGTGGGATTAGTCACTATAATGCTACATTGCTACTAAAATGGTAGTTTCCCTGCATATTTTGGTCTATTTGCTATAAAATGGATAGGTTGGGTTTAAAAATGTAAATTGCTTTTTGATAAAATTATAAAACACACTGAAGCTAATTTCTTGCTATAAAAGATTTCTAAAGCTCTTACCATTTCTAGCTAAAAATGTTTAGTAAACTTTACAAATTGCACATTAAGTATCATTCAAAAAGTACAAAAATGTATATTTTGTGCTTGTAAACAATACATAGGCTAACACCTATGCATAAACAATGAGACCAAGCTGATGATTTATATAGAAACAAAAGTATGTTCTCCCCTAAATCTAACCATCAGTGGGTCATAAGAATGAGATTGTACAAATTAATATGAATTAAACTCACTAATTTGTGTGTTGCATACAATATTTTTCAGAGAGCCATTTCACCACAGTATCATGCGTGCTAAACCTCCCCCATGCATTTAATAAAAAAATTAAATGTGAATGGTCACTTTTTGTCTCTCAAAAGAAAGAGTCGGCACTGAATCATTGAAACGAGTCATTTTTAAAACGAGTCCCAATCCATTTCATTTTGACGTCAAAATGAAACATTAGCATATATTGTCCGCCCACTTGTTGGTCTTTCCGCGTTGGTCTGAATGAAAATGCTAATTCATTCTTTGCCAATAGGGGACGCTTTTGGAGCATTAAAAGCTCACAAACACTCCTTTAAATGAAATTGACCAATCCCTGGAGGTGTTTGGAAAAATGAATCATTAAATGAATCATTTGGGAGTTTTACGTGTTTTTTGACCTTGCATGCTTGTCAAAACCAAAATATGAACCTTTCATAAAGGGCATATTAATACACATGTATGATAGACAGCACTCCATATTTTCCACGAGTTGGTTCCCAGTTGTTGGTGTTTAAGGATGCATCCATTTGAAAGTTTCTTTCAGGTCTCCTTATTTGAGCGGGATGGCATGTGCGTATCGCCTCCCCAGGGGGTGGGCATGCCGCCATGCTCGTGTGGCCCCAGCCCCCGCATCAGAGCACAGGAACTCCCACATCCGCTCTACCCGTCGCCCCCTCCATCATGCTATTTTAAGAACCGAGACCGAAGGGAGTTGAATTACGCCCATACGTCTATAATCACTTCCATCAGCCCTCCTGTTTAGAAGATGGTCTCCATCTTTAATAAAACATTCCCTGGTCCCTACCCAAAGTTTTCCACAGAGCAATAGATGGCACCAGCTGAGCTGAGTCAGAGCTGGAGTCACTGTCATGGGTTGATGCCATTGCAGAGGTGTTGTTGCCGATTTCTAAATGCTGCCATTGTTCTGTCTTCAGCCAGGCAGCAAGGCGGTCTTATTGTTGTGTGCGAGTGGCTGAACCGAGCAGGCTTGCAGTCGAAAATTGATGTTGAGCATGAGAACAGGGTTGTGGATGTGGTTTCTGTGGACATCCATGCTAGGTTATTGTTGTGGAAAGTAACAATCCCTCCTCAGAAGAGAACGACTGCAGGATCTCCATCCCAACCACTTCCCGCTTGTCATAAGTGGTTTTTATGAATTTGTTCATGGTATGTCCTGACGTCCGCTTGTTGCCATTTTTTTTCTTGATCTTGCAAAGTTAGGTTAAGTTTCAATTGGCTTTATTGCATGCTATCGCAATGCTGAGAACAACAGAATGGGACGTTTCATTTAAACTGACTGCATTTCTTCTTTTGCAAATGTGTGTCACAACAGATAAGCTCCTCCGTAACAAGCCTGCAAGTTACAAAAGGCTGTCAGTGTGTCTCAGGATCTACTCCTTATGCCCGCCACAGCATGTTTTTGTGGTTTAGACAAAGGAAGGAAAGACAGGGTGAGAAGGGCTCAAATCAGAGATTGTGTATGTTTAGAGAGTTGTCTAGTGTAAAGGGAAGCTGGAGTGTTGTGTGATGTGGTTAGCTGCTTGCACATGGAGCCCATCTTTTGTCCGCTGGCTGATGAGATCAGAGCAGCACTAGCCGGAAACGGGCCTGTCCCGTTCTGCCCGCCACAAAGGGGCTTTGAATTCTGCGGTTATCTGCTCCACTGGGCCTGCTGTGAGCCTGTCAAACAGCTTCATTATGAGCCTGCAGTCTCTGGTCTACTGCGAACAATTCCCATTAACTATGATAGAGTGGACGCTATCTGCATTAGCACAATTAGCGAGGGAATAGTTACTCTAAAATAAGTTCCGATAAGTAATTGTACAATAAATTACTGAAATTGTAATCGGATTGGATCAGCTAGCAGTGGGAAGTTCTTAAATATAATCAACAAATCTCAGGAAATCTATCGGAGGCTTATTAGACCTTTTTGTTCTGCAAACAAGGCTTTGAAAAACTTTTCTACTTTTTTAAAGCTTTTCTACTTAAAAATTATGTGGAAAAACGTACATTTCTTCAATTTTCTTTTCTTTTTTTATTTAATTTGTTGAATTTAATTCTACATTCAGTTTGCTAGTTTAACTAATTGGTGCACAACCCCAGTCCATAGTAGATTAATGCAGGTTTTTTATTTTCCCAGTTAATATATTCCATATATTCCAAATATATGTGTACAGTGGGTACGGAAAGTATTCAGACCCCCTTAAATTTTTCACTCTTTGTTATATTGCAGCCATTTGCTAAA
>JAUMHE010000044.1:5022277-5056402 GCA_032359235.1 Enteromius mattozi | reverse complement strand
GTCTAATGTTTATCAGTACATTACAGAAAATAATGAACTTTATCACAATATGCTAATTTTTTGAAAAGGACCTGTAGCAATGTTTTATCACACTTTGCTTATTGTTAGAAAAGTATCTTGTTACTGTAAAAGCTGACCTACTGTTATGCTACTTAAAATTTTATAGTAATTGTAATTACTAACTGTTAGCGTATAGCTTCACTGCTTTTTCTAAAGCTTAGAGATAATAAAGAATTTTCTTATAAAATTAATCCAAAAATTTAATCTTTGCTATCATTTACTCAGCCTGAAGTTTTTCCAGACCTGTATCGGTTTCTTTCTTCTGTTGTACACAGAAGAAGATATTATGAAGAACGTTGGAAACCAAACATCCTCAAAAAAATGTATGTTGCATGCTCTACATATTCAAATAAAGCCATACGTAGGCATTATGTTTATTATGTTCATTATTAAAGCGTTTATTGTACTTAAACTTGATCTAGACAAATTCTTGGCATATATTTTTTTAAACCATAGTTTACACATTCTCACATAGAAGCACTATATAGCAGGAAAAGTAACACCTTGTGCATACTTGCACATATACAGTTGCAGCATGTGTAGCCTTGAAATAGGTCTGTATACTCAGAGGCAGATGGTAACAATTTCTTATTCAACATTAGTGAATAGCAAAGAAGTGATAACAGTAATCCCGAGCAGCTCCCTCAACAAACACACACTCATACACACACACACACACACATTCACTCCCTGCTCTATTTACTGAGAAGGCGTGGGTAATGTGTAGGAACAATGACATGTGCGAATGTTGTGTTGGGCAGCGATCCATGGTGATAAACAGTGACACAATGGCTCAGGCCACAGGCAGGGTGCTCTTCCCTCCGAGCCTGCCTGACCTGTTGTTTCAGAACCAGGATGTGTGTCTGTCCCTGCCAGCTCCACGTGTGTGTGTGGCCCTCGGGGGTCAGCGTTGCCCCGTTGTGCGCTTTGGAAACAGGATGTACACTTAGAACTTACGGCCTTACGCAAGTACAAAAGAGCCAAAAAGCACTCACCGACTCTTAACACAGATGCAGGTTCATACATGCATGCCGTGTAACAGTTAGCAAGATTACGGTGCAGCAGGTGTGGGGGTGATGCTCTGTCAGTCACAAGGTGAATAGAGGTCATTATCTTACTCAGGGTTTGTGTTTTTAATGGCAGACACCTTGGCTGAAACCTTGCCTCGTCTGCGCCATATTTTCCCAAGATTTAAACCTGTTGACAGGTCACGTCACTCCTCAGCAGAGATAAACTGTGAGCACGGCTAGTCAAAGCTAGCATAGACAAAACATAATCCTGTTATCTGTGTCACCCAATGAATACAAAGACACACTTGTTTACATTCTGAAAGGCATCTCTGATATCATACAGCGAACTAGCTTGAAATTAGTGACCAGTTTTGTCTTTCTCCGTTTCTATATCAAGGTCTTGATTGAGATCGTAACAATACATTTCCAGAAGTACAAAAAAAAAATCATCTTCAAAATCTAAGCCAACCTTACTGTAAAAATGTGCCTGTGGTGACTTTTTTTTGCAAAATGATTACATTGCAGATTTTGCGACACTTTCAAAGTGAAATTTCATCCAGTGAGGCTTACTAAAAGTGTTTTTTAACTGAAACAAGTGAATATAAAACTTCTAGCACTTTATTACACTGGCTCTCGTATCTCGACAGTTCAGAAATGAAATGTCCATTGAGTTACACTTAATGCTCAACTACATTTGAAAATAACCTACCATTTGCACTAAACCATTTATGGTGATTTGTGTTTCACTGGACTTGTACCGAGAACTCAGCATCACAAGTACACTTCTGTACCAGGTGAGTTATTGAGCAATTTTACCACATCAGCAAATCTGTACATATGGAGCTGTTTGCTTCAAAATCACAAATAATTAAATTTTATCATAGAAGTTTTAGAAGTGACTTTATTTATTTAGGCCTATTAGTAAAACATGGATTTCCTGTTTGTAACCTTTGACTTCATCACTCAGGATAGTCTTTATAGTGAAGGGTTTGGGACTTTGTGTTGTGCTTGTGTTATCATTAGTCAATCATTCTCATGATGACATCAGAGATGTTTTTCTAGTGGGTTTGTGCCAACCAAGCAACTGCCATTCAAATGAATCCTAACAGATAGCTTTATCCATATGTTATAATCCTCCTTGCATTTTGCTAGCAGAGTCAGCTGAGGACAAGTCATCATATTGCGGCCAATAGTAAAGCTTCCCTGAGAGATCTATAGTTAGCAAGGAACAATTGCTTCTCAGTGGAACAGTAGTTATGTTATGACTGGCAGCATATTCGGTGTTAACAATAAGTGTCGGCTTCAGACTCTATTCCTTTCAGTCTCTCTCGCTCAAGTCATTTATTTATTAAACACTTCAGCACCTGTCTCTGGGGATGGACAGTATAGCTACTCATTTCCTCAGTTGCCTCCTTGGCCCCTGAGTCGGCCCATGATGACATTAAGCTGGCATGAACGGTGCTGGGGTCAGAAGTCAACTGACTTGGCCTGTGCTTGGTCTCTGTCGGCAATACCTCACTTGAGTAGTTTGGTATCACCATTATTGAAGTCACAATTTTAATCTAACTTCCATCTGATGAGATTTTGATCTCGGAGCAAATACCAAAATAGCTCTGCATTTTATTTCTTTTGACGGATTCAGTATTAATTCCCATTTAAGCCACAGCTGGCCCAGGAATGTCCCTTTCCTCTCACCCAGCTCTATTTGCACTTCAGTTCACCCCTCTGCCTTACACACTTTTTCTTTAAGTCCATTGCTTTCTTACCCTGTTTTTCTAACATCAATCTTTCTCCCCAAATCATCAAATCTCTCGCCCTGACTTCTATTTGTCATCTAAAACTCCCCCAACTCCTCGGCCTCCGTGTTCTTTTTTTTCTCCCCCCGTTCTTTTTGTTTTAAAGAGTCATCTTATGGGGGTGGAAAGTGGAAGTTTTATCAAGGGTAGGAATCAGCGAGTGCCAAAGCCCACAGTCTTATTCCACAGCACACAAAGAGTTGCTGTGGAGATTGGATTACAGCATCACATACAGCTAAAATTAAGTTTGCTCTCCCGCCTCTTTTCCCTCTGAGTGCCTCTCCTCCCTCTGTCTGCCTGTATTTTTGGCCCCAGATTTGTTTTTATACTCCCACAGAAATACAGATTTGCTTGTAGGTATTTTATCATCTTTTTCTTATTATTAGTTGTCAAGTGACCAGCATGACAATGGTTTGTTGTCTTTGCTAAAAACTGACCTCAGATAATATTACTGAGTAACACTCATCGGTAAAGCAGCATGAAATAGTAGCTATAGGCAAATCAACACGGAATCTGTGCTGTAAAACGACCAGTAGACTTGAAAGGCACAGTTCCACACATGCATTATGAAATATTATGGCTAATTTGATTATGCTTTTAGATATCAATTCAAGTGCAGTATGATGTTTAAACCCATTATGCAGATTTTCATCCAAAATCAGCAAGGAAAATGCGAGCGTTCTCCATTGTTCGAATGCACAATTCTTCATGGTCACAATTCCTTCCAATACAATCAGCCTCAGATTAATTCAGGCTGATATATTGCACACAATAAAGACAGAAGCTTCCAAATTTGAATCGCTAGCTTGAATCTTTCTAAGTTAGTTCTTCTGAGGAAAAACTGGAACTGGATTTAACAAAGGTTGTACTTTTTCTTTTTTTTTTTTTTGGAAGGCCTTCTTTGAGGCTGTCAGTAAAAGGAAATGATATTCTAATGCACAACCAGATCATTTGCTTTGGTTTATGTATTAAGGCCATGAAATGATTGGTAACCTATAACTTTTGGATGGATGGAAATTCTGACCACAGCCATTTTCCACTGATTTAGTTTTGCCGGTAGCACTGTTTGTGGATACTGCTGTGCAGTTATTTGAATTAACTATTACTTACAATCTGATTGTGTTCAGGAACAATCAAACCTACCTTTGCTGTTTGCAGTCAGGCTTGTATTTACACATTTTTATAAAGTATGTGTGTGTTATCCTATGCAATCTGTACTGCTGTAAATTTCTTTGGAATTTAGACAGAAGCAGGTTTAGATTTATTTGTGGACCATATATTGAGCAATGAGTTGAAATAGAAACTTGATATAATCTAGGAAGCAGCCCAGCTACTGTCCACCAAGCACAGTCCTTGGCTTCCCAAAATCATAAGCGCCTCGGGGACTGATATCCCATAAGCCCAAGCGATAATAAAGTGCACCCATAACTGTGACCCATCTGCTTGGAGTGATTTACAGCACGGAACAGTATTGCTGGCATTTTTTTCTTCTGTATTACCAGAGGAACAAAGGAATCTTTGTTCAGTTCATGGAAATGGTACAGGGAGTGCAGTTTTATTAGAGGGGGACCGGTCTGCCTATGGGACTCCTTTAAAGGTACAGAGGTGAACCTCAATGTTTTACATGCGTTTGGAGGGGCTGCTTCTAGACTGACGTGGAGTACACATAGTTTTGGCATTCAGCGAGGGTTTGGCATCTCTTTACACTTTCTACTGCCTGGAATTGAAGATATACACTTTGGCTTTGACAGTCTTAACCGAGTGTGACTATAAACACCATATGCATTCCTTTCCTGTTTTTCCTCTGCTCTGTTCCTCTCTCTCTCTCCCTCTATCCATCGCAATTGCTGCCAGATATGCACACCTTTATAAACCGGTTTCTTCCAGCAGTGCCTCCTCCTCATCGCGTAATTGCCATGAGGGCCTCATATCATGACCGGTTACTCTGCACTTTGCATTTCAGAGCTAAAAATGGCTCCCAGAAAGTTCCAGCTGCACTTATGCAGAAAACATTCAAGAAAATTCATCATCGGTTCCTCTTTTATTGCAAGCTTGGATCACAAACCACAACTCCGTATGGAGGAGCACTTGAAAGCAAGACGAGTTGACGAGGTCCAACAAAGTGGAGCTGGACGTTTCTATTCCCTCCGGTTCTTCCTGTGAATATGGATGGCTCTTTCAAGCATAACACGGTGAAGTTATTGATAAATAAAACATTAGCCATAAAACCTCAACTTGAGCCAATTCAACGTAAGCCATTGCAACACAGCCCCCTGCACACACACAAATCTAATACGCTCTGTGTGTGAACGCTTTTGGAGGTGAAAGCTCCTTGGGATGCTGGAGCTAAAGTGAACCAGATGTAGTGAATGGAACATGCTGAGTTTTTGCGCGCTGAGGTAATTCTCTGGTTTATGGCAGGATGATATATCCACGCTCGCGTTCGTTCACATATGCAAAGAGGCGATCAGGCAGTCATGTGTCACAGAACAGCCCCGGAGCAAAACATCATAGTTTAACAGTAGTCCAGATGAGCCTCTGGCAACACTACTACAACCCCGCTGCTAAAGACCGCCTTCATTTTCATATGCAAAGCTCGCTCAAGGTTCCACATCGAAATGGACTTTGGTTAAACAAATATAACTGCTTCTTGGTACGAGTTGCCCCATTGGAATAAATCCAGCGCTTTCTTTCTTCAAACTCATTCTTATGAACAACTTCTGCCAGTCTCCGCCATGCCAAGACTCATTCACCAGATATAAATAACTTATTTTTAAATTATACGTTTTACCTTGAGCTATGCTGACTCAAATTGCCCTGAGACACCGTAATTGGGTAATGGAGATGAAGTGCTTGTTAAGGGAACATTTTGGCAGATATTGATATCTGCTGGTCTAAGAGCATGATTGAGGCCCAAATGAATAGTCCCCAAATTAGAACTACCCATCCTGCTTTCCTCCCCCTGCTCCTTCTTTCATTCGTTTTCTTCTCTAAGCCCTTCTGCAGCCGCGTACCAGTTGGCAAGACGACGCTATATCAGCTTCTCCGAAAATTTTCTGAGACTTGACAGTGAGCTTGTTTTGGCTGCAGAACTGAGCCGAATGGTCTCGGGAACAGATCAGCAGAAAAGCTGCGTTTTCCACACCTCTATTTTCTTCATCTGTGTGGGCCTGAGGGTGCTGGGATAGAAGCGGTTGGTGGATAAACCCTTTGCGCCCACTGTAGCGTACACGATGGGTGGAGGGGTGAATAAAGAAACAAAATAATCCTCTAGGTGCTGGAGGAGGGATGGCATTACGCCGGGGTGGTGTCATCGAGAGTGCATGGTTTTATTCAGCACTCTCAAAACAAACACATGGCAAAGCCAGCGAAGGACCTTAGGGGGCGAACTGTTGGAACTCGTCTTGTTTCCTCGCGCGAACGTATTAGCACCGTGAACACAGACACATTCCAGCGCCGTCACACTACAAAGAGTCTTCTGCCCGCAACCTCACGGCCTCTAACCACATGCAAATCACGAGGGTGGCAGTTTTGCATATCCTAACGTTTCTGGGGAGAGAGAGAGGTCAGAGATTGGGGAGACGGGAGAATGCATGTCTTTCAGGCCTGACACGGTTCGATTCAGACGCGTTTCCCAGACATTCTTTTGTTTTGTGGAGTTAAATACGTTCACTGCCATTGTGTCAGGCTGAAGAATAGCCATTATGGCCGGGTTTAATGGATTAAATGTTGATGCGGAGGGCACTTATCAACACAACATGCTTCTCTTGCTCTTTGCCCCTCTCTCTTTTTGACATTCGCTCTTTCGCTGAGCCTTAGCTAAACAGACCTCAACTGTAGGTCAGTGGTAAGTGGTATGAATAGGCCTTTCAACCGCCCATCCCGTCCCACTTCATGCCAACCACATCCCGGTTCTTCCCAATGTTCCATCACCAACAAGCGGTGCCTGTGTCCTGGGGGAAATTGTAAAACCACAGTTTTTATAGGTCCACGGCATCATACAGGCGATTTAAACTTTAGTAAGGAGACAACATTGACACAGATTTGACAAAAACAAGACAGTGCAGTCCACAAACATAGCTGTTTTAGAACAGTGAAGAATATGATTGTACATTAACCTGCTGAGCAGTACGGTCCCACATATGGGATTTTTCTTTCCGTGCCCCTGGGAGTACGGTTCCACATATGGAATTTAGAACGTTCGGTGACATTGCATAACAACCAAATTCAAACTGAGCTTCCGCACGTTTGCTGGCGCTGAGCCAGAGAGAAACATGCACTGTGCTTGTCATATTATCCCAACTATACAGTGTTCTTAACCACATAATGCATATTTTAGGTTTCAGACATTTAAATACACATATGTACTAGTAAAACAATACATTTAGAGCTTGTAAAATACACAAAGATATCTATGTAAGCAACAATAACAATGCATTCAAATTTAATTTGCCGATGTGTTTTATTTATATCAGACTATAACTATAAAGTTCACTCTATTCTTCACCCAGTTCTCCGGCCACTTACTATCATGTATTTCGGGAGAAATTGATGAATTTGCGTGCTGTAAATCCGACTGAAGGGACTCTTTGAACTGCGGCACAATCAAACATGGCGCCCATCTCATGTTACAGATCACGATCAAGGGGACTAGGGGCACTAGGGGACTTTAATGTGTGATTATAGTTATTATTAATATAATAATAAGCAGAAAAGCAGTTGTCCTTCATAGTCAGTGATCAGAAAAGAGCAGCTTTGGCTTTCAAAATAAATAAAAGGGTAAAGTTAATTCTCTGCAAAAGTTGTGACTCAAATGTAGACACGAATGAGTGATTTCTGCCTAACAGTTTTAGAAAAACCCACGGTTTCTTTGGAATAACGAACATATTAACAGACATGTTTACTCTTGCCACTGATGGTAACTTAACAGACCTGAATGAACATAGGTGCATCTCAGGATTATCTAATACTCAGATTTTACTATCTGAATCTAATGTCATCACAACAATTTTTCACTGTATCTATGTAATGACTCTCACTGGATTAGCCACCAAAACTTTACACATTGCATCTGTACCATGGATGGATTGCAATAAATGTAAATAATTATATTATTTCTTCAGTGGAGTCTAAAGCAGTTCACTTTCACAACATATTTCTTTGACACCAATGAAACAAACCAAATTCTGATGTCAAACTGTCTCAGGTCTGCAGGAGAAGTTCTAGCGTGAAAGCTTCTTAGGAAAAAAAAAGGCCTTGTCTTTTTTCCAATCCTATGTCAGCATAAGTGGGTCTGCTGGAGCGTCAGTCGCGGATCAGCCTGCTTTTGTTGGGTGGGCCCAGGTTCACAGCACCCATGGACTTCAAAGTGGGGGGTGTCAGCCCACATTAGAGTAGATGAGAGACCGTGGGTGCAGAGAATAGCAGATTTTATGCAGTGGAGCTCAGGAGAAAGGGCTGTTGTCTTTGCTGGCAAGGCAGTCATGCAGCACTAAGGCAACAATTATGTTTGTTGGATGGAGCTACAGTATAGTGAGAATGGAGAAGAGAGGAAAAGTGGAGACGTGGTCTGGCTCCAGGTAGAGAGGATGGACTGGGTCAGAAGTCGATTCGCACAGGAAACACAACATCCTCTCAACAATTCCGAAATATCACGTCCGTACTACTGCCTGTGTGTTTGATTGGTCACTTTAATGATTCCACTCCATTTACACATTGTGAAATATCACTTTATTGATGTAGTTCTGGGCTGAATTTCCAAAAAGCATTGTAAGATGTAGATCATAGAAACCTTTGGTAGTGGCAGTCCCTAAACTCTTAAAAATGTAGGTTATAAAAGTGGGTTTTCTCGACTTCCTCTAAAAGAACCTTTCAGTGAACATTTATTTTTCTTAGTGTGGAGAATATTTTAATAATCTAAAGAACTTTTTCCACTATAAGGAAGCTTTTTATGGATGGAAAGACGCCATGAATGTGAAGATTCTCTATGGAACCACAGATGCCAGTAAAGAATCTTTATTTTTAAGTGTGTATAATGGAAACAGAGTCAAATAGCTACAAATTCATCTGCAGTACCAAACACAGAATCAAAATTGATTATCATATAAACATTCTTAAAATCGAACAGTGAAATGTATTAGTATGTCCTTTTTTGAGGGCAAGTGCATCATGCAACTTATCAGCTTGTGCAACCTGATGGCTTCCTCCAAGTTAATGCACAACCTTTGACCTTTTGACTTGTTTTTTTCCAATTTGTTTTGCTTACTCTTAACTATGCTGCATATGATAAGTTGCACTTTATTATTTTATTTTTTATTATTCAAGGGTTTTAGGAACATCTCAAAGAAAAACAGATGTTGTTTTGCCTTTTTTCAGCCCATCTTTTTCAGTTTCAATAAGGTACATCCATGTGGGAGAATTGTCTGTTCAGACAGCTGAATCATCAGCAGGTGTGACCTTCGACCCCATCCTTCTCACCTCTGTCAACACACCGTGTGGTTATTCTTCACTCAGACATGAGGATGAATGCTACAACTCTTCTTTGTCTCCTTCACCTGCTGGTGGATGGACAGACCGTGTTCCTCTTCAGAAACAACACAACCCTTGTCTCTGCATGTCCAGTGCTCAACATCACTATATCTGTCTGCGGTGAAAGACAAAGAGACAGGGACACCGGCGATGAACGATCTGGAAGAATTCAATAAGTGTTAGCTAGACTACATAAACCAAGGTATTTTTCAACCTGGAAGGAAGTTAAACAAGCTGGGTTAAAAAATTACTAGGTCTGTGATCTTTGTCATGAGTTATTAATCATCAATCTAAAAATACAATAAAAAAAAAGGTTCAAGGACCATAGCAGTACATTTTGCGTTCTTAAAATGACCGTTCAGTTGTTGTTATTGTTTTTTTTTTTGGTTACTGTGAAGAATATTTTAATAGAATACAGAAACTTTTTTCCACAATAAACACAGACTTTAGCTCAAGCATTTCAATATAATTAAAAAAACATTTGAGATGGTGTGCAATGAAATTGGTGTTGGCTAGGTAATGTATTCCAATCACAAGATTTGTTTTTTTTTGTTTGTTTTTTTGCTTGTTTGTTTTGTTTCGGTGCATCAAAGAATTTATTTGGTCAGTGTTGTACTAAATTATTTGCATGTTTTCTTTTTGGATATATATATATATGCACTACCAGTCAAACGTTTGGAAACAGTAAGATTTGTAAAGATGTTTCTTATGTTTATCAAGGCTACATTTATTTAATTAAAAATCCAGGGAAAAAAGTAATATTGTCAAACATTTTTACCATTTAAACTAATGGGTTTCTATTTTAATATACTTTAAAATTTTATTTATTTCTGTGATGCAAAGGTGAATTTCCATCAGTCATTACTCCAGTCTAAAGTGTCACATGATCTTTCAGAAATCATTTTAATATGCTGATTTATTATTAGAATTATCAATGTTGGCAAAGTTGTGATGGCTAATTTTTTTTCGGAAACTGTAAAACTTTTTACTCAAAGAATCCTGAAAAAAACATAAAAAAACAGCATTTATTAAAAATAGAAATATTTTCTAACAATATAAATCTTTGCCATCACTTCTTTAACACATCCTAGCTTAAAAAAAGTTTTAATTTCTTTCAAATAAAAAAAATGTAAATTACTGACCCCAAACTTTTGAATGGTAGTGTATATTGTTAGAAAGGACTTTTTTTTAACATTTTATTTATTTACTCAAGAATCACAGGTTCCAAAGAAATATTAAGCAGCACAACAGTTTCCAGCACTGATAATAAATCAGCATATTAGAATAATTTACACACACACACAGTATATATTTAAATGCATACATACAGGCAAGCAGTTGCAGCCAGAATATGAATAGAATGCACAGAATGTAAAGTTTTCCCAAAGACAGAAAGGGAAAAAGAAAAAAAGAAAGACAACAAGCAATATTGTGTGCTGTATTGATGTTTTGGGTGCATCATCATCAACAAGGTACTGAATTTGACCTTTAAGTGACCATTTACTGAATTTTAATATAGCTGTCTTAGCACATTGAGCCGTTAATCTTAGTACATTAAGCATTTACATTTTCATTTACCACTTTAAGTCCTGAAATACTGCAACAGGTGCTGAATATGGATTGCAATTGCCAGAAAACTTGCAGTTTTTTCAAATATCTTTGTTTTGTTCACCACAGTACCAGTATATTTCTATTCAGCTGTTAAAGTATTCTGGTGGTTTCAGATTTTTGGGTGGTTGATAGATGTTTAGGTTGGAAAAAGAGCCAAATATGATCAAAATGAATGATGATGAATAATGATGCTTGGCTGAGCATTGGCATTTACTGTCTTTTCGTCTGCATGCACACATTCCAGAGTCCTCTGCTCGCACACGCACACACACACATCAGTCTGGGCCATCGGTGTCCAGATGTTTCCTTAACGGATGAATGTTAGAGAAGCTCCCTCAACGGGAGGCTGGGGTCAGGCTGGACCCGCACCAGAAACCATCCACGCTTCCAGAGGGTTTCCGGCCACTCCGCGCCACGCTCTGCCAATATTTCTGATTTACTCACTCAGGATGTTGTGAGGGACACTGGGAGGAAGTGTGAGTTGACAGGCCTATCATTAGGTGTGCTCTTTTCTGATAAGAGTCTGTTTGAAATATAATAAATCTGAAAACACCACAATTTCACATTTGATTGATGGTCATGTGCAAACGATGTACAATATATGTCAACAGTCTTTTGTGGCTGGGATGATTTGGAAATGTTCAGGCTTAGAAGTGGAACATGCTGCACTAATACCATATCCTACAGTTTTTTCCATTTATACAGTTCAGCCAGGTTCATTGTACATTTTTCTTCTGACCATCTGCTGTTTTTCTGGTCCGTTAAGGCCCCAATATACTTCAAAACTAAAAGAAATGGTGCGACATCATTTTAAACAAAATAAGGCCAAAATTGAGTTTGTTTTGGGGAGTTTGAAACAGTTTGATAAAGCAAACTTTCTTGAAAAGCTGCTTGTTATTGGGTGCAATATAATTGGCACTGCCCCATTTTTCAATAAACAGCCTCTTTGTACCAGCAGAAATTGTTAAAAGGGACCTAAAACAGACAGGTTTGGCCAATCTCATGTTAATCTTGAGTATCTATAGAGTAGTAGCCTACTGCATTTTTCATATCTACAAAAAATCTTTACTTTTATCATATTTATAAAAGAAAGTTACAGCTCCGAAAAAAGCCGAGCTCCTGGAGGCATGCTGTGTGGGCGGATCTAAAGAGTGACGAGCACTTGAGTTGAGCGCGATCACCAACAAAACAACATATGATGCCGTTTCACTTACCGTCTGCATTTCTGAATCATGACCGGGATCTTTTATAGCTGGGACCGCTCCATCTTTCAATATCAAATGATGTGCAAATCCTTGTTTCTAAAACATTTGTCAGCAAACACACTTGTGAAACTCTGTTACTGCCCCAGAAAAACAAAGGCAATGCTAGGGTTATTTTGTAAAACAAGGTCGTCTTTCCCTTACAACCAAAAAGGCACTTCTTCGGAAACAAAGGCCTACTTCCCGTGCGAGTCCCATGCAGTGCAGCTGAATGAAGCGCGTTAATGAGCTCGACCTCACTCTCTCTGCTCTATGCCTGCGCGGGCGCGTGCTTCCGGGAGAAATGCCCATACGAGGAGTTCCATACGGTGGCCGAGAGAGCTCAACACGCTGCAATTTAAGAAAACAAATGCAAACAGAGAGAACACCAGCACATTAAGAAAACATTTCCATCAAGTTGACAACACAAGTGCTGCCAATCCTTACAACACGTGCAAATGAAGAAACGTATTGCATATTGCGCGGACCACAACGGAAATGTTTCAAGGGGAACCAAAAAAGTGACGGACCTGCTGGGATTTGCATTCGCTGACAGTTTATGAAGCACTGCCAATTTATTTTCAATAACCTTGAAATTATATTTCCTTAAGGATGTTAAAATAAGCCTACAAATTAGCCATTTTACAGTTAATTGTGGAATTCGTCAGATTATTTAGGCTAATAATATCCAAAAGACAAATACATTATTCAATCATGGTGTTACAATAAACAAACAAAAAAACTTGCCTTTCAGTTCACCAACAACCCCACTGACCCAAATGACTTATTTCTCAAACAAAAAAAAAAAAAATTTAATTATAAATTTACCTTGTGAGAAATGGGCTGCGATTGAGCGTAATAAATATCAATTTCTCAGTGCACATATATCATCATTTTCACAACATATAAAAGAATACAACTAATGCATAAAGATTTATTTTATATAATTAATGCAAAATAAATCATACAAACATTCGCTGCTTATAGACATTTAATGATTTATGCAACAGATCTTACAAGATAAATATTAATGATACACACAGGGAAATGCAAACACCTATCTTTTAATTAATGCAAACTTACCTACATTATGTTAAATTGTGCAGTTACAGTTATGTTATGCAATAATAAAACACACATGCAGAGTTTCATCAGTTGGTATAAACAGCAGTCAGAACAAAAACAACTTTTTTAAATGTACAGTATTGAACGCATAATTACCGCTATCCGTATTTACTTTTAAAACCATTAATTAGCCAAGTTTCGTATGCACGTTTCCCTTGCAGTAAATGCGAGCCGAAAGCTCACCCGCGCCATCTTGTGCATCAGGCCTATATTGCAGCGCGTCCGTCACTTTTTTGGTTCCCCTTGAAACATTTCCGTTGTGGTCCACGCAATATGCAGCGCGTTTCTTAGCTTGCATGTGTTGTGATCGTTTGCAGTGCGTTTCTTATTTGCATGTGTTGTGAGGATTCGCAGCACTTGTGTTGTCAACTTGATGGAAATGTTTTCTTAATGTGCTGGTGTTCTCTCTATTTGCTTGTTTTCTTAAGTCGCAGCGCGTTGAGCTCTCTCGGCCACCGTAGTTCCATCCTTGACTATGTCATTAAGCCCTTTCACACATACAAAGTTTTCTATGAGCTTAAGCATGCCTGCGACGCAATTCCGCGTCTGTCTGCGTCACGTAGCAATGATTGAAAACAATGAAAAAACGTAGCGCGACTCGGCGCGGCGCTGCGCTTCTCATCCTGTGTTTGATGGACTTTATAGAACAAGGAATTAATAGGACAAAAAGTCAGGTCATGAGTAAACTAAAAACATTGCGTCTCAAATATCTGAAAAAATAAGCGACCACCACAAACGTCGTCTTATACGATGTCTCTGGGACAAAAGCAGCTGCATGAATGGTAAAGTTTGGAACAAAAATGAAACCATCAACAAAAAGACTGACCGCATATACCACTGCATGTTTACAAATACAAGCACAGAGGTTAATGATGATGTCACAGATATCACCAGTATTTTGGAATGGATGTGTGAATGGTGCTTTTCCGGAAAAAAGACGGAATGCCGTTGCCTGTGTGAACAGCACAGTTTTGAATTTACCAGTAAAGTTGTTCTGGTAATTTTACGGTAATTTACTGGTATCACTGCGTGAAAGAGGCTATTAAGATAAACGATCGAAAAAAAAACTGTCCGAAACTTGTACAAACCTGGAAGTAAGATTTTTGGCACATACTGTAAATACTGTCATATGTCCAAATAGTTTTTTGAAACTTTGTTTCATCAGTATATTTCATTGTACACCTGAGGTACTTTTTATCCCTGTGTTCACCAAACCCATCTTGAGTGTTTGCTGCTAAAAAGCTCATTTTTTAGTTTCATCTGATCATAGAAGCCAGTCCCATTTGAAGTTCCACTCGTGTCTGGAACATTTTATGTTGATTGAAAATTCTTAATTATTGTCCTGATGGTGGAAATGGAAACTTTTCACTGCTCTGGCTCTTTTCTTAAAGCCACTTCACTAATTTGTGAAGCTCAAGTTTTCCCTCTTATTTATATTTCTGTGAAACAGGAAGCCATGGCTGGATAATTTCATGTTCATGATCACCCTGGTGTGCTCAAAATTATGAATATGAATGGGAATATACTTCAGAGATGATTTAATCATAAGAATTTCTAGGGGTACCAATAATTGTGTCCAGCATGCATTATATTTCCCCCATTTTAAATTCTTATTGTCCCAATTTTTTTTTAATGATTTTTCAAAATAAAAGATCAAAAGGATTAACAATGCAGATTAATTTTCACAGCCTTCTTTGATCATGTTTACCGAGGGTGCCGATATTTTTGGCCATGATAAATACAGAGTTGATGTGTAAATGTGAGTGGTCATACAGTATGTTAATATGTAATCTAATTGATTTTTGAATGAGATTTCTGAATGAACCCTCTTTGCAGCTTAGTTTCTATAAAAGGTCTAGGTGGACCTCTAAAGTTAGAGCATGTCTACATAGTAGGACAAAATCTTTTATTTCAAAAGAACAAGTACAATCCACTTTTTTCTGTGATATAACTTCTTTAAACGGAAAGCAGGCACATGAGAGGATTGGTCTGATCCCAGAGAGTGGTCTGGAACACAGTTCTGCTGGCGCTGTAATCCTGCCTGCAGGTGTGATCCTGTTTTCTTTACGCAGCTGAGATTTTCTTTTCTTGTCTTCTCAAATATTATGGAAAAGAAATCTAAGGATGTATGTGGAATATTTTCCTCTTGACAAGAAGAGCACATATATATATATATATTACAATTAGCTGTAAGTATATGTAAGAATGGCTTGCAGGGCAAGAGAGAAAGACAGAGAGCACGATAAATGTACGCTGAATTGAACTGAATTGAATTACAGGATTTGTTTGGAGACATATCCTGGGATTTTGATCATACGCTTGAGATGGCGGGAGCAGAAAGCAGCTTAGTGCTGCACATGTGATGTTTTACAAGTTTTTACAAGACAGTCATCACCTAGAGACCTAAATACCAGCACACTTACAGAGCCTCTCATAATTTTAATGTTGGTAAATGCAATATCTTACTACTGTATTAGTGTTGTGCATTGTAACATTCCATTGTTACATATCCCTTTTACTAAAGGATATGAAGAAACTCCTGACTTTATGGTACAAACTGTAATGATCCCTCAAATCATGTGACTTCTTGAGGTGTGAAAAGAGACATCGACTTACATTATAGGAGGAACTTGATCTTCGTCATTTAGTGTAAATACTGTGGAGCATACAGTTGAGGTCAAAAGTTGACGACCCCCTTTCAGAATATGCTATTTTTTTTTTATTTAATACTGACCTGAATAAGATATTTCACATAATAGATGTTACATAGCCTATGCTCCACAAGAGAAAATAACTGAATTTATAAAAATGAACCCCGTTCAAAAGTTTACATCCCCTTCATTCTTAATGCTGTGTTTTTAGCTGAATGATCCACAGCTGTTTTTTTTTGTTGTTTAGTGATAGTTGTTCATGAGTCCCTTGTTTGTCCTGAACAGTTAAACTCCCTGCTGTTCTTCAGAAAAATCCTTCAGGTCCCGCACATTCTTTGGTTTTCCAGCATTTTCTTGTATATTCCAACATTCCTTTCCAACAGTGACTGTATGATTTTGAGATCCATCTTTTCACACTGAGGACAACCAAGGGACTCATATGCAATTAATACAGAAGGTTCAAATGTTCACTGATGCTCCAGAAGGTAAAACAATGCATTAAGACCTGGGTGTGAAAACTTTTGAACACAATGGCGATGTGTACATTTTTCTTATTTTGCCTAAATATAATATTTTTTTCATTTAATACTGCCCTTCAGAGGCTACAAAAGATAGCTAAATATTTCTCAAAGAACTAAAAAAGATCACTTTACCCACATCTTCAAGTTCAAAAAGTTTTCACCCCTCCTTCTGAAGCATCACTTTAACTGTTCAGGACAAACAAGGGACTCATGAACAACTATCACTAAACAAGAAACACAGCTGTGGATCATTCAGATAACATAAGAATCAGAAAACTTTTGTAAATTCAAGTAAAATTGTTAAATAAAATTTTAAATGGTGTGATTAATGTGAGTCTTTTAGAAAAAGACAATGCAAAATTCCATAAGCGACTCCACTCCAGATGGCATAACAGTTTTTGAAAACCTGATCATAAATGACATATATTCCCTGTAAAACTAAAACATATATTGCCTGTATTATTTCTCTGTATGTGCACGGGCAAA
The DNA here is from genome assembly GCA_032359235.1 of Enteromius mattozi. Taxonomy (NCBI): domain Eukaryota; kingdom Metazoa; phylum Chordata; class Actinopteri; order Cypriniformes; family Cyprinidae; genus Enteromius; species Enteromius mattozi. Next base: position 5,039,373 of record JAUMHE010000044.1, on the reverse strand, counting down.
GACAAATCATAAAGCAATCACTCACTGTACCTTCTTGCTAAATCACTGCATGTGTGAACTTCTTTGTGCTCTCCACAGCATAACATAAACAACAATGTATTGTTTTGTCATGCTACACTGGAGCTTGCAGAAAAAAAAAGCTCAGTACGGGTAAAGTTACATTGTTTTGAAAGCAGCTATTCTCACTCAACTGATTTATTTTTTTCCTATGTGCATCATCACTGACAAGCAAGTTTCAGCCAAGTTTTTGAAAACAGCCTGAATCCAGCCAGTCACACTCCTTAAACACACGTCTGTTTTCGAAGCACCTGTCATCTGTCTCTCTCTCTCTCTCCTTCTTATTCACAGTTCACCTGCACTCATGTCTGGTCTTGCATTGGTGATTAATGCAATCCAACAGGTGTTTGCAAAGACAAACCTCTCCACACGTTGCAATAGAACTGAAGCTCTTTTAGCCCTGCAGGCATTGTGCCGTGGCTCTATTCATCGCCGCGTTTTGAACAAAACTGCCCTAGTCACCGACAAGACTGGAAGAGTTGCTCTCTTTCTTTTTTGTTTTCTTAATGAACATACTGTATTTGACCAAGCGTGTGAAAATGAACTCTAACTGAATCCGCTGTTGAATTCTCGGCCTATTTGCTTTAGATTTCGGAGGCTGTGTTTGATGACCCTGTCAACTTCAGCGTGAGTGTTTTTCCGCTCGCGGCTGCTTGTGTGTGACTTGGAGCGTGACGACGTCGTGTGTCTGTAGGCGTGCGAGTGTGTGTGAGGAGTGTGCGCGGGGCGGTGCTGAGGCCTGCGGCGGTGCTGCTTATGAACTGGTCAGACTGCCTTTTTGATTCTCATTTCCAGCGCCACGACTATCATCGAGCTGTTCCAGCTGGCCTCCGCTCCCTCATCATGCAGGATTCGAGCAGACCTGCTGCGGTCACTCTGTTCCACGTTGTCAGCACAGCATGAAACGAGATCTTAATAAGAAAAACCTCATATGCATCCAAGTGCTTGTCCGCACCGTTTACTTCCCTCGGCACCTGCTCAGGGTTTCATTTTTAAAAGGGTCATATCATGTATTTTCCTTGTTAATTTTTCTCCCTGAGGTCCACTCAGAACGTTTATAATAAGGTCCATTTATACATGTTTTTTATTTAGTTATTTTTAGTTTTACATTATTATTTTGTGCTCTCCATCTGACCCTTAGAATTCCACAAGCTGTTTTATGCTGCTGTGCCTTTAGGACATCTACTGTATATAAACATTTTTTTGCATGTAAAATGAGATACAGCACTTTGATGTTAACTGCGGGTTTGCTGTGCAAGTCTAATAAAAGTTTTAAGTTTTAACAATTTGCATTGAAATGTGCTTCACAACAACAGACTGAAATGCCCTTGTTAATAAGTATGCTTAAAGTACACTAAAGTGCACTGAAATACACTAAAAAGTGCACTTTGTAGTAAATTGATTGTTTTACTTTAATGTAGCCTACATTTTACATCATCTTTTAATCTTTTGGACACTATGTGTTGGCTACTATTGTATCTAAAATGCAGCTTTATCATTAAAAAATATATATTTAAACAGATTACATACAAATTTCTGTAGAAATGATGTTATAGTATATTTTAGTTTACTATAAATGCTTGTCTGTATTTTTACCATATGAAATTATGAAATTACATACGGGAATGTACTTAAGGTGCCCCTATTATGGGTTATGAAAGGTTCATATTTTGGTTTTGGGAGTCCATGAGAGTTGACATGCATGCAAGGTCAAAAAACACGTATAATATGCATTTATTTTTCCCTTATTTACTCAAAGTCTCGCAAGCAATTCACTCAATGATTCATTTTTTCAAACCCCTCCTTGCTTGATGCTAATCTGTGGTGATTGGTCCGATTAAAAAAAGTCAATACTTTCTTTTGAGAGACAATAAATTTATACCAACCTGGTCTCGTAAAAATATGTACCTCTGTGCACTTTTTCCTCAACACCATTTTTACGTGCCTTATTGCACGTTTTGCCACAGTTTCAAAGAGTTTTGTCTTCTGAGTGGTGCTAAAACACAGGTTCATTATGTGAACCCTGGCATATTTTTACTGCGTTGATATAGGTATGTATTACGGTGGTTCAGAAATATCAGTGTACTGTCGCTAAAGGTAATGCTTTATCTCGGGGGTGGCGAACTGCAAAGTTCAGCTCCAACCCTAATTTCAACTCACCTGCCTGTAGCTTTCAAGTAGCCATTCAGACCTTGATTAGATTGTTCAGGTGTGCTTTATTAATCAAAACTCTGTAAATATGTGTGAAAAGAAATAAAAGAGTTTTACTGCCTCTAGTGTTCATTTCTTTTGGAAACTGCAGTCCTATGTACTTGTTTTTCATGTCTCACTAAAAAGCGCACCCAGGCACGTTTATGCCGTGAGACCAGGTAGCTCAGATTTCAAACTTTTCTGGATGTTTTCATTCACTTACAGCTGCACTGCATGAAAAGTCATTTTCTAACATCCATAATAGGGGCACATTAAGTCCTAAAAGTGATCTAAAAGCACTTAAAGTTCAGCAAGTAATGTAAACTTTCAACTTTAAACATGTTAATTTTTATGTAATTGTCATGCAGTTAAGTTTCTTTATTATGATTAGTGTTCAAATGTGACCTAAATAATAATAACGCCTGATACTGGAAACCCAAGTATTTCCAGCTTACTTTCAATATATGTATATATATACAGTACTTTGAGTTATGTTTTATTAGTACAATGAACAATCTTCAGAAGACCTGATTTATTATACAATGAAAGTCTATGTACATGTGGTCGCAACACAGTGGCATTATGTCAATTTTTGATATTGAAGAAATCTAAGCATTGTAGTCACAAAATGTTGTGTGTGAAGCTGATTTGAATTTGTTTTAGACCATTAGACATGATATTGCAGTGCCTTCGAAGCTTGTCTGAAACCAATTTCGTTTGGAAGAAAGTCCACACTGCTGCTTTTGGTTTTGGATGCAGTGCTTGTCCTGTTCCTCACCCACACAGCAGTTTGGAAGCCATTTTCTGCTCTTTTAACTGTACGCAGGAAACTCAAAATGGCTTTTTTTTTTTAATCAGAGCTGTTTTGGCACAGCTCTCCTTCATGACAAAACCTCTCCCGTATTGTCTCTGCAGGTTATGTGTTTGTCACTGTGATATGTAATGGCCCAGGCCTTGGCAAGTCCCACTTGTTTTTCTGTGGGACAAATTAAGTATTTTGCAAGAGCTTGGCAACAATTGAGCCAACGTTTTCTGGGTATTCGCTCAATCCATTTCACCAGAAAGACATGCTCTCTTTCTGAAGCCAAGACATGAAATGATACAGAAATGTGGTCATATTCAATCTAAAGCTGATCAGGTCTGAAGAATTCAGAAAAACCTATAAAACTGAAGGAATGTCTCTTTTCAGCTCACTGCTGACTGATTCTGTCTCTGCGTATTTATTTTAGTACATGACATTTTCATGAAATGTGCCGTTACTTTCAGCACCCGTGGGATTTTTTGCTTATGTTGAAATGTGGATCAAAAACAGAGTATTTTATCTTGAATAGGCATTTTGCGGTGTCTGTTAATGTAAAATACTGTGATAGTCTAATTGAAATGACAAATCTGTTTATTTAGGAAATCAACACAAGTCAATTGAAACCAAAAGCGGCTTTTATTGTGTTTAGAGTATAAGAAACATATGAGCTTTTTGTGAGGGAAATGCAGACAGTTTAGTTCTATGTACAGTGCCTATTTTAATAGATACTTTATGTAATAGATAGTTAGTGTTTTTCATTATTTTTGAACAGAAATTAGAACATACAGTAGTTTTCCAACAAGATTATTAGTTATTTCAGAAATAATTCTTGCATTCAGATTGAATTGTCAGTGTTATTATTAGCAAAAATGGGTGTTTCCAACCTTTTACATAATGCTTAATATTTTATATTAACTTGTGTTTTGGGAGGGAGCGTTCAATAAAATGCATTCAAAATCAATCAATCATTAATATAACTAAAACTAGAGCAATGTCACTGTTATAGTGTGTGACAACAGTACTATAATACTGTAATAACGCTAAGTACAGTATGTAATACATGCATGTAACATTGTTATTACATACAGTATACAGAAGATATTTGATCATTTTATTTTATTTGTTTAAAATACAAATATACCTTGCTTTTAAAACTGGCTGACATTTAAGAATTATAAAAAAAATCAAATGTAATTAATTATGTGCCTACTGCTTCCCCTCTTAATAAAATTCTGAATCAGTTTTTTAAAAAAAGATAAATTAATTAAGACCCACCAGGACTTAAAATGGTGACATGTATGTCCCAAAAGAAATTTGCAGAGAAAAAATAAATACGCAGAGAACAAAAAATGAATTAAAAAATGAATAAAATGAGCAGTGTTAATGAAACGCTGATTTAGCAATTCATTTCGAAAGCAGAAAGCTGAAGTGAATCTTTGAACTTAATTTAGTTGAACTTTGCTTGAGCAATACCGCTTGCTGCTTCCTCCCCTTTCCCTTAAACTAGTGTAATTCTGAAATATCACACAGTGAGACCAAGATCAAGTTTCACTGCATAGATCACTGATGTCTTTTCATGAGCAAACAGACGCTCATTGCGACTCAGCGCCAGGTATTTACTGAGAGCTGTCGTCACCCTTTTCTGAGTAGAGTGAATAAAGCAGGTGTCCACCCACCTGTAAAACAGCAGCAGGCTCACGGCCAGTCCTCAAGCAGCACAGAACACAATCTCTGAAACAGGAGATCAATTGTTTGAATCCAAAGACTCCACAAAGGCACGGCCGCCTCAATGAATTATGATAACCTTTGACCCTGAAGTCAATGTGCGTCTGTTGATGTCCCAGGAGAACACGAATATCTGAAGGTGTAGTCGATGAAAACAACCGGCTTAACATTTTTACAGCGGTTAATGTTTTACATACTACTCCAGGAACTGAACTGATTTTTGACTCTAATAAAATCATAAAGTTTTATAGGTAAAGTTGACATACTTGAACAGTCTTGAAAGCTTTCGGGGGAAATACAAAGGCCCAGAGCGCCAAGTCCTGGTTGTGATCTAAATCATTTGTTTACAGTTCCTCTGAATGAAACATGCGCACAATGAAATCACTGTTCTCCAGAAACAGTGTTTGTATATGTGTGTGTTTATCTGTCATCCGCTCTTGGAACGCGGTTACAGAAAGCATGAAAAACCAGTTGAGAAAGAGCATGCAGACGTTTATGCAGGTGTACAGCGGCCCCAAAAAGTATGCAGACCGCTAGGCAAAACTTATGACTGTTATTTTGCTTGAAAATAAACCGACTTTACTTGTCTGGGCCATCTTTGCTATGACTTTCAATCAGGTGGTGTTTTTGGTGATTTTTAGTGGTTAAGCCAATTTCTCTCAGCTGAGCATGTGTTCTAGCCAACTCTTACAAAAAATACAGTAATACTTTGTTTTAAGGCCCATTTCTCACTAGTTGCTTATCAGCATTATTATTACTAGCATATTGGCTGTTTATTAGTAAGCACATATTAATGCCTTATTCTGCCCTTAATCCACCCTATTTTGTAAATATTGGGTACAATTTAGCAAAAGAGATTGTGGAGCAGAGAACTGGGGAGAGATTAGATGAAATGGATATTTCCAGTAATGATTACTCAATGTTTATTAGGGGAGTGGATGAAAAGGAAATACTTGACATTGTTAATAATTGAAGAACAAATATTCCACTGATTCTTACGATATCGACATGTTGTAAATAAAAATATTATAGAATATATAGTAAAACCACTTACATACATTTGTAATCAGTTCTTTTTAACAGGCATATTCCCTAGTAATACAAAAACAGCTCCACAGGGAGTTTGATTGACAGGTCTTCTGACAAATCATAACGCCGAATCTGCCATTTTCGTCCCACATTTAAACCTGACTATAAAACAGATTTACGTCAATGGACTTTGAACTTGAAAATTTATGTTTTGACATCTTTACACAAGATACATTCTCATGTTCATTTATGTTTATTTCACGCTGTAACTAGTAAAGAGGAAGAAATTATCGTTTCACCTGCACCTTTTAACCTGAGGCACTACAGCTATCTGTCATGATGCATTAATTTGTTTAAAACATCACAAATTTTGAAAGCTGAAACTTTGTTTAATACCAAAGGTAACAGTTACACTTAATTTCAACCTGGTCTCATAAAAATACGTACCTCTGTGCACTTTTTGTGCAACACCATTTTTACGTACCATACTGCATGTTTCGCCGCACTTTCAAAGAGAAATGTTGACTGAGTGCTGCTAAAAAACAGGTTCCGTAAGTGAACACTGGCACATTAGTACATTATTTTTATATTATTATATATATTATAATATTAATTTAAATAGAGGTTTTATTGCCTCTTGTGTTAATTTCTTTTGGAGACTGCATTGATACCGTATGTACTTGTTGGTACATATTTTGTCTCGCTAAAAAGTGCACCCAGGTACATTTATGCCATGAGACCAGGAAGTTTTTTTTCTTTTGTCCACTTCAGACATTCTACTAACTATGAGTAACTTCATAATATGTCCACGACATGTTAGCTAATTTTCATTAATTTGCAACTACATATCTACTATCTCTCAGAATAGACTGTTAGGGTAGGTTTAGGGTTAAGTTGACATATGCTTGCAAAGTTTCTGATAGTATGTTGTATGATGTGAGCCCATCAAAATAAAGTCTCTAAAAATAAATAAATAAAGTCTTGTTGGATCTAGCAACAGTAACTAAGGGAGGATGGGTCTTTGTGAAGGGTCAGTTGTTCCTGCCTGTTTTTAATTAATTCCATCGGTGATATTCTACAATGTTGCCTGGTGACGTTGTATGTAGTCATGTCACCAGAAATTGAGTAATCACTGTCCCAATGTGCAGTGAGCCAGGGTACTTACCAGTGACTGGATTCGTGTACACAAGTGATTCACAATCTTGGGAGCTGGGGAGTTGTCTTTGTTACATTTATCACACTTTTTGGTTATTGCATATACAGTAGATCCTCATCTCTTTGTCTATCTGACCGAACCATGGAAATAATATTTAGTACCAGCTATTGCATGCACATATAATGTAAAAAAGTAAATTTTCTATTCTATTTTATAGCATTTTACATTATTAATCAATGCTTCTACTTATTATTTGATATATTGATTATATTTATAACTGATATTTCTGTCGTTTCATGCACCTTCTTGGATCAATCTCTCATTGAGCTAGTTGTAATGCATTCTGGGATTTCTTTCATGCACTACTGCGTGACACAGAGTAAGGCCACTGTATAGATCTATTTATGTTTCTTTATGTTTACGAATGGCTTTCCCTAAAAAACTTCGAAAGCATTTCCAGTCCCCATCAGACACGACTTATTCTGCGGTGTCGGATCAAAGCATCTTTTGAAAACGTTTGCTTTGGAGTTTGGTTTTTCAAAGAACTCATCGCTGGCCTGTATTTAAGTTACAGTCATGGAACAAAGTCACAGACTGAAACCAGAAGTTTGGCGATGCCTTTGTGAAAAACGAAAACTCTTGTATCTTGAAAATTGTGGATGTGCTGCAGATGAAGCTGATTTTAAACAGAAGCGTGTTACATGTTAAGCCAGGAAAAGCTTCTGGGACTTTACGAGGAACTGAAGTGTTCACCCACGCGCTATGATCTCCACGCCTGTCCACTGCCATCAGCTGCTCCAATGGTTGAGGCTTTTTATGGTCTGCCCACTTTGCAGTTCAAGCATATCTAAAATGATTGTCTTCAGCAAGCAAATTCTGATCTCTCCTCCCACACCAGAGCTGGAAAGCTGTCCAAGAGGGGCCGCTTCTTCACCACAGGGGCCGTATCAAAATCACTCTGGCGATACTGATCTGAAAAGAGGAAGAGCCCCTCCTAAAGATGATGAGTCAAACCAAGACTACTAAGGCTATTTCTCTGACAACAACTATTAGTGAAGCTCCCGCCCACACCCAGCTGTTACTAATGTAGCGTTGTTTCTCAAGAATCACAAATGATCTAGAACAAAATGAAAACCATTACCTGGAATTTAGTCATAATCTTTAAAAGTCTTTAAAAGAAGTGAGTGACGGAATGCTACACTAAATTCTATATTTTCACTATTAAACTGTTCTAAACTATGATGAGAGTAACTAACGTGGCTTCGCCATCATAAAACAATAAGCTTCCACCTGCTAGGGTGAGTCTCTCTTTGTCAGAAAGTTCCTCTGGAGACGGTTTTAGGGTGAGGGATGGTGGAGATTTATGGAAAGGAGTGGGAGTGAGGTATGAGCTTGCTGATGGCTGACTGACGCACAGCTTGAAAGCATTAAAAGGGCTGATACAGCACAGCAGGCTGAGTAATGCGCGGTGCACACATTCGCATGCAAAATGTCATCCTAGGCGAGCATAATGTATCTTTTGAGTTTGCGTTGAGTAATTCTCCCATAGAAAGTTTGCAGTTACTTGCATTCTTTAAAGGGTTAGTTCATCCAAAATTAACATTCTTATATTATTTACTCAGCCTTCATGTCGATCCAGACCCATGTGACCTTCTTTATTCATTGGAACCCAAAAGAAGAATTTTTCCTATTTAAATGAATGGAGAACATTTCAAAAAGGACAGGATGCTATGGCTTTGCTTTAAAAAAAACAAACAGAGAGGGCTAGATTTACCAAATAGGGCAAATTAGCGTTAGAATGCGATTTCCATAAAAGCACCGATGGGAGAAGAAAATTCTGTGGGTGATTTACTAACAATGCGCACATTAAAAAAACACAGATGCTGTCAGATCATTCCCATAATGACCAGCGCAAGCTACCAAGAGCAGCGTAAATTACTGCCTGCTTTAAGGCATGCTTTTTGCCATTAAATAACGGCGCAAATACCAGTAAGGTCAGGCGCAAAAATAATGCATCTTTAGTAAATCCTGACAATATTATTTTAACACCAAATTATTTTGTGCTGGCGCAAGCTGTTCAATAAATCTGTCAGTCTTGTAAACAAGGCGCAGCACATCCAGGTTCATATAATGCAAGTCATTGGACACCAAATGTTCCGAAGCTCTCAGAGTCAAAAAAACATACACAGACGCAACCAAATTAAACCCTATGGCTCGTGATGATACATTGAGGCATTAAGACACAAAACTATCGGTCTGTGCAAAAAAATTATACGTATTTATATTATTTTTACCTCTTATACACTACAATCTATATCTATGTGACCGTGTCACTCGCCGGATGTTGTGAATGAAATCAGGAGATAAGGAGATTGTGGTGTATGAGAGGTAAAAATATTATATAAATACTGCTTGTTTCATGTCTTAACACCTCAGTGTATCGTCACAAGTTGTAGGGTTTAATTTAGTTTCGTCTGTGTATGTTTTTTTGACTCTCAGAGCTTCGGAACATTTGGTGCCAAATGACTTCCATTATTTGACCGTCAGACTGCAACTGTTTTAAAAATCTTTGTTTGTGTTTTATTGAAGAAACAAAGTCACCTACACCTTGGATGCCCTGGGGGTAAGCAGATAAACATCAAATTTTTATTTTTGGGTGAACTATCCCTTTAAACCTCATATGCACTGGGACGATTATTGCGTACGCTAATTTTTGAGACGTTTTTTGTGGCGCATCTTTGCAACAAATTAAAGATTCTTAAATTCAACAACATTTTGGTATTTTCCTCACTTAGAATCAAATGACTTGAAATAGTTATGGAGTACTTTTACAGCACTTTATTATTTTAAAGCCATTTACTCCTTGTAAAAAAGCATACTTATATTATACTTTAATATTAAAAATGTACTTAAGTATTAACTAAATGTAAAGTTTTGGATTGCATAGCAATAATACAGTTGCAATTAAATGAAAATATGGTAAAATTAATAATTTGATATTGGAAGTGGAAAAAAAGTGCTTATTATGTTTGCAATATGAATAAATTATAGACAGATTCGCTGCAGGAGGCCTTTATTCTCCCCCTGGAGCTGTGTGAGGCATGTTGTGTCATGTGCACACTTGATTTGATGTCTTTTGGACAAAAAACCCCAACATAGTCTTATGACCAATTCGTACATAATTTACAGGTGGCTAATTTGTACAAATTTCTATAACCTCACTTGTATGTTTTAGTACGATTTGTATAAAAACCCAGGTGTAGGTCATTTGTTCAAATTCATACAAATTGGCAACTCGTAAAATACGTATGATTTAGCAAAAATTTTATGAATTTCCAACACAGTCTCACGACCAATTCATACGTATTCGCACGAGGTGCCAAATTCGTGCTAATTCGTACTAATTCGTACGACCTCACTCAGGTTTAGGGGCGGGGTTAGGTTTAGGTAATTCGTACAAATTCATACGAATTGGCAACTCGTAAAATACGTACGATTTAGAACAAATTGTATGAATTCGTACGAGTGAGGTCGTACGAATTAGCCACCTCGTAAAATACGTACGAATTGCCATGAGATCAGGTTGGAATTTCCTACGAGTGAGGTCATACGAATTTGTACGAATTAGCCACCTCGTAAAATACGTACGAATTGCCGTGAGATCAGGTTGGAATTTCCTACGAGTGAGGTCATACGAATTTGTACGAATTAGCCACCTTGTAAAATATGTGCGGATTGCCATGAGATCGGGCTGAAAACCCAGGCACTGCAATGATAACGCTTGGAATAGCCAGGACAGTTTTTTTTTTTATATAACTCAGATTAGATTCATCTGAAAGAAGAAAGTTATATACAAGGATGCCTCGAGGGTGAGTCATGCACAGGGTAATTTTCATTTTTGGGTGAACTAACCCTTTAAGTACATTGTTATAATTTCATCATGTCTTTTATTGTCTTTAAAATATGGCTAAGTTTAGGCTATTACTAAATCTTAATAAAACATCATAACAAGTGTATTCCATTAAAGACATTATTATAAACATCATTAAGGCATAATGATTGTACTTTAAAAAAATAAATTGACATTTCAAAGTGGATTTTGTTAAAAATAAAATGTGTATTTAGGTGTTAAAAAGTATGCTTAAGTGGCATTTTGATGAAATAATATGTATTTTTTAATATGCTTTTAAAACTTGAAGTACATTACAGATGCACATTCAATATAAGTGCTTAAAAAATCAAGTTATGTGAGTTTGCAATGACATGAGTGTTAGTAAATGATGACATGTTATTCATTTCTGGTTGAACTGTTTCTTGAAGCTCAGTTCTTCTCGGTCCTTGCAAAAGCACACAAGCATTGATCTGAACATATGTCTGAATGAATGACAGTTCTACCAGGAGCAATAACAACCAAAGTGATGACTGACACTGCAGCAGTCACGGTGTTGAAATGTGCGTTGACTGCTATGTTGCACTACACTTCAGGTCTGCGCTCGACCAGTAGGTTTCAATAAACTTTGTCTTTCATTTTCAGAGAGATCAACATTTGTTTCCGAAACGTACTGAAAAATGCAAGGTATCTGGTTTATACATACTGTGCAGGTGCCAGAAATATGGTAAGTATGCATAGCTTCAGTCCCTGTTTGTAAAAGTACTTCTCTCTTAGCAGCATTTTATCAAACGCACTTGACATTTACTATGATTACTGGCATTGTGAAACAACACAGCCTGCCCTCCGTCTTCCCTGAGCAACACACTTAAACAGGACAGCTGGTTGGTTCATTTCCTGCCTCACTGTTTTGGTATGTTTATCTCCGTGAGGGCTTGGTTCTCAATTTACAAAGCGCGAAAAAAGTTTCTGGTAACTCGGAGAAGTGAATCAGTAAGTAATGATGTCATATACTATGATGCATAATTCTCCCCGATCCTCTTGTTTCCTTGTTTCTGCGCACACACACCCCGGTATGATTCTCTTTCTTCTCAGTAATACAATAGGAGAATTTATCTAATGAATGATTTCAGTTATGGTATGAACCTAAAGCATCATCTATTTTTTTGGTTATGTGATGCTATATGTGGAAAAGAAGTGATATAATATCTATATAATAGAACTTAAACTTCCAGGTGCACAGGCAACATTATCATTTAAGTTTTGTTTTTTTTAAGTCATATTTTATTTAATTTCATCTTTTTTTTATTTAACAATAACAATTTTAAAAGTTCTAGTAAAAAATAACAGCATTGTTTTGGAACTATGGAACTGGACTTTCCATGGAAAAGAGCTGCATGAAGAATATTCAAAATGTCTCCTTTTGTATTCCATGGAATTTTAGTTTCCAATGACATAAGGGTGAATAAACAATGACAGATTTTCATTTTCTTTTTTCCTTCATGTAAACACAGAAGGGCACAGTTAGCCAAAACAGAGAACGATGTCCTCACACGCGCAACAGAATCCACTCTAGCAATCAGAAGTCAGAAATGTGGACTGTTTTGAGGTACCCTGGGAATTTTGAAACCTAAGATGAACTTTATATGAGCTGTTTACATATACATATGCTCTCTTGTAGCAGCTCTGTTGTGCTCGTTGTCTCTTAAAAGAGAGAACGAGAGGGAATAATAAGGGAAAACATCCGCAGGTGTCTCTGAGCTGTGCTTTGCTTGTCCTGACATGCACGTTGTTCTCGTTTAAGGAGGAGCTGTATCATTATCCTGAGAGACAGCGGCAGGCCAGCAGTGTGCCTGTATCCAAACAAGTACGGTCACAAACAGCTCTTAATCACGTGTTGTGAAACCAGTGTTAAATAAATGTCTCTGACACCTCTAGTCTCCCCTGTCTAACGGGTTTCTTAAACACACTTGAAGATGACAGAGGAATAGAATATCACATTTCATGTGAAAAACTAGAAAAACAGTTCTTTCCTTCAATTTCTTTACTGTACCATCAAGCATGTAATAGGTGTTCTCTGTACAGAGATAACAAACAATAAAGTAAATAATATGGAAACCAAATCCAATAATTTGACATTCCAAAAGCAGATAACACTATTATCAATATTAATGGAAATAAGTGGAAGACTACAGCTAAATAAAGTGGCAAATTAGCATCCGAATAGGCCATTTAACCACATAATCTTCCTCCACACACTGATGCTTACAACACACAATAGGCCTATGAACTAGAAATAGAACATGAGAACAGTATAAATAGAGTGGTACAAAAATCCCACTGCAAATATACATAACGTGCATATAAATAAACACTGGTTATGCACTCGCAATAGAACATAATTGCCATAACTGCGATCGCCAGCAAGATTACAACTTAATGTAAATGTTAAGCATATTTAAGCAAGAACAGCTCACTTTACAGGATGCACGCACACTTATTACACTTGGATTGGATCGGCTCGCATCCCTCCTCTCAAACTTGTGTTCGCTGCACACTCTTATGGCGACAAGTCTTAAGGGGCAACAAGTCTTAAAGGTGTTACGCACGCAAACGGTTTGTACAGCCGCCCCCAAATTATGTTTAATTTGACACTTGAGAAGGTTGTGTGTGTGTTACTGATGCTGCATTGGGTGTAATGGGTTCCTCCGTATTGTCTTCGGGGATAGGGGGTAGGGTCACAAGTCGAGCTACAGGTCTGGTATAAACCTTCCCTTGAACTTGGACATCTACTGATCTCACTTGTGAGTCTCATCTGGGGTGCATGTGGACTACCGTACCAACAGGCCAATGTGCTCTGGGCTGTTGGGGATCCATTATCATGACTACCGTGCCTGTAGTTATATTAGGTAGCATATGGTGCCATTTCTGTCTTGGTTGCAGGTTTGGAAGGTAATGGCAGATAAAGGAGGACCAGAAGTGGTCAGCTATCACTTGAGAGTGTCTCCAACGGCAACGACTTAAGCCCTCTTCTTCAGGGTAGACGACTGGAGTTGTCTAGCCGCCCCGTGAGAAGAAGGTTGGGTGTTACTGGATCTGGATCAGCCACGTTAGAAACACACACCCGAGGGGTTTGAAATTAAGGATGTTCTCCACTTCAACTTGAACAGTCCTGAGCACCTCTTCTGGTACTGTTTGGGCCCCAATAGTCACAGATAGTGCCGTTTTAATGGATCTTATCTCCCGCTCCCACACTCCCCCTGGAATGCTATCTTCCGTAATGCAAGTTTTTGCTGGAGATCAGTTGACATAGCCTGGAATGCTTCGTACAGTTCCCGTTTCCCACCGCGAAAATTTGTTCCCTGGTCCGACAGTAATTCTACAGGGGAACCTCTACGTGCAATAAACCTCCGGAGTGACATCAGAAAGGAATCGTATCCAAACTGTTCAAAAGGTCCATGTGGACGGCCCGCATGGTAAGACACTTGTAGAGGATTCCCCACCTCTTTTCTACTTGTCGACCAATTTTCACAAGGAAGGTTGAATGAAATGCTGGTTTGTAGAGGCGCAAGCATGCCAGAGGGAGGTCAGACATTTTGGGAACGGCAGGTTTGGCTCTTCGTCTTTGCCATTCTATACAGGCATGCTGCAACCTGCGGATGGCTGCTCCTCCCCTTAGCACCCAAAACCATCTCCTTATTTCTGCAAACACCCGATCAGGACCTGGATGGTAGAGTCCTTCATCAAAATCTTGCAGAAGTAATTTCACGGCTGGCTGTTTAGAATCTAGTACGATGGGATATTACAGAGTGGGATCCCAGGTCTCAGCATGTCTTAACCTACCGCCAACCTGGATTAGATCGGAAGATGCATCATATTCTGGAGCTAAGGAGTGTAAACGGCCGTTGTGTTAAAGAGCCTTGCCTAATTTGAGCCGTTGCAATTCCTCAGGAAACCGTAGCACCGTAGCACCGTAGCGGAGTCTGTCCAGAGAACTGCGTGGTGGAGCGGCAGTGTTAACTCTTTCTTTAACTGGGTTTTTAGCTGTGCCCCAATTACCGCAGCACAGAGCTCCAGACGGGGTATCGACAGGACTCTCTTTGGTGCAACTCTCGAGCGGGCCAGTAAAATTGCCAGATGGATCTGGCCCAACTGATCTTCGGTTCGCAGATAGGCCACAGCTCCATATGCGCTCTCTGAGGCATTGCTGAACACATGAAGGTCAGTAATGGATCTCATTTGATCTACTGAAGCTGGTACATATGACCTTGGGAAACTGATCTTGTGAAGGAACTGCAGCTCACTTTCCCATTCAGTCCATCTCTGGACAAAGGCTTGGGGAAGTTGGGTTTCATCCCCTCCTTACTCCAAAGTTGCTGAACCAGTACCTTAGCCCTGGTAGTATACGGGAGGATATATCCTAAAGGGTCGTACTGGCTTGCTAAAACTTTGTAAATTGTCCTCATGGTAGGAGTGCCATGATCAATGGGGCGGTGACGGTAAATCATTACATCTGAGGGGCAATTCCAGCTAAGGCCCAATGTGGACTCCTGAACATCAGTCCTTTCCTGGGCTAACCAGAGTTCAAACCCATCCGTTCTGGCTTCACGGGGAAGATGGTTAATGACAGCTGGCACATTGCTGGCCCACTGTCTTAACTCAAAGCCTCCTTCTACTAATATCCCCCTCAGTTTGTCAACCAATTGCTTAGCCTCCTCTAGTGATGGCAACCTCTGCAAGCAATTGTCAACGTAAAAGCATCGTTCTATGGAGAACCACACATCTTTGTCGGTTGGCTAAGGTCCCTAACGTGCCGCTGTAAGGCGAAGGTCGCACAGCATGGGCTGCACGTTGTCCCGAGTGGCAGAACTCCACGTGATTCTTGCCATTATGGCACACCATGTGATGTGGGATAAACCAGGACTCACCATCTCCGTCTCTTTCTTCGGATCTTTCTGATTGCTCCAGACTGAACCAATTTCTGGATTTCTAAGGAATAAGCATCAGCCCTTTGTGGGTCTCTGATGAGTTTCCTCTCAGTACTTCGTAGGCGTGGTATGACTACTTCCATACTGGCGTGAACATGGGGCATGTCATCTTTACGCATCAAGGGTGTGGCTCGCATACTCCATCCACCTCTATGCAAACTGTCTTGGCTTCCAATAGTTCAACGGCCCTTTGGTCCTGCTGTGATCTTGTGCACTCCTTTACATTCTGAAAGGGCAAAACATCCACTTGCCACAGCCTATTCACATTCTTGAACAGTTCCATGGTGCTAAGGGGAATGGATATGTGGAGACACTGTTTTGGTTTGAGTCGCTGCTCCAACAGGCTCGTAGGACCCTGCAAAATCCAGGCTAGCTTGGTTTTTATTGCAGCAGGACCGCCAGGCAGACCAAGTCTTACTGGTTCGATTGGTGAGATTATAATTTGATCTGCACCAACAAGGATGAGAGGTTTGACCCTTTCAAAGCACTGTAAGGGTAGTCCGACCAAGTGCTTGTACTGCTTCTGCAGTTTGGGAATTGGGTAAGAATGGTCAATGAGATCAAGCTGTGGCGCAGTGAAGGCTCTGGAGATGAGATATCGCCTCTTTGGGTCAGAGTATGGAGAAATGTGGAACGAGACTGAAGCCCCCTCAAGGGTTTGCACATCATGACGTATTGTTCTCAAAGTTAAGCTTTCTTTAGTACCTCTCAAGCCAAGTTTCCGTGCTGCTTCTGGCAGGACTATTGTACACTCAGAGCCGTCATCAAGGATTGCAAATGTGTATAGCGTGCAATTGCCATGGTGTAGAAGCACTCTGACAACCTTGAGCGAAACTTTGTTACTGCTGACTGGTTTGTTCAGGTACAGTGTCTGTGTCGCAGAGCTGACTAGATAACCCTCGGGTTTGGATGTCTCTGTGACAGGCCTCTTATTCACCTCATGGAGGATTCGTAGATGTTTCCTTTGACAAAGTGGACATGGTTTCTTCAGATCACAATGGGCAGCCTGATGGGCAAGACCACAACGCCATCTCCTATTGGTTCGTATCCACTCTGAGAGCTGATCTGTAGTGAAGGTTGGACTGATTGAAAGCGCGTTCGGAGCTCTGACAGTAAGAGCAATACACCATGTGATGCTTACAACACACAATAGGCCTATAAACTAGAAACGGCAATTATCTCTACTTATTACACGGCTCTCTGGAATGCTTGATTCTGATTGGTCAGTTGAGACATTTGCAGGTTCGTTCTTTTCGAATA
>JAUMHE010000044.1:4998621-5022177 GCA_032359235.1 Enteromius mattozi | reverse complement strand
TGTCACCGATCTATCATGCAGTGTGAACACAGCAGCGACTGAATGATACCCCAGATAGTCATGCAGTGTGAAAAGATTTGTGACACGACTACTTTGAAAATCGTGCGGTCTGAACTCGGCATTAATCTCAATGTTAAGCATATTTAAGCAAGAAACAGCTCACTTTACAGGATGCACGCACACTAATTACACACTAATAATCAGCTTGCATCTCTCCTCTCAAATTTAAACTTAAACTCAAACAACAGCATCAGTGGTTTATAGACTAGAGCGAGCCCTATCTTACGGCAATTCATACATATTTTACGAGGTGACTAATTCGTACAAATTCATATGTCCCCTTTTGCAAAATCGTACATATTTTACGTATCATACGTATTTGCCAATTCATATTAATTTGTACGAATGACCCACATCCCTAAACCTACCCGTCACTGTGGTTTTAGACAAATCGTACGATTGAGGTCGTACGAATTTGTACGAATTAACATGAATTTGCCACCTCAAAAAATACGTAGGAACTGTTTGTGAGACCGTGTTGGTAAAGCACATTTCGTAGTCATTTTTGACGCGATTCGAATGCGCCTTTTGCCTTTCAACTTTTTTCCTCCCTTTTCAAATCTCATATTACTTCAGTAAGGCATTTACAGTATTTTCAATAAAAAAAAATGAAGTAATCAAAAAGTCAAAACAGGTATGGTAGGGTTAGGGTATAAGGAGGGATTTTCTGTCCCAATATTGTGGCATCCATTTAATAATTTGAATTAAAATGATAATTTCCAATCAGTATGTTATTACTGCAAACTGTTTTATTGGCCTAGTACAATGAGATGCAGATAGCTGCCACTATTTGCAATGAGTAGAATAAGAACATCCTGCTATTTTAACATAGTGTAAATAGAATCCATTGCTATTTGCACTTAGTGTAAATAGCCTCTCCTTTATATATTTATTTACAGCAATACTTCATTAATTTATACATATTTATACATATTAAACTAATAAAAAATAGTAATGCAAAAAAAAAAGAAAGAAAAAAAGGCATTTTACAAGCATAAGCAAATAGCCTAATAGCTGTCTGGTTTTTGGACCACACTGTATGTTTGCCCTGCATGCCTGCATTCATTCATAAATAAACAAATAAATAAAATACATTTTGTGCCAGAAACAAGCCTACATACAACCAATGACATTTATATTATTGTAATGAATATGCCATAATTACACATCGTCTCAATGAACAATTTGGCCAGTTTAACAAGCCAGATTGTGGTGTCTGGAGCTCTTTTGCGCATGCGTCCTGTGTCAGTCAGCTGGCGGTGACGCGCAGAGGAATCCGAGCGGAGCCGCTCATTGAACTCTTGAGGAACGCTCCTCCAGTGGAATAAAGCGCTGCTGCAGTCTGCGCATGCGCGCTCTTCAAAGTTGCGAGAGCAGCTCAACTTGGATTCCTGAGCTCTTCACCGCCGTCTTCACTCGAGGAGAGCGCTGCTGCTCAGAGCTGCTCAGAGCTCGGCATGGAGTGAGCGAACCAACTCGCGTCTCGGACTTTCGGTGTTAGTTGCGCTTCTCGAGCAAATTACGGGCTAGAAAGTGAAACGATACTGAAGAAAAACACGATGTAGTGAGGAAAATACGGACGCTGGACTGTTTTATTCCAAACCCGCAGAGCAGAGCTTTATAGTATCGCGCTGGGGGAGAATTAGACAGCGGTGGGACAAACATGCTCTCGCCGTTCTTGGCGTATTTTCTGTCGGTTGTGCTTCTGTGTCGGATTGCACGCTCCCAGTACTCAAGCGACCAGTGCAGCTGGAGGGGCAGGTGAGACACGCTTCAAATATCCAGATTATTAAAGTATTACTCGTTTGTTAATTTAACTTAGTGAGCTGTATTTCCAGATTAAGTCTGTTGAGCAATTATATTAACGTTTTGATAAAAAAAAAGTATAATATTAACAATAAATAATATTTAATATACTGCATTTATAATTTTTTAGGCTTAGTGTGAGCAGTAATAGTATTATGAGCATTATGAGTTGTGTTGAGTAGTATTAGTGTAAAGAGCTTTTTTGTGGTGGCCTGAGTGGTTGTAGCACCTGTCTCACTTAATAAACACTTAACATCTTATTATTACATTCATATTTTTTTCAGTTACTCTTGGTCTTAATAGTATGTGTGCATGTATTTCTTTCCTTTCTCAGATTTACTGTCCTAATTACTGCTGGCATAACCTGAAAGCAGATACCATCTGAGCACTGATTTAATTTTTTACTCACTGGTTTGACCAAACCCATATTAATCCCTCATGTGTGTAACATGCAAATCACTCTATTGTTTGTTTAAAGGCGTTTTTTAACTTCACCTGAGTTAACAAGCTATTGCACATTCGCTTACACTGCCCTTTAAAGCTTTTAAGTTTCTGTAATAGTCGCATTGTGTCAAAATGGCTTTTAAATCCTTCAAGCTCAATGTGCGGCTAGACGTGTTGAACTATATCTATCCAGGTTGGACCAATGAGGTGATTAGTTCACATTATGTTTCCCAGCCACATAACATTTGTTAATATACCTCACCAATAGCTCACTTCCTTCAAAAAAAAAAAGAAAAAAAACAAATCCTTCAACATTACATATTCTGGCTTTCTGTGAAGTCTTTTTACAATAACCAAGCTGAATGCACTGTACTCTGCCTGTGCAGCCATAATCTGGTGTTGATTTGCCAGGCCCCGAGTTCAGCCTCTCATTACGGCAGAGCTGAATTTCAAATGCTCTTAATTAAAGAGGAACCGTTATAAATGAGGACACGGCAGCTTGCGAGTCTGCTCCGCACATGTGTCACCCCAGGAGTTTTGGTCCTCACCTCTCATTTTGGTGAGAGTTTAATCTGGGGTCTTGCAGCAGGCCTGCATTCATCTCTGATTGAAGAACCGCTGGAGGCTTCAGAAGCAGATGGCTCATTTTCTGCCCAACTGACGGCGGGCCGCAAACTCAATGCACGCCACCGCAGATGATGTCTAAAAGTAGCAGAGAGAGTCTGGACAGTGGCAGGAGTGCTGCCCGGACATGCAGCTCCTCGTCTTTGAGGAGTTGAAAGCGAGGGGAGGTCCGCTTCGTGACCTGCATTTGCACTTGCATGCTCCGGGGTTCGGCTACTGTCTCTGCACTTGTCTGCAGAGAGGCCCGTGTGTCCAGGGAACCATTGACTTGCGTTTCAAAAATCCTACCCACGGCAGGATGCCAGTGCTGGGTCTTGCCAAAGCGTTGGAAAGGAGAGAAGAAAAATGAGAGACGGTTAATGTGTATGTGTGTGCGCATGTTTGCACGTGACAGGTCATGCAGCAAGCCTCGCGCGTGGGTCTTAAACACCTTGTGTGAAAAGACATTAACTTCATTCTTCCTGCTCTGAGAAAAGCTTTTCTTTCATATGAGCTTCAGCTTTGGACTCGACTCTGGCGCAGGCTGCTCAGAACAATCGCCCTAATGTTTGAAGTTTCCTTTTGCTGTGTTGCACGTAAAAGGCCACTAAACCAACCTCTGACCATCATTATTTGGGGGATTACCCGTCATTTGCTTCAAAACAGTTTGGTTTTGCTTTGTTTGAGTTAAGGCTTGCGAGTAGTTATTTGTGAAAGTTAACTGGTTATAACTGGATGTCAGAATTTGGTGAGTAATACATCAGTGTTTGATGTTTGACGACTGCCCACTGTTTCTCTTCCAGTGTTTTAAGTCATCGTACGATTGCTTCCAGACAGTAGCCAGCAAAATTATGCTGCCTTTTGAAATCATTTGTTTTGGCTGAATTCGTGGATAAACCAATCCCAGAATGATTGCGCTTGGTGAACAGAACTCCTCCAGGATGGAAGAAAAAGTCAAGAGAAACATGAGATTATAACTATGTCATCCAGACTGAAAAAAATAGACTAATCCGATTAAAAATAGAGTTTTACTAGTGTTAGATTGATATAGTGGCCCATATTTTCAACCATTTTGAGATCATCTGCTGCTGGTTGAACATTATATTGCCGTGGCTTGTATATCATATCATGTTTGGCCAGTAAGTGTCATAATTGAGGCTTTAATGACACTGTTGAGAACTCAATGTCATATTTAATGTTCACCAAGTACAGTATTTTAAATTAGCATTTGGTCATTTTGTTTCAACAGATTACAGAGACCTATCACATTTTGGGGTTTATTTCTTTTATTTTGATAGGACATTGTAGAATTGACAGGAAAGCACAGGGCAGAGAGAGGGAACCGGGATCAGCAAAGGATTTCGAATTGAACTCTGCTTGCTGGAGGCGCAGTTTCGCTACATGTTGATGCACAAACCACAAGGCCATCAGTGCCAACTTTTTTTTCACGGTTTTAAAGTTGTGATTAAACCGATGAGGCCCTATATCTTCTTCTGTATTCTGATGTACATCAGAGTATAACAGATTATCGAGAAGGAAAAAAAAAAGTGTAATGTAAGACAGGGACTTGTTGTTATCTGTCAGTTGATGATTGGATATTGAGATGTGGGATTCACAATAAGATCAATAGTATGTTTTTAAATAGTAGTTAGGGTGATTTTTAAATACAGGCTGATGTTAAAAGAAATACCAATTGCTGTAACACTTTATTTCAATAGTCTTTAGATATTCTACTAGTACTAAGTAACTTTAACTTTAAATGTAGAGTGTTTTGGTTTATTTCCTCACAAGGTTTAGTTTCAGTATAATTCTTTTATATAAAGTAATGTTGGTTCTGGAGCAGAGCTTATATCTCCTTTCTCCTTTCTTGTAGTGGGCTGACCCATGAGGGACACACTCGGGATGTGGAACAGGTGTACCTCCGCTGCGCCCAGGGGTTTCTGGAGTGGCTTTACCCCACAGGAGCCATCATCGTCAACCTGCGGCCGAACACACTGTCCCCAGCGGCGTCTCTTCTCTCCGTCTGCATCAAGCCCTCTAAAGAGTCCAGCGGGACCCACATCTACCTGGACCGCCTGGGCAAACTGCGGCTGCTCCTCCGTGAGGAAGATCAGGCCGAGGGGAGAGTGCACTGTTTTAGCATCCAGGACGGGGCGCTCTTCATCGAGTCAGTGCCTCAGAGGGACATCAGCCGAAAAATCACAGCCTTCCAGTATGAGCTGGTCAACCACAGACCAGGAGCAGATCCACAGTCATTATCTGGTATGAGGTTCTCTTGATCTTTAAAGACTTGCTTGACAAGCAGAGTTTGCTTTCATCTGATGTATTTCCTGTGCATGATTTTTGCCAAATTTAGAGAGCAGAGTAGAATTTGGTAATATGTAGCCTATAACAAAAAACAGACTTAAAATCCAATTATTATATATTTTTTTTTAAAGAATAGTAAATAAAAGTAATAAAAGTTTTAGTTTTTAGGTGTACCCACCCTTTCTATTAAATTCCAACAATAATTGCTTCGTTCAGCAAAAAGCATTATTAAATTTCTGTGACTCCAGGGTTTTTGGGTACACGGTTACTAATGCATGCAATACCGAGGGTTTGTTTATTTTACAGAGTATGTGATCCGAAGCCAATGTTTTCATGCCCAGCAACAGATGATATCTTTACTTCAGGAAACGTCCTCCCCTCTGTGATGCTGAGATGGTGGATGTGTGCTCGTATTTGCTCTGGAAAGCAAAACTGATTTGAACCTTGTTTTCCATGCAATAAATACCGACTGTGTTTTTCAGAACGTGTGGGGCAAGTCTCACAACGGGACGTCACAAGCGGTTTACACTGGCTTTTCCGAAATTATATTTCAAGCAGTGCACCTGCCAAAACCGAAGAGCTATATGGCCCGAGGCAGTATAGATACATTATATAACAAGTGTTTTTCCTCTCCCAAACAAAGCAAAAGTATTGTTCGGTGTGTGTGTGTCCCTCAAGGGAGCGTGAATTCATAACTGCCATGTAAATCTGGCTCTGATAAACAGCTGTTTTGCAGGCATGAATAGCCTACATTATAAAGCAGAGAAACATTAAACGATTTCCGTGTTTTGGGACGATGTGACATTCCCAATGTGTTTGCCATTTATGATTTCGGCGATCTGAGCAGGCAGATCTGTAAGGTGACCCCGTTTTCCTTTTTCCGAGCTTGTGGGTTTTTTCGCGTTCACCTCATGAATGCTGACCTGCTGTGCTGGAATTAAGTTGCTTTCCATCACTGTGGAATGTGTCTTAGACCAGCTGTTGGGAGGACATATTATCGCCATCTTTTTTCCCTACTCCCTTCCTCTTCCTCTTTCTCCTCTCCTCTCCTTTCTCTCTGGCTTCCCCCTCCCTCACTTTTTCCTTCATTACTTCTCGTTCCGCCTCTCTGAAGTGGTTGCGATGCAGGCGAAGTGGCATATGAATCTTTTCTCCATTAGCGTGGAATGCAGAGGGACCAGATGTAGCTGGGACACTATCTTCCCCCTTTTGCCCTGCCAGCGTGTGAAGTGGTTGCGATCCCAGCAGCGTTGCATTAATTCGGGGCAGCGAGGGCTGCTGACTCAGATGCCAGCCCATTCCTGCGGTTCCATTTCAACTTTTGCATGTGATCCGCCGCAAAGCTTTTGACGAAACCCATCTGCGCTTTAAGCGTGGCTTTAGCATTCAGGATGTGGCAGCAGTTAACGCTTCACGTCAGACCTCTGCCAGGCCGAGCCTTCTGAACGATCACCCGCTTTGAAGCTTTGGCGTTCGCCAGCTGTTGTGAAGCTGATTCCTGGATGACCTCTGGCCCCGTTGGTGGTGCGATGTTTCTTGTCTTGCAACACGGCCGACCTCTGGTCCGCTCTACTCCACCCATAGTTTCCTCAACAGACATGACCTACTGCGCTCATGTGTGAAGGGTCAGGTTCAGCAGATCAGGTTTTGATGCAGATCAGTTATTTTGCCCACTCTCCGTGGTAGCACCCAATCTACGGTGATACTAGTCAATCTACAGTAATCCGCATTTGAAGTGGATCAAAACCTAAAAGCTTGTCTAACTTTTATGAACTTTCTTGATCCACTTTAAATTTTGACTACTGTAGATTGCTATTATTTAAAAAGCCATTGCTGATGCACAAGCAGTGGGAGTGATTTAGTTATGTTATGGTTAATGACATGACTTATATTTAATGATATAAAAGAAATTAATACATGCTCCGCAAAGACATTGTTCAAGTGTCAGAAACTTTACTCTTTCAAACTTTCTTTTCGTCCAAGAAAAACATGGATTCATAAAGATAAAATGAGAAACACTTCATTTACAGTGTCCTTATTACACATCTTTAATGTATTTACCATAGTAAAAACAGTAACACTTTGGTATGGGGACCAGTTCTCATTATTAGCTGGTTGCTTATTATTAACATAGTGTCTGTTTATTAGTACTTATAAAACACATATTCTACATCCCTAACTTTACACAATACCTGACTTAAACTTAACAATTACCTTACTAACTATTAATAAGCAGCGAATTATGAGTTTGAGGCAAAAGTCATAGTTATTTTCTTAATGTTCTGAGAATTTTCACCTTAAAATAAAGTGACAATATTAACAGTAAATTATACATATTATGCAGTATATATTATATGGTACATTACAAACTGTTGTTGCTGTACGTCCTGTACAGACAGAATAATACTCTGTATTTGTGCCTTATTACACTGTAATAACCACATTAAAATAAAGTGTGACAAATTTGTTTCCGACAAAAAGTAGCACAACTGTTTGCAACATTAATAATAACAAATTATGGTTTCACTTTATTTTGATGGTCCCTTTAACGTATTCTGTTGATTATAAGTAACATTGCACCTACATATCTACTAACTCTCAATAGAGTGCTAGCAGAGTATTAGTGGACTGGTAGGGTTAGGGTTAGAATAGGTTGATATGTACTTGCAAAGTTACTTCTAGTCAGTAGAGTGTCTTTTGGGAGACCATCACAATAAAGAGTTAGCCGATATTAATTACAGAGTGTACTAATATTCTAATGAGAGTTAGTTGACATGTAGGTGCAAAGCTACTTATTGTTCAAAAGGGACCATCAAAATAAAGTGTTACCCAAATTATTTCTGTGCAGCAAATCAGCATATTAGAATGATTTCTGAAGGGTCGTGTGACGCTGAAGACTGGAGCAACGAAGCTGAAAATTCAGGGTACCATCACAGGAATAAATTAAATTTAAAATGTATTAAATAGAGAACGTATTTTACATTCTTCACAATACTGTTTTTTGTTTTTCATGGACACTTGAAGAGTATATTTGCAAAAACAGATAACTCAACCCTGTTTATTATCATTATTTATTGTGTTGGTTAGCTGTATTTAGTTATATTTTAACCTAATCAAACTTGCAGTCTGATTAATTGTAATGCACAAGGAAAAAACATGACTTTTTGAGATTTGCTAAAAACAGAGTTATCTGCAAATACACCCTACACTTATTTCTTTTTATTGCTTCCAGTGTAGACTGAGAGTCAGGCACCATACGCCTCGCTCACTTTACAACAATTTTGTTGTACTTTAGAGCTATGAACCAGAATATGCTTTGACAATTGCATCACGATGCACTAAAAGCCAAAATACTTAAACAACCACATTCCTTGCCCCCACCCATAACACTTCAGCCTTGTGGCGATGAGTTTTGGACACCCAGCCAGCCCTCACATTTACTGCAGTTGTCACGGTTTTGTAAAACTTTTTAAAGCCCCTCAATTCACTTGCACTAATAGACAGACAGCTAAACTTTTGCCTGTCAGACACACCTGCCCTGACCCACAAACCGCTACCCATAAACCCGTAAAATACCCCTCCACCCAGCCACCTGAAACAACCAGTCGCTCGCTCGGCCCCTGCAAGCCTGAGAGGTTTGAGACCCTCCAGACAAATGTGCTGGATTATATCTGCACGTGGGGGCTGTAATGACCCCAGAGCCACGAGACTGTGGCCTGATTTATTTGGATAGAGGAACGTGCTGATCAAAGCCGACACGGTGCTGCCAGTGTTTAGGTTACACTGATTGCCTTGCAGCAGTCACAGGACCCTGCGGCCACCTGAAAGCAAAGGAGTGTTTGTCTCTTGTCATGTGTCGCTATGGGTTGTTAAATAGTACAAAGTGTTAGACTCACTCTCGGTTGTTGGCACAGGTGGAATGTGGGCTCCGCTGGGCGGTTATTTTTTTGTTTTTGTTGTTGTTGTTGATTTTTGGGACCCAGAGCTACCAATCCTTGCAGTCTTGTTGGAGTTCATCTCAGCTGGATCTCGTTTGCGTTGGGGTGTGTGTTTGTCAGTGTTTTTGTAGAGGGGGAAGGGTCGAGATGTTTCCCTCCTCTCCACCAACTACAGATGTGTTTTTTTTTTTTTTTTTTGTATAAAGGGGGGCCTTTTCTCGCAGGCCACCCCACGTCTCTGTTTGGTTGGAAGCCGACAAACCGTGACGATAAAGTTGGCTTCTTCACGCTCAATAAATAACCATCTGCAGCAGAAATTAATTATGTCTTTGAAAGTCCACGTGGCGGGTGTAGATAAATCGGTGTGCTGTTTTTTGTCATTTACATGCTAAAGTTCTTACTGTTGCTTTACCATCAAGCGTTTGCTGTGTTTGGTCTGATTTTGTTGGGGTTTTTTCTCTGCAGCACCCTGCCAACCCTGCACAGATACGGAGGTCCTGCTGGCCGTCTGCACCAGTGATTTTGGTGAGTCACATCTTTAAATGTTTTCAATAATTAGTAGTCTCAAATCAAAGTAAGTTAGGAATTGAATTCCAGTTATGATTTGGAACCAGTTTGAAAGCACCCCTCCCATCAGGCAACTGTATGAGTTGCATGAATACTTTGATGGGATCAAATAGGATTCTTCAAAGAATCAAGTAAGGTCCTATATAATAAACTGAAATTCCAGCAGGATTTGGTTCTTAGGAATATTAAAGACCGATAAATGGACCACAGGCACAGCAGCCAGTTGATAGGCCAATATTTGACCCCATCAAAATCCATCTTAGCTATTTTAGATTACACTAGGCTTTCTCAAGCCAATTTCAAAGTTAACTTACAAACTTTACTCATGTTGTTAATTAATAAAAATGAAATAATTGCTAATAAGAAATTATTATAAATATATCCACATCATATCAGCACTCCAGTATTAGTATCAGTATGTCACTGAAAAGAGTTGTTTTAGAAATGATGTATTTATCCAACCATTGTTTCTAATGAATGGTAGTGAAAATCCTGAAACATACAGTACTTAAAATTGCTATTACTGTCTTATAGGGACATGGTCCTATTGGTTACATGTTTTTTAAAGATATAGTTTGTTTTCTATGTTGGAATCAAGAATTTAGAAATGGCCACACTTTTAAGGGGTTCTCACTATTAACTACAACTTCTGTCTCAAACTCCTACTCAGGGTTTCACAGAAAAGGCTTAAGTCTAGTCCTAGACGAAAATGTAAATCTGAGCTGAAAAAAACTTGCACTTGACTGATCTTAAAACATGTCAGTGTCTATATTTTGTCTTTAAGATGCACACCAGCAATGCGTTTTTCTGAGGCATGCTTATAGAAATTACTTAAATGTCCTAGTTGAACTTAGGCTAAATCCTGTCTATGAAACTGGGCCCTAATTTGCAGCTTAATAATAATAAGGTAGTTAAGTTTGGGTGTGGGATAGGATTAAGGAATCTAAAATATGGTTATGCATGATAAGCCATTAATATGTGCTTTCTAAGTACTAATAAACAGCCAATATGCTGGTAATATGAATGCTGATAAGCAACAAGCTAATTGTGAGAATTAATCCTTAAAATAAAGTTTCCTAATAAATTGTGTTGAGAAATTATCATTAAAATCTTTGCCGTATACATTCTTTGAGGATTGTTTGACCAAGCACATCCCATAAAACAGTCAGTATGGAGGAAAAAAAAGAACAGACTGTTTTTCTAACATTGTTTTTCTCCCTCTACAGTGGTGCGGGGCAATATTCTTGGTGTGGCGGAGGAGGAGGACCAGACCTCTGTCACCGTGTCCCTGAGTCGCCTTTACAGACAGAAGACACAAGTGTTTGTGTCGGGGGGCGGCCGGGCTAAGCGCTGGACAGGCTTTGTGAAGATGCCCAGGCAGTGCAGGGTTAAACCAGGGGAGGGTGAGTTCCTCTTCACTGGGACTGTGCGATTCGGAGAGGCCTGGC
The DNA here is from genome assembly GCA_032359235.1 of Enteromius mattozi. NCBI lineage: Eukaryota > Metazoa > Chordata > Actinopteri > Cypriniformes > Cyprinidae > Enteromius > Enteromius mattozi. The sequence goes on along the minus strand of JAUMHE010000044.1, from coordinate 5,011,004 downwards.
TCAGCTGCGCTCCACGGTACAAGGACTTCCTCAGAGTGTATCAGGACGCACAGCAGCAAGGGACCAACCCATGTCATTTGGACACAGACTGAATTCTTTCCAGGAAACAACACGGTCCGCCCCGTCGTGAGGAACTGTGACCCTGCGAGCAGCTGTCTGTCTCTGTTTGTGTCTGCAGAGAGAGAGATTGGGTTTAAATCGTATAGACTGCAATACCGATGCAGAAACCTGCTGTCCCAGCATTGCCTGAGACACGACTCGTGCCCTTAAAACATCCCGCAAAGACAGCCCAAGTTGGACTTGAATTAACTAAGCCAATGCCGATTTCTCCCGAAATGTCTTAAAACTGATATTCCTGTTTGTTTTTTCTTCTTGCGGTCACAATGTAGCAGATCTGGCTGATGAATGTGTAAAAATGTGAAAAGAACATTCTAAAACGGAAGTCCCAAATGCTTTGTAAAAAGCTTGATGTACAGTTTTGCAGTTGTTTCTATGACAGAAATATATTGGTGATAAAAGTCTGCTTTTTAATTTTTATTTTTTAAGAAAATTTGAAGTGCAATTCCTGCCTGTGTTTTGTCTTCAGGCTGTTCAATTGCAAATGTGTCTTTCCAAGGATTAAAACTAGTTTTTCTCTTTGGAATCAACTCATGTACCTGTTTTTTTTTTTATGTAAATTAGGTCATGGTGTAGTATTCTGCCATCTATTGTGAAATACTTAATCAATGAACTGTGCCTAAAAGTTTTTTATTACTTCTATATAGTCACTGTTTAGTGGGGTTTAACACACGGGAGCACATCCCCAAGTATGAATAATATTCCGGTGTCTAGATATGACTTGCATCACTATTCAGTGTAACTGTGTGAGGTGTTTTTCTCACTATTATCATCATCCACCAGGTGAAAATTTTAAGGCAGATTACTTAAAGTAATATCACGCCTCTCTACAAACCTCACAGTTTATGGTAGCATTCATGTCTGTAACACAAGCAATATGGTGCTTGCTTAAAGGGAGCGTTCACAAAAAAGTAAATTCTGTTATCATTTACTGATAAAACACAGATGGAACTGACATTTTTCAAATGATATATTTTCTACAGAAAACAGGAACAACATCTTTCAGATTTTACAGATAGGAAACTTGGTTAATAACCGGTTAGTAATGTTTCGTTATATTTTGTTTTAATAATTTTCTATGAAACCAGAGAGTTTTCCACTGTACACTTTCAGAGTCCAAAAACATTTTGCTAATCTCTGGTTTGCTCGAATTGATGAGCAGTATGAGCAATAGTAATAGTGATGATTTGAGGTCTTAGTTTCAAAACAAAGTACAGTTTTGGTCATAATATATACACTTTGTAGAATGCACGTGGTGAAAACTTTTGAACAGAATGATCCGGGAAACTACTTATTTAAAGTAGAATTATTATTATTTTGTTATTTAAATTTAATACTGCCCTTTAGAAGCTACATAAGATATGTTCAAGTTTCCCAGAAAATCCTGCTAATAGACCCATTTTATTGTCATAGTTGGGTAAACTTTCATAGTGGTGAACGGAAACTATAACAAATGCAATTTTTGTGTTCCTATTTGTTATTAAAAAAATAGACACACACACATATATATTATATGCTTTTTTATAGTTAATGATGTTAATAGCCCTAAAAATGCATCGTCACAGTTGGGGTAAATTGTCCAATAAGGGTAGTACTAAATAATATTTAATAACAATCTAACATTTTTAAAAGGATTTTCGCCAACTGTAAATGGTAGAACATTTTTGAGCATTTCATAAATACTCCCTTCTCTAACAAAGCGCCTCCGTCATTGTAGCGGCCTCATGTTTGTGATTAACTAACCAACCAACCTCCTCTTCCCCTATTATTATTAAATCAAGAACATGATGCATAACAAGCCTTATCCATTGAGCATTGTGTGCGGATTCACTTCCGTCTGGTCTCCCTCCGAGAAATATCTGGCTTTCATGCTGGTGTTGGTGGTTGGTCTATTGGTCCAGCTCCATATGAAATGCATTACTTCTGGTTTTCCAGCCATACAGGAGAGTTATCATTCACTGGAAGCAGACTGGAGTGGATTCCTCTCCACGGGTTGCTGCGGTGCCCAGGGAGGCGCTCAGTCAAGGTCAGAGTGAAAGGGCTCTTTGTGTGCGCCGGGCCAGTCTGAGAGAGCGAAACGGCTTCAATAGAGCCCTGTGATGCCACACAAAATGGAGGAGCCGGCCATGTGTACTATGAATCTGAGCATTCCTGATGCTCGTGGCTCACTTTCAGATCATCTATGAGAGTATGTCATTTCAAAAAAGTTGTCGCGAAAAAAACTTTTTGTTCTCGTCTTTGAAAACTTTTAGTTCTCAAGTTTTCCTTTGCTCCATATCGTTCTGCTTTACTTTTGACAGAAACACACCCATAATGTCTCTCAGTGAGTGGCCACAAATAGACAATTACTTTTGCAGGCTGATCTGCGCTCAATGGAGAGTCTGAATTCCAGTCCAACGGCAGCGGCTCTGGAATCGCTCACTGGGAAATGCAAACAGTGTTCCCATGACAACACTGCGGCGCAGCAAACCCTCGCTCCCGGCTCCTACGAGGTGAAAGGGAAAAGAAAGGAAAAGAAGCGTGGTTGTCCATTTGCACCGCCGCTTTGAGTGTCTCGCTGGCGACGTTCTGTCCAAGTGCATCCCGACCGCATTGTGAAGCATGTTTGGGGTTTATGGATAAGATATTCCCTCTGGAAGTAGACTCTGACCTTTATGCCACATTGCTACTGTTTAGCTGTTCATGTAGACTTATATATAAACTGAGGAAGAGGATCTATGCCCCAGTCAAAATGATAAAGTTGCTGTGTCTTGCAGAACGACCTTCCCCAAACTTGTCTGTTTACTTGGATTCATCTGAAAATCTGAGGTATTAACTTGATTCATATGGATGATGATGTCTTTTTGGTCAATGACTGAGGCATTTGTCAGAAAAGGGAGTATTTATGACATTTTTGACATGATATTTTTTGGCATAAACTGACAACTTTAAGACCAAGCAGAAACCTTTTGCCAACTGGTTGTACTGTACAACCACTGTTTTCCAATTGAACCAATTTTTGGTTCACTAAAAAATGTTGGGTTAAATATAACCCAGCGCTGGGGAAAATATGGATAAACTCAGAGATTGGATTGTTTTGACCCAGTGGTTGGGTTTTAACCCAACTGTTGGTTAGAAACAACCCAATCTATTTAAACTAATAAACAGAAAAAGCTTGAGCCTAGTCCTGGACTAAAATGTAAATCTGAGCTGTTTTTAACTGAAAGAAACTTGCACTGACTGATCTTAAAACATGTCAGTGCGTTTGTTTTGTCTTAAAATGCACACCAGAAATTATTTTTTCTAAGGCATTTCTATAAAATTACTCAAATGACCTAATTTAACTATGGCCCAATCCTGGCTTAGGCTAAGACCTGTCTGTGAAACTGGAGTTTTATTTAGCTTGACCACTTCATAAAGAAAATACCTAGAGAAAGCTATTAGCATTCCCATGTAAATCAATGAAACATGACTTCGGTCGTCTGGTGCAGGAACCTTCAGAAATGTAATTTCCACAAAATAAGATATTTTAAAGTATTTTTGACTTTAAACAAGGAGACAACACTCGTCCAGCTTTCAAAGTCCTTTAAAAATGTTTCACTGGTAAAACATATACAGCTATAATGTAGGCTAATGAAATGCTAACCAGCCAAACCTTGATCCCTTGGCATGAACTGACCATTTTGAGGCCAAGCAGAAGCCTTTGGTTTTCAACCAATGTTTTCCAGACGTTTGGTCTATTGATACGTATTTGCAGTGTTTTGCAGCTGAACAATCAATAGCAAGGAAACTAAGTAAATATAGCTTCAGCAAATCAGAAGGCAAATGACACATAGGTAATATTCATGAGCAAAGCTATATATTTTGCCATGTCAAACAGTACACGCCCCTGACTATTGTTGCTCGCCCAGTTCACTCTAAGGTTGAGGTTAGTGCTCAACAGACACAGTTTCCTGGCACCTAAATGCTATAATCACAATTAATGATTCTGGTCCAAGTAATGTCAAAACGTACATCCAACCATACGCATTATGAGAACACGGGAAACTATTCATTGAGGACATCCTTGGGGTGGACCGAATAAACATTGAGCGGTCAAGATATTTGCAGTAACAGCAAATAGCGCGGCGACTTGGCAGCGAGAGGGCCAGAGAAGGAGCCAGGGGTCCCGAGGGAGAGGAGATGGGCAAGCGAACAAAGTGAGTGATTGGTGCTCTGTGGGCCAGTGACATCTCTCCTGCAGGGGAAGTGGAGGAATCCTGGGAATGTGTTGACTTCACACACGCGCGCCCCCCGCAGAAGCCTGGCCCTGATGAGGGCCGATCAATGGGAGCTCTGTGGCGTCTGCACGTGGCGCTTCCTTCAGCACAAACACTACGCCTCGGCCCAGAGGACACCCACCAACTAGACCTTCACGCACAGATGAGAACAACATACATCTCGATTGTGAATGTAAAGGTGAATGCTATTATAGCACCACATGGAGAGGTTTTTTTTAGAACTGAACACTGAGGGAGTGTTTTGTCCAGTGAGCATTTCTAAACTTAAATACAGGAACTGAAAATGGACTTCATACAGAAAAAGTGGGAAGGATTGACAGCATATTATTTAGAACTTGTTAGAATAATAGCATACCACTTAAATATTTGGGCTGTTTCAGCACATATTTTGTATTCTGTGTAAAAATCTTTTCACACATGGATTGGGCAAGCCGGATTATCTAAATGAGCAATGCATTAGGTTCTATCCTAATGAAAAATAAGTGCACTTAATTACAGAATCTTAAAAGTATAAAAAAAAAAAAACACTTGCTAATAAAATCATATTAATTAAATAAAAGGCCATTTAAGTGCACTTGATTGACACACTTTTAAAAAGTGCATTAATATATTTTGTAATGTTTCGAAGAAGTGTTCTTATTTTTATCACAGCTAAAGCACATTTAAAGTACTTGATTATAATTTTAACTGTAGTAGTGTTAGTTTATATTAGTATATAGCCTAGTTTAAATTTATCATTAATTACAAATATACACATAACATAAAAGTTTCTATAGAAATATTAGTTTACCATAAATGCTTGTCTGTACATTTGTCAGTACACTTTGATTAATTATATTTCAAAGACAATTGAATTAATTATGTAATAACATATAAAGATATAGTTATGTCCTACTTAAGTGGGACAAAAAGCACTCTAAAACTTAAAATGACATTTTTATTTAATTGCAATTATATGTATATTATATCCATAGCACTTAATTTTTTTTTATAGTGTAGGTGAAATCATGTTAAGGCCCGTTCACACCGAGCACGATAACTATAACAATAACGATAAAGATAGTTCTAAAAATCTTTCTCATTGTAAATGAATAGCAGCGTCCACACCACAGAGAAACAAATCATTTTCAATACGATTTTTTCCAGGTGATAACGATAGAAACAAAATGGCAGACGCGCTTGAGCTTATAATAAACAGGCGATATCGTTCACTGCTGTGGATGCAAATATACTTATCGCTATCTTTATAGTTATCGTGCTTGTTGTGAACGGGTCTTTAGCCACATAATCTTACTCATGACTCATTCTTGAACAAATGCAAAAACATTTTTGCATATATTTTATACAGTGCTGAATTAAACATGCAACAATATGTTGTGAATTTTAATGTTTCGAATTGTTTCACAAATGCATAATGCATCTGCTTCAGATGCTAGTTATAAAAAAAATAGTAGGCAGTATTCAGTGTACACTGCTCAGTATGCAGTAAGCAGTACACTACTTTTCCATTCAAAATGTAGAGCCTCATTCATGAAACACTAGGGGAACGAATTGTTTCAATGAATAAATGCTACAATTTACATCACAATGGATTTACAAACCATTTATATACAAATTTGTTCTGCTTGTATGCTCCATGAATGAGGCCTAAAGGCCTATTGTATATACACTTTATGTAAAAGAAATATTATCTACAAAAGCATTACCCAATAAAGAGGATGAACCTTCAGAAGAGGTTCTGGAAAATCCATTAAAGCCTTTTATCTAATAAAAATGACAATGTGGTAAAAATATGTTTTCCAAATAGAAGGCTTGGATTAAAATGACAGTGCAATATGATAAAATGTTCCATAATAATCAGAGAGGAGAAATCCGAGAGCCCTCGCTGTAAATCACACAAGACTTTAAGTCCTACAGGTTCGAAAGGGAAAACTAATTCTTGTCTGTCATAACCTCTTCGTAAATGACCTTTTGCTGTTTTATTCTGTGCTTATTTTTCACAGAAATACTATTGTGTGATGTATGTACACAAACTAAATAGCTTGTGACAATTAGATTAAATACAGAGTCTGAAATAGCAATTGAACGTGAAAGGCCAAATCCCAGCATGAAACTGAACGCTGAGGATTGGTTTTGTGTTTTATGATCTTCAAGTGCATGACATTTTGGGGAATTATGTGAAGAAATTTCACTACACAAAAACTCAAGTGCCCTTAAAATAGTTGAGGAGGCCTCGCTTCTGTTTTCCCTTGTGAAAAGAACTGCACTTAATTGTATTAAGTATGCACTTAGAGTGTACCTCAAATCTTAATAAAAGATAAAAACCATACTTGCAGATAACATATTAATGAATTAAAGGACACTTAAGTGTACCTGAGGAGAGACCACTTTCATAATACACTTAAAGGGTTAGTTCACCCAAAAATTAAATATCTGTCATTAATTACTCACCCTCATGTCGTTCCAAACCCATAAGACCTTCATTCATCTTCTGAACACAAATTAAGATATTTTTGATGACATCAGAGAGCCATCTGTTCCTCCATAGACAGCAATACAACTGAAATGACCCCAGATCCAGAAACGTACTAAAACCACCGGTAAAACAGTCCATGTGACTCAACTTTTGCGACGCGACAATACTTTTTTTGCGTGAAGAAAACAAAAATAACATAATTTACTCTATCCATTCTTCTTCAGTCATTTACATCTTTCGCTTTCCTCTAGGTGTAAACAGCCGCAGATTACGCACATGCGCGTGCTTTCACCCGGATGTTAACAAGGCTGATTACATCAAGTACGTTAAAGCTTGCGTTCATTTCATTTTTGGGTGAACTAACCCTTTAAGTGCACTTTACACAAATGTAAAATTCTAACGTGTAAGTGCATCTTAAATAAATGTTTCAATATTATTTTGTCATGCTTTATAGACCTTCTGCTCACTAACATACTAAAGAAAACGTGAAGTACAACTTTTAACTGTAGTGTTATTTGATAGGGCAACTTTATCATCACAAATGTATGATTAATTACAAATACATTTAAATACAGGACACAGATGTTTCAGCCCTATCTCACTGCAATTCATACATATTTTACGAGGGTGCTAATTCGTTCAAATTCATATGACCTCACTCGTACAAATATGTTTGATTTTTGCTAAATCGTACGTATTTTACGAGTTGTCAATTCGTATGAATTAGTATGAAAGACCTACACCTAACCCCGCTCCTAAACCTACCCATCACTGGGGTTTAGACATATTGTACAAAATGTTGGAAGTTGGATGTTTCAATACGAATGACATTAAAATACATTTTAGTTGATCACAAATGCTTGTCAGTGCATTAAGCAGTTCTCTTTAACCATTTCTCAAAGAACAGTAGAATTATGAAACTACATAAAAAGGTGTGTTTGGGATACTTAAAAGAGTAAAGTTAATGTAACTTCATTTAATGTGAATTCAAACTATAATACATTTTCTTTAAATTGTACTTAACATGCACTTAAAAGTACAACATTAAGTTTGCACTAAAGTGTATTATTTCTGTAAAAAAAAAAATTATGCTAAGTATGCAGAAGTGTGCGTCTTTTTCACAAGGGTTAAAAGGTAAAATAGTTAATGTGTGCAGTTGTCTTTCCTGTTGAAACAGGAAGTTTGGGCTTCTCATATTGTAGGTTTCTTACTGTTTAATATAGCCAATATCACTGAGCTTAGCTTGTAGCTATTTTTAAATGAAAGCACTGCATGAATTTGTAAAATGAATTTAAATTCCAGCACAGACAGATAGTACAGAAATAGTACAGATAACTTTAACAAGACTGAAGATACAAACTTCGATTTGCTTCTTGTTACATGTTAATCGGAGGCAGGTGCTTTGGAGTTTAGTGGTAAAGGATGCTAATTTTTTCTTTACAATTTGCATTGTGTTTTCCTCAAAACCCTTTTAGCATTTACAGAAACAATGCACATTGTGTACATATGCTTGCTAACTGTTTATTTTGTTAGTGTTTAAAGGTTCACAAATAAAAAAAACTCCCAATAATTTATCCCCATGTGATCCAAGATGTTCATGTCTTTTTGTCTTCAGTTGCACAGAAATTAAGTTTTGAGGAAAACATTCCAAGAATTTCTCCATATAGTGGACTTTAATGGTGGCCAATGGGTTGAAAGTCCAAATTGCAGCTTCAGTGCAACTTCAAAAAGGCTCTACATGATCCCAGCCAAGTATTAAGGGTTTTATCTAGTACAATGATTGGTCATTTTCTTAAAACAATAAAAATGTATCTACTTTTTAACCACAAATGTTTGTCTTGCACTAGCTCTGTCATGTGTGTCCATGACTTTATGTTGGAAAAGCAACGCATGGTTAGGTCTTCGTATAGGGAAGGGCGAGAAACTCATTTTCTCCTACAACTTTAACAACGTCATTGTTTTAATTTTTTTGCAAAGTAAGGGCCTTTGACTTTCATTGGCTCCATTAGAGATCCCCTATGTAAAGAAAAATGTTTTACTCAAAAACCGTAATTTCTTAGCGACTTAAGAAAGAAAGACACACATCTTGAATCACACATTAACGTTAATAAATGTGTTTGTGTGCCTTGTGCGTTTAACTTAACTTGTACACCCAGCCAGCATTTCATTGTTGATTTACGTCATTTCAACGTTGAAATCACGACGTTGTTTCGCCATCTTACCTAAGCAGTGGTGAATTTAGGTCGTTATGTAGATGTTGGATAATTGTTGAATAACGTTTCGATTTTGCAAATTTTTTCAACATTGATATTGTGATGTCATTTCACTGTTAAAATCATGACGTTGTTTCACCGTCTTACATTTAAGCATGGTGAATTAAGGTGTTGATTTTGCAAATTGAACCAATGTTGATAACGCGACGTTTCACCATTGCACTTTCAACACAGGTAAATACATAAATGTACGTTCACCTAATTTGCATTAAGATCAACAACGGACACACATAAAATGTATCCTTATTTCAACCATATTTCAACATTGAAGGTCGGTCATGTGCCAGTTGGGTAATGTCCAACAGATATCTGTTTTAAAGTAATGGGTAATTCACTCGTTGATTTGCATAAAATCTACCTTGCTATTATGTCTTTGCGATACAAAAATGTTTATGGTGCATACTATTCATAACATTCTATTATAACGTGCTAGAGCAGCCTTTCCGATAATTTGCGTGCAATGTATCCGGTTGCCATGGCAACCTCACACGCTTGCTTTAGTTCTAATCAAAGTAAAAACGGCTTTTAATGGTAACAGACTTTTTGCGTTTACTTCAGAAATGCTAAAATGTATTTAAAAGTTTGACTGACCAAATCGACTGACTTGGTTTGGCCCCAACAAGGGCCCTTTAAAGGGACGGTTCCCCTTCCAGTTGCTGATCCCCACTGACTTCCATAGAAAAGAAAAACTATGGTAGTCATCTCTTTATAAAGCATAATAAATCACTGCCTGCTTATCAGTTCACATCTGCCATTTGCTCCAGGAAGTCTGCCAGGGCTGTTTTTATTGGGCCTTTTCTGATCTGAACTCAAATGACAAATACGTTTGAGTATGTGAAATCAAACTGATAATCATGTCTGACTGGATTTATGACCTTCCTCTTCTGCCATTGATTTGCACCCAGTCTGCTGTGTGTTGAGCGTCTGTCACCTCACATGAGTGAATGGAGTCATATACGTGGGATCTGTAAGCAAACACACACGGTACAGGGCCCTTGAGAACGGCCCTCTCAGCACCCCCAAAAGAAGCTGTGTCTAGATGAGAGAAGAGGAAGATGTTGGACAAACACACTACCAAAGGCAATTCTGTTTACTCTTCACCCTCCCCCAGTCGCCATTTGCTAAAAGCTGGCAGTGCCATTTCACTGGCCCCATGGCAACAGGAGAATATGTCACTGGGGTAAGTACTTTCTCATGATGTCATGAATTCATTATTTTGGCACAATGAAATACTGCATTGTCTGGTGCTCTGATAAGCCTCCTGCCAGAGAGGGGGCTATTTATGATTACTTCAAATGATGCTCCTTAAGATGAAGTTGTCAGTTAATTAACTTATATTGTTTACTGTACACTGTAAAAGAATTCGGCAAAATTTACGCTGTGGTTGCCGGAATTCGATTGTAAAAAATACGGTAACAACATTTTAGGTTTTACGGTTTTAAGTTAAATTTACAGTTAAATACCGTAATTTCATTAACTGATATAATGTTAATATACCAACCTATTAAAGTACTGAAATCTGTTTTGTAGCTTTGAAATACACTGATAAGCACCAAATGCAGGTGATGATGAGAAAGTCACATGATGAACCAAAGCTCATCACAAGCAGCTTTTAAATATGAACATATATAGAAGGTGCTCAGTGTCATTCACACAAACACTAAACACCATCATTTAAGTTTTGGCCATTTGCAATCTATATTAAGCTCCCACGGCAATATTTCAATCATTAAACAGCATGACAAAACATTGTAAAAACACTTAAAGTGCCGTAATATATTTAAAACGATGCATAGTTTACATAGGAAAGCAGATGAGGCCTTAATATGAACGCAATCCGCTTGGTTTCAAATGGTTCAGTGTTTTTCTTATAACGGTTTTCTATGGGAAAGTACTTAACGTGAAACTTTGCACGTTGCGTTTATATATACATATATACAAAATACACATCATCAATAAGGCGTTTACTGAATTTCACCTTTTAATGTCTGCGTTTTACTACATTGCAAACTGTGTAGAAATGACTGGCGGTCAGTGGAGCAAAGCTTCGTTTTGCCCGGCGAGGGGTTCCATCGAGAACCTTTTACACCTGATGAACCCTTCTGTTTCACAAAAGTTCTTTAGATTATACAATGGTAAGAAAGAGATGGTTCTTTGACTGAATGGCTCTTTAATGGAATCACTGTGAAGAACCTTTTAAGCACCTTTATTTTTATCCATATAGATAACCATAACACTTTTGCCAATAAAGCCTATTAAACATGGACAGTTACACTGTTAGCCACTGCATTTAGAATGTCTGATATGCTACGTTTATCCAGTTTTTAACCAAAAAAAAGTTTGCCGTTTAACAAAAGCACTACTGGAATGAAAATTAATTTTTGGAACAGCATGAGGGTGAGCAAGTGATGCCACAGTTGTCATTTTGATTGAGCTATTCCTTTAATCAAGTGCTTTGGTGTCACTTTAGACTTGAGATTCTCCCAGATCTTAAATCTGATGAGCGTACAGACATTAGCATTTGTAGAGAAACTATGTCTCCATTAATTCAGAAGTAGGCATCTCTTCAACACTTAAATATCAACGCCTGAGTCTGTCTGCAAAGCCGGTTGTTTGTTCAGAGTAAAGAGCGTCTGTGGTGTTACGCGGCTCTAACGGAGTCCCTGGCAACCAGAGCGGCCCACCCTGACCCGTACCACTTCACAGAGGATGTGAGTGGACCTGAACTAACCCAGGATAAATTCAGTTGTTAGAATGAGGGCAGACGGGGTCGTAGCAGTGTCACGCAGACAACAGCCATTGTGAGGTGACAATGTTGGTTTGGGCTCAGCAGGAAACAGCAGGCGGACGGGCTGTGATGATGGATGGCTCTCTCCGTGGCACAATGGATGAGGAGATTGATAGATGGGAAACACAGACGGAGGGCCACACAGAGGCGGATGTGAGCGTTTTGCTCCGGGACAAAGTGAGAGTGATGGAAAGGTGGGGGTTGAAAGACATTGACAGAGACATCGATGATATTCCACAGATGTGTGTGCGAGATCGTTGTTTCCTTTTGAAAACATGATTATCTTTGGTGTAGATATTGTGGATTAAAGTAAAACAAAAAAAAAGGCTGTGGTTACAGTGATTTTAACATGGTGAAAGGGTATAGCAGAGAGCAGAGAGAGAGAGAGAGAGAATACATTAAATAATTTGCTTATTAGAAAATTTCAATTTATTAAAAGGGGGAGAGAGTAAGAGTGAAACTATATATAT
>JAUMHE010000044.1:4974276-4988805 GCA_032359235.1 Enteromius mattozi | reverse complement strand
CGTCTTTATATGTACATTTTTATTTTCTTTGATTTGAAACAGGCCTAAATATATTTAATATATAAACATAAAATATTTTTTATTAAATATATACGGTATGTATATGGTAGTTTAACTACCAAACATCCAAATAAATCAATAATTAGTGTGAAAAAGAAAACCTTTGTCTTATCATGATGGGATGCCCCGAGCACTGACGTGGATGCGATTTGGCGACACTGTCGTGTTATTACGTCAGAGTCCGATAGCGTGTTAAATGGGTAGTGATTAAGAAATCATAACGTAGTTTATAAAGTACAGTCACGAGTTGTGTCTAATCCCGTCTCTCTCTCAGGGGCAGGGGCGGGTGTGCGGTCAACAGCAGCACACACACACGAGGACCACTCGGCGTCAAGTACAGATGTCATCATCTACCTCCTAAAGGTGAGGGGGGAAACATATGGGTGTTTATTTGGTTGCATTCAGCCGGACTTAACGACCTGCTGGCTGCTTTATTGGAGTTCGTGCTGAGCTACAGATGACTTACTGTAAATGAAGCAGGTGTGTTGTGTATTTATCTTTTGACCTCAGCTTTATTAGGATTTGCGGCATAAAGGTGAGATATCTGGTCATCTAGATACTTCATATTGTGAATCAAGGCACTTTTAATAGTCTTATGATGAAATGAATTACTCGCGTAAGTTCTGGCTTGTCAAGCGCTCTCATGGAGACAGGTGAACAAAATATGAAGCGTATGAACGAATACAAATCATTTTCGGTCGTCGAGACTGTTACCTCAAACGCGTTATGGTCCGTAACCGGTGCTTTTCACGAACTGATTGCGTTATCTGCAAGTGATTGGCTTAGTATTATTAGCTATATACAGTTACAATAGAGCAGAAAAGAATAATGAAAAATTATAAAACTTTCTCTTAAAGCTACATTGTAGGCTTATGCTACGTCAAAACACGTCAAATTTATTTGCGAGTAATGCATCAGAAAAGTTGTTCTGGTGTAGCCTATAATAAAGAGATAAAGCATGCTACGTATGACCAAACGTGCCTAGTGTAATATGATGAAGTAGGTTTCAAAGAAGGTTAAGTGAATATGAATATAAAGATATCAAAATTAAAAACTATATACCTGATGACTTTGAGAGCAATAAATGTTTTGACTAGTGCATTTCAAAAACGTAAATGCAAAAATGCAGGTACCTTTTGATCAATAATGCACATTGTTTATAATCCTAAGTCAAAATAAAATATTTGCATACACAGCCAAAATATACTACACACTACACACTAATATAACACACACACACACACACACACATGTTGTGTTTACATGTTTTATGGGGACTCTTCATAGGTGTAATGGTGTTTATACTGTACAGACTGTATGTGGTATTGTCCTACACTGACCCTAAACCTAAACCTACCCCTTACAGGAAACTACAGACATTTTTAGATTTTCAAAAAACTGGTATTCCTATCTTTGTGGGGACAATTGGTCCCCATAAGGTGATAAATACCAGGTGCACACACACACACTAATATAATATAATATAATATGAAATAAAATATAAAATATAAAAAATATAAAAACATGCATCAAAAAAAGACATCAAATTACTCAGCACTCACAATACACACACATAGTTGTTTGGCTGAATGTTCATGACAACTGATACATGTACATGAATAAAAGTTTCCAGAAATTGCATGCAGAAAGGAATGCTTAAAATCAACCTTCCCATACACTTCTCGGCCAAAACACAAACAAAAAAGGTGCTGTTTGGATTTAAATAAGCAATTACCGGAGAACTGAATCATTATTGCAGTGATTAATGTTTCTAGCATGTTGTATGTATGCAACAATTCAAATCTTTTAACCCTATAACTGATGTAGAGTGTAGCTTTTATCTCTGACATAGTCATCTCAGAAGATTCTATGTACATATTCTATGGCAATGTCAAAACTCATTAGAACAATCATAAATTGTTCACCAAAAATCTTGACCTTACTTTTGAAAGTATGCAATGGAGTCGACTTTAAAGAAGTTTGAAGATCCCTTTGACAATACAAGATTGTTGTTTTTATTTATGTAATCCAACCAACACAGTCTCACGACCAATTCGTATGTATTCGTATGAGGTCCCAAATTCGTGCTAATTCGTACGACTTCACTCGTATGATTTTGTACGATTTGTCTAAAAGCCTGTGACGGGTAGGTTTAGGGGTGGGGTTAGGTTTAGGTCATTCGTACAAATTCATACGAATTGGCAACTTGTAAAATACGTACGATTTAGAAGAAATGAGGTCGTACGAATTTGTACGAATTAGCCACCTCGTAAAATATGTACGAATTGCCGTGAGATCAGGTTGAATCCAACATCATCCAAAACATAAAGCCACATTTAACATGTGTTTAGATGTAATAGATGATAATTTCAACTGGTCCCATAAAAATACGTACCTCTGTGCACTTTTTTGTGTGACGCAGTTTTTACATGCCTTACTGCACGTTGTCCACTGAGTGGCGCTAAAACACAAGTTGAATACGTGAACCCTGGTACATTTTTATTATGTTGACATAGGTAAGTATTGCTGTTTTTTATTACATTGCTTCAAGTATGTATCGTGGCAGTTCAGAATTCAAATATCCATGAACTGTTGCTAAAAGTTAATGCTCTATATGCCCTACACCAAATCCAACCCTAAACCTACCCAAAAGTGTTAACAAATGCTAACATTCAAAAGCATCAGTTTTCAAATCTCCCAACATATTAATATTGTTTTGAAGTCATAATAATAAAAGTAATTGTGTGAAAATTACGTTAAAAATCTAATTAATCTAAACTCTTATCAATTTGTGTGAAAAGAAATACAGTAAAAGGTATTGCCTCGAGTGTTACTTTTGGAAACTGCAGTGATACAGTATGTACTTATCGGTACGTATCTGTGTCTCGCTAAAAAGTGCACCATGGTACGTTAATGCCACGAGATCAGGTAGGATCATTTTCTTGTTGTCTCATCCCTGCAGACGCTCGAGTGAGGAGACATAATGACGGAGGGTGTGGAGGTTCATCAGGCCCAGGCAAGCAGCGCTGATGCCATAACCCCTGTAACACGGAGCAGGACGTCCTCTCTGCAGGCCGTCGAAACAGATCCTGGGTTTGAAGAGCCAGACCAACAGGAAGAGGACTCCTCCAGTATTTCAGAGGTGCAGCATCTCTCGGCTGGAGGAGCGGAGGACAGCAGCAGAGGCCCGGTGGCACCTGATGGTGGCTGGGGCTGGGTGGTCGTTGGGGCTACCGTTCTGGTCTTAGCCATGACTCTGGCATTCCCTTCTTGCATCGGGATATTTTACACAGACTTGCAGAATGACTTCCAGGCCAGCAACACTGAAACGTCATGGGTGCCAGCCATCATGATGGCAGTGCTGCATGCAGGCGGTAGGCAGGATCTCTAATGCTACTGATTCATGTGTTTGATGCATTAGTTCATCCACGCTTTATGACGCAGTCCTCACAGCGCATTCACCCTCACCGCAGGGTCACGTACAGTATCTGATAAACACTTCTATCAAGTTACTGTACTTAATTGTTTGTGCAACACTGATCTGTTTCATAACATGAAGGATAAGCACACATAGAGGTCAGTGGATGACAGCAGGAGTTTTGGCCATCTTAAGTGAAATGCTAAATCATAAGGAGTGTTCAAATGATCCCAGTCACTAACTCAAAGAATAGGCGACATGGTAAAAAGAATTTGGGGGGCCGGCATTTTTATTCAGCTTAATGCAGCTCATTCATCGTTACTAGGCAGCTGTGCTTGAGGACAAAGTACACCAGAAATGCAACTATTACAATCCATTAACATTCTTACATAACAGTAAAGACACAAATCATACTTCGTGTATTTGATTTAAATCACATTTATCTTTATATGACAAAATCAATTAATTTTGAGTATATTTAATATTATAATTGTTTACTTTTGTAAATGATTTACCACAATTAATTTAGCATTAAATTAATTTAAATTAACTTCTGAGTATAATAAATTATACACTACAGACAATACATAGACGTCCCTTCTAAAGTTTGGGGTCTTTAGGTTTTTTTAGTGTTTTCCAAGGCTGCGTTTATTTAATCAACAAGTCTTCAATGTCACACAATCCTTCAGAAATCATTTTAATATACTGATTCGATGCTCAAGAAACATTTCTCATTATTATCAATGTTTAAAAAAAATTAATAAATAAATACTCTGCGGTTTATATATTTTTGTGGGAAACATATACATCTTTTAGGTTTTAATAATTTATTAATTTGCTAAATTTAATCCAAAGTTCAAAGGAACAGCATTTATTTTCAACAGAAACCTTTTGTAATATTATGAATATCTTTACTGTCACTTTTGATTTATGTGTACTTGCTGAAACCCCAATCTTTTAAAAGGTATATATATACCGTATACATACACACACACACACACAATAATTTGTATTATACTGAACATGTACAAATATCACCTGAACTGTATTTTAATAGTTGTAATCTTTAGTAATCTAAAACACTTTAGATAATCTACTGAATGTAGTAACATGTCAACTTATTCTACAATAAAATGAACCTAACCCTAACCTAACAGTATACTAATGAGAGTTAGTTGACATGTAGTTGTGAAGTTACTTATAGTAAGTAGAATGTTTCAAGTGGACTATCAAAATAACCTGGTGCACACTTTGTAGGAACCAGTGAACTGAAACGCTTCTGCTCAGCAGACAGCTCTGAATCAGGCGGGAGGTTGTTATTATATTCCTGGACTTGCTCTGGAAAAGCCAAGATACCATTGTTTTTCCTTGAGAAAGGTTTATTTGTCTTTCCAGCCCTTTCTCTTTGCTGTCAGCTGGGCACGTTGGTGCCAAAGACAATGTTAAGGAGATCTTTGAGTTTGTTTTCATGCAGTGCTGTGACGCCTAAAGCAATCATTTAAGCAGGGCAAATGTTCAATCTCCCTTGATGTTTTAAAGAGCTTGAAGTAATTTGCACTGCACTAACTGCTGTGCTCATTGGGTGCAACGTGTCACATCAAATCAAGTTTCTCATTTAACACAAAAAAAGGCCATAAATTGATGATAATATTCTTCGACACTCATTTTCACCCTTGGCGTCTTGGGATATGATACCTTCCCTCTACGGTAATTGATAAAATTACTTTTTAAAGGTGTGTACTTTTTTTGTCCAGGCTAATCTGCAAAGACAACCATAAAGAAGCTTAGTAGGCTGATTTCCTGAAAAGTATAAACTGTTTCAGAACATTGCTCGATTTGTTTGAGTGGTTAGACATGCCAGCCAATGGCGTGAGTTTGGGACAGGATCAAAGTTAGGAGGATTTATTTATGTTATTCCAATAATAACAACTAATTGCTTACTAAAATTCTTAGGAAGAAAAGTCTTTATGTTTTAACATGAATTAATTTACTCTAGCACAGTAGATAGCAGTGAACTAAAAAATGATTTATTTGAGGCAAATCTGCTTTTAAAAACTAAATGTTCGAAACACAGCCAGAATGTGCACACATTTAGACAAATTCATAATCTTAATGTGGTAAAACAGTGCGTCTTTACACATGCTAAAAAAACATGCAGAAAACTGATGGTTTAATGCATTATCATGGATAAATAGTGCGTGTTGACATAGTCAGATTTCACGCATTCCATTTGAAGGATTTTGGCTCCATCTGCCTTCCATATTAAGAGCAATTACCTGATGTACATGCACATGTTAACAGGGGTGTGCAAAATCATAACGCATTTCAAATCCTGGTGTTTTAGAAGGCATGAAAACCCTCATATTTTAAACTGGGGAGTTATGAAACTTGCAGTATGCCTTCACTGAAAGTAACATCGTGTGTAAATATCAAAGATATTTGAGTTTCCTTTCCATAACCCCTTTAATCGTGATTTACTATCAAAATGTAAACAGTGACAGAAGTATATCAGTTGAGTGCATATAATCCAACAATACTAAGAAGTTCACCCAAAAAAAAAAATGTTGGCATCAGTGGCATCTCACCCTCATATCTTTCAGACCCCGTATTTTTATTTCTCCGTAAAACACAAAAAGGCCATCTTAGAATTTCCAAGTTCCTGTTTTCATTGAAAATGAGAGCTCTGACAAAAATAACTACTTTAATGGTTTTCTTTGTCCTTGTTGGAACCATCTATACTTTCCTTGATGGGAAAGAGCCCAAATGACGAGAATATGTTATGAGAATACTTTTTTTTTTTGCGCAAAGAATACAAAAATAACATCATTTACTCTACCATTCTTCTCCTGTGACTTACGTCTTCCACCATTTTAAAGAGTATCACAACGCATACGTATGCTTTCCTCAATGCGTAAACAAACAGATATATATATATATATATATATATATACGTCTCTGTGCTTTCCCCCGGATTTAAACAAGGCTAATTATGTCAAATATATTAAAGCTTGCGTATGCGTTGCGTTGTGATACTCTCTAAAATGACGGAAGAC
Organism: Enteromius mattozi; assembly: GCA_032359235.1. Lineage (NCBI taxonomy): Eukaryota > Metazoa > Chordata > Actinopteri > Cypriniformes > Cyprinidae > Enteromius > Enteromius mattozi. The sequence goes on along the minus strand of JAUMHE010000044.1, from coordinate 4,982,274 downwards.
ATGAGTCACGGGAGAATATTATTTTTGTTAGTTTTTTGGTGCAAAAAAGTATTCTCCTAGCGTCGCAAAACTGAAGTTGAGCCACTGATGTCACATGGACTGTTTTACTGATGTTTTTACTACGTTTCTGGATCTGGGATCATTTCAGTTGTATTGCTGTCTATGGAGGGTCAGATAGCTCTCTGATATCATTAAAAGTATTTTAATTTGTGTTCTGAAGATGAACGAAGGTCTTATGGGTTTGAAACGACAAGAAAGTGAGTAATTATTGGCAGAATTTTCATTTTGGGGTGAACTAACACTTTAACAAAATCAAAACTAGGGAAAAAATTAGCACAAAACAGCCACCATTTACTAAAAAGTAGGTCTGAATAAATAAGTCTTTAGAAAAATAAAAATCCTAATTTCTGTAAATTTTTCCCTCCTTGCATGTCATTGCAAGATTCCATACTTTTGAGTGATTTGTGTAAATCTAGTCCATGTTTATGTGGGCAGCATCATATTACATGGAAATGGCTGCCTGATTTCATAATCAGATTCAGGCCTTTCTATCAGAGCTTATCAAATGCAGCGACCAAACTTTAATTTGCAGAGAAAGAGAGTTTCAATTCTAAATAGCTACCGTTGTTTGTCATCATCCGCACATGTGTGCAGTCATTAAGCGGGATCATCTGTAAGTCAGATGCAGCTAATGTGTGCTCACCGTGACACTGTGTGTTCAACCGTGTTCATCATTGTTCAAATTACAATGCCTTTGTCTTTCCGTAGGCCCCATATGTAGTGTTCTGGTGGAGTGCCTCGGTTGCCGTGCGACAATAATTATTGGCGGGATCCTGAGCGGACTGGGAATGGCAGCCAGCTCATTTGCACAGACAATGGTAGAACTGTATATCACCGCTGGCATTATCACAGGTAGGTAGGTCTGTATATTACCTTGGTGTGAAAACAATGGCTCAGTAGGCCGCATGGACTGAATTGTCACCTTTCCTTCTCAGGAATGGGATTCTCGTTGTCTTTCCAGCCATCGATCACAATGATGGGCCACTACTTTGTACGGCGCAGGGCGTTTGCCAACGCCTTGTCTTCCACTGGCACCGCGCTCGGCTTGAGCACCCTACCATTGCTAGCCAACTATCTGCTCAGCAGCTTCGGCTGGCGGGGCAGCTTTCTGGTGCTGGGAGGCGTCCTGCTGAACTGCTGCGTTTGCGGGGCCGTGATGCGTCCCCTTCGAGCCAAACCAAAGATGCAAGCCAAAACTGGGCAAACGAACAATAGCCAAATTAAAACCAATTGCCTTTCCATTACTCAGGAGCGAGAGGGTCTGAAAGGGCGCCTGCGGGCCACTCTTTCCACCGTCATGCCTTTCTTGCGCAGACACATGGCTTTCGACTTGCTGTTCAGTAACCCGTACTTCTGTGCCTACGCTCTTGGGGTGTCCTGGATGATGCTGGGCTTCGTGGTGCCCCTCGTTTACCTGGTTCCCTATGCCACCGCTTACGGCATGGAGCAAGACCGAGCCGCTCTACTGATGGCCATCCTGGGGTTGATCAACATCACCGTTCGGCCCGCGACAGCGCTGGTTTTTGGGCTGCCTCGCTTCCATGGAAGTCATAACTTCGCCTACCTGTTTGCCGTGGCGGTGCTGATCAACGGATTGAGCAACTGCATCTGCGGGATGGCGACGAGTTTCCCGGTTCTGCTGGCATATGTTATAGTGTTTGGGTTTTCTATGAGCCTCGTCGGCTCGTTGTTGTTCACTGTATTGATGGACACGGTCGAGATGAGCCGTTTCCCATCCGCCCTGGGCCTCATCAGCATTATGGAGAGCATCATGCTGCTGCTTGGCCCACCGTTAGCAGGTGACGTAAAGCTTTTTTTCTAATCTTTTCTAATCGTTATGACACCAAAACAATAAAACACATTACAAATGAGGCATTTGTTGCATCCAGTGGAGACATAATTACTGATTATCATGACTTTTTTACGCATCGCGCCTCGTAAACATTACACCATGTCTGCATTTGTGATCAGAGAAATGACAAACATCAAGCACTACCCTTCACTGCTCAAAACTTGCATTTGAATAGTAAGTAGCAGATTCTTTTAATAAGAACACTTAACTTACCTAAAGGTTGTGAGTCAGAAGCGCCAGACTGTCCTTGCAGAGGTAGAATTGCTCCACTTTATAGTCTCTGTGCACAGGCAGCATAGACTACTGTCCAGGTTTTAGGAATCAGTTTTCTGTAAAATGCACTAAATAAACTCTAATATTTGGGTTGAACTGTTCTGGAACAGTGTTGTGCAACCTGACCACTGATTTTAGTTATATCCTCTTTGGAAGCACAAAGAAAGTAGATTCACTTTCACAATAAAACACAGCACGTCCAACAACCGGCAGAAACACTACAGCTAAAATAATAGCAAAGTGATGTAGCAAAGTGGGGGCGTGTTTAAACGAGCCGTTTTTTGAGACTTTTTTTTGGGACTTTAGTCTTTGAACCTTTACAGATCTTCTTTATGCACCAAGAGCTTGTAACACTCCAAAAAGAAAGGAAAATTTGACCCCTTTAAAACAGCATGCTTGTTTGTATTCATAGACCATGTTCTTTTTAGAGCGGTCAACGATTAATCGTGACCAATATATATATGTGTGTGTATATATATATATACATAATATACAAATATACACATCACACACACATATTATGTAAACAGTTTTTACTTTGTATGTGTGATTAATGGTTTTACAGTACTACCTCTTTTTTATAAAACAACGCAGGGGCTCTGAAGCCCAAAAACAAACAAAAAGCACCATAAATGTAGTTCCTTTGAAGTAGATAGTCAGTTCATGTACAATATTCATTATTCATACATTATTAAAGTCATAGAATAGCTTTGTAATAAACAAATCACAATTTAGGTCAGCATTTCGTCTACATTTTTTCCCTCTCCACCTGCAGAACTGTCCTATGTATTGTTATTTTATTTTCCTACTCAGTTTTAAGTGGCGTCTGTAAATGTCTATACTTATATTTAGTTAGAACAAACCTAAAAACCAGTGCAGGTTATGCTACTTTTTTTATTTAATTTTATTTATTGATTGATTTCAGATTAATTAATAAATATTAAAATAGAAATGTTTTAACCTAAGTAATTAAATAAATAATTAAAGATAAATATAAGTAATTGCTGTTTTTTTTTTCTTGGCGCTGTAGGCTGGTCCATCTCTTTGGTTCCTTTTAATGATAGGGAGCTGGGATAAATGTAAATGTTAGGAAATGCACGCAAAAGATCACTTGTTTTATTACTCTTGATGATGATGTAAATGTAAATATATGAGCATTAGACTCCTGGCCTGAAATTCTACTGCAGTCTGATTCTGGGAGAATATAGAGGTCAGTAGTTGTATGGACTACATACTGCTTTTTTGAGCTTGATTAGACCTTTTTTTCCCCTAAAAGATTAGGCATTTTTGTGTGTGTTCCAGGGAAGTATGAGTAAACGATGAGAGAATTTTAATCCGTTTATAGAAGGAAGAAAGAAGTCTGGTCAATGTGTGTTACTGTAATTCCCTATAATGTCCCCACAAGCATTGCATAATACTATCAGGCACTAGTTTTGACCTTGTGGGGACATTTTTTTTGGTGACCAGCTTGTAAATCATACAAAATGAATGTGTTTGAGTGATTCTTTGAGGGTCATGTGATGTCACTGGTAGCAGGTCAGTTATTATCCTGTGATAAGTGATGAGATTGTCAGTTCATTTACAGGCCGGTGTCCACAAAGGCTTGTACAGGTGAGCAGAACATCACTAAGGATCCTCTCCAGTTACCATTACCAAGGAAACATAAATGTCAAGGCACACACCAATGATAGGAGCACTTCACTGCTCAACCGCAAGCTCCTAGAAATAAATATTCCATTCATTTTCTTCACAGGGAACATAAGCTTTCCAAAAAGCTGAATAAATAAGCTTTCATATGGTTTGTTAGGATAGGACAAAATTTGATTGGGATACAAGTTTTTGAAAATCTGGAATCTAAGGGAGCAATACAATCTAAATATTGAGAAAATTGTATAAAGTTGTCCATGAAGACTTTAGCACTGCATATTACTAATCAAAAATTAACTTTTGGTATATTTATGCCATGAAATTTATGACATATATTCATGGAATATGATCTTTTATATCCAAGTGATTTTTGGCACTAAGAAAAAATGATCATTTTAACCCAAACAATGTATTTTTGGCTAACGCTACAAATATACCTGTCTAATTTATGACCGGTTCAGGGTCACATATTGATTTTCTTTCTTCTGTGGAACACAAATAGATTTTTTTAAAGAATGCTGATATCCAAACAATTTTGGTTTCCATTGACTGCCATTGTATGGACAAATTGCCACTTGGTGGCTTTACCCTAAACATTTAAATGGCAGTTTAACTGGATATTTTTTGCAATTCTTAAATTACAGAAGCATATAAAATGCATGCCACACGTGATATTGTAGTTACAACATCTACCAGCAGGGGCCAGACTTTGCTGATCATTTGATTGAGTCAATAATTCATGGTTTGGAGTTAGATCTTGTAGTAAAAAGTAAAACTTGAAATACAGTCGCTTTATCTAACTCATGAATTTATGTTTTCATCCATGCATTTTTCAATCTCTGAAATGCACATAGAGAAAATAAATGTCAACCACAACTTTGGAAACTTTTGGAAAAGTGGGGGTCGCTGTTTCTCTCTATTAGGTGACTTTTTTTTATTTATTTTTTTCCCCAGGAATCCTGGTTGACAGCACTAGTCAATACGCCTATGTGTTCTTCGCCTGCAGTGTCACCGGCTCCACGGCCGGTCTCTTCATCATGCTGTCCTTCTACTGGCTGGACAGACAGAAGAGCAGAGAGGTCAAGAGCTCCTTCACTCATAAAGACATTAACTCACTGAAGCCCAGCACTCAGATGACCATAGACTGTGATTACAGTCCAGTGCCTTTACATGGTAACAATATCAGAGACATGGAGACCGATGTTTAATGAGTGTATTTCACTATACTCTGTTCATTTATTGCACAGCTAGTCTTTTCTTATCCTTGTCTTATTAGTGGACAATCAGATGTTTTTGTCATAGCTTATGTACACAGATACAGCCTAATGCAGAAAGGTTCTTGGGCTGCTGTAAAAAAAAATAGACCGGACTAGGAATCGCTGGTTTAACTATTAATAGTATTTTTCTATTACATGGTGCCACGTGGGAACTTTAATCACTTCATCTCTCAAAACATTTTGAAAATCTCATTTCAGTTATTACTCTACCCTCCTTCCAACAAGGGTTGTTAACAAAGGCCAGTTTAAAATTGACATTCACACCAATTTAGATCCTTCTGGGAACAAATGAATGTAGAAAACGAAGAAATGAGGAATGTGCAATGACTGATTTTTTTTATTTATTTCTAGAGGCCTTAAATTATAAATGTTATATCTTGTAAATGATTTTTTTTTAGTTTTGTGTAGATACTGCTTTTTAAAATCAGTAACTTATTTATATATTTGTATGTATTAAAAAAATTGTTGCTTTGTGTGTTGTCTGTCAGTTTCATCATCTCAGCGTTGTGTTCGATCTCTATGGAAAACTGTATAATAATAATAATAATAATATATTACTAAGTAATGCTGGACAGTCACGTATACCCATCTTTTGTACACTTTATAGAAACGGAATCAGGGTGTATTGTGTAGTGTTTGCTCAGGACAGCGCTAAACGTCCAATGACAAATTGCATATGAATATGCAAAATTATTATTATTTGTGTGTTTATTGCATTAAATGTGATTTTAATTAGAATTTAGTTTTAGCACAGTGCTGCTGCTTTTAGTTTCCTTTTAAATAATATTAGTCTCGTCTACTAACCACAAGAGGGCAGCACTGTCATGACTATAGTGTGTCTTGCATTTAAATTCTTATCAAAGCAAATTTTGTATGCGTTATTTTATTTATTTTGTTTTGTTTTAATTGTGAAGATGTCTAAACAGTACACGACACAGCTGTTATAATATATTTAATAATGCATTAAGTAAATTGCCATCACCATTAAGTAATGGTGTAGAAGTCCTAGTTCATTTTAATTAATGTAATTAACCTCAATGTAAAGTATCTTATATCTTTTTATTATCCTTGTCAACAATATTACAATAAATATTTTGTAAATAATTATTAATTTAAACAACCCTAAACATACATAGTAAATAAATAAATATAAATAATTAAAGCATCTGAAAAGTCAACTGAACAGTAAAATAAATAAAATAAAACTCCATACCCATTTTTTTCCCTTTATTTATTTGCACATATTAGACAACCAATTTTACATCTTGATATATGTTTTTAAACCAATGCACAGTATGTAAAATTCACTCATTGTGTCAAAACATGCCATAAAGATTCTCAAATAAATTAAACAGCACATCAGCCCAATTTTATTATATGCAGACCGGGCATCGCTGCTATATGTTTACAAATCTATATACATGAGATATAACAAAAACAAAGTGCGTGATAACTGTGAAATCAAAGACTCAAAGAGGGAAATTAACACTAACAAGTGCTCCTATAATCCATGTTAAAGTTTGGCGTAAATGAACTGAACACTGTGATAAACAAAAGTTGGCTTGGGTTCCACAAGTGAAATAAATAAACAGTGAACACCAAACTCACCAGCAGAGGCACATGGGATAGAAATGAGGTTCGTACAACCACCGACAAGTTTTGTGAGGAAGGTCATGACCACATGACCGCAAACATCACTTAAGTGTGGGATTTTGAAGTGCAGTTTCAGAAACATACATACAAACCTTTTGAAGCCCTAAAATAGTGGTTGCATCATGCAAACTGGTGACCAGTCAGCTGATGTAACTAGATTAATCATTTATTAGAGCGCTTGGAAAAAGGTAGCTGATGTTTCCATGCTATTGAACATGTTTTCTTGGCATTCGTTCCAGTAAAAAAAAAAAAAAACATCTGCTGACCTCCACATTTAGACCCTTTACTGAAGCTGAAAACAGTGGCATTTGCATCAAGCACACAGTGACGTCCACCTCATAAGAAAATCCTTTTAAATTGTGCGACACGCTGAAACACTCACACAGAAGCTGCGGCCTGACTCAGACCTTTGTCGTTTTGCTGGCTTTAGGTGAGACCTCGTGAGAACGGAGGTCAACTGAAGCTCACAGGAACGGACCCTCACGCCCGACATGTATCTGTCGGACACGCTCCAGGCACGTCATCTCAGTCTCTCTCACACACACACACAATCTCTCGAGTGTCCTCTCTGTTTCCACGTTGTGTCCGAGCTTGTGTGGAGGTCGCTGGGAAAGTCTCTCACACGCTGAGAGGGAGCATGCCGGGAGGAGACACGGTTCGAGGGGAAGCCAAGGCTGTCAGGGTGCTGGGATCCAGGCCATTCATATTCCTGAGAGGAAAAGAGATCAGCAAACTGTAAACAACGTGTTATGAGTAAGTATCATAAACCTCAGGGTTTTGGGTTTGGTGGATATGATCAAAAATATTAACTGTGTCATACGTGTCTCTTAACCATGCCAGTGATTCACATCAGCAAACAGTAATTAGCATCTTCACTGCAACAAATTGATATATAACAAAAACCTCACAGGTTTTGTAAGTCAATTTTACAACTTCTATAAGTATCTCCAACCTTAATTAGATGCACAGTATACTCATGTAAAGCAATATAAAATCTTCTTGTCGCAAAATGTAAACTCTATTATCTCACAGCTCAAAGTTTATTATTTTCTTTATATTTATTAAAAATTATATACAGTGAAAGTATTCAGGCCCCCTTCAATTTTTCACTCTGTTATATTGCAGCCGTTTGCTAAAATCATTTAAGTTCATTTTTGTTCCTCATTAATGTACACACAGCACCCCATATTGATAGAAAAACACAGAATTGTTGACATTTTTGCAGATTTATTAAAA
>JAUMHE010000044.1:4932911-4974176 GCA_032359235.1 Enteromius mattozi | reverse complement strand
ACTAAATACTGAGCAAAGGGTCTGAATACTTGGGACCATGTGATATTTCAGTTTTTCTTTTTTAATAAATCTGCAAACATGTGAACAATTCTGTGTTTTTCTGTCAATATGGGGTGCTGTGTGTACATTAATGAGGGAAAAAATTTACTTAAATGATTTTAGCAATAGAATATATATATTTATATATTCACACACACACGCATATATATTTCAGAAAAAAATGTTATTTATATATTAAATAAATTAATTTAATATGAATTATGAATACAAATACATACATGTAAATAAATTTTCAAAATATATACAGTATATTTGTACATATATAATAAACATACAAAGTACACACATATACTATGTAAACAAAAATTTATTTTAGATGCGTTTAAGAAAAATGGGTAACACTTTATTTTACAGTTACACCTACTACAATATTAGCTATTTATTATATTAATGCCTTATTCTACATCCATAATCTTACCCATTACCTGAACTTAACAACTACCTTCCTAACTATTAATAAGCAGCAAATTACGAATTTATTGAGGGAAAAGTCATATTAAATATATTTCTATATATCAGAGTTGACAGTACTTATTAGAAACTATTATTGTTAGTTAAAAGCAATCCAACAGGCTAAAATATTTAATAGCCTGTAATAATAATAGCATCACCAATCATCTATAATTCATATCTATTAAATTCTTTAAAACTTTAATAAACGAATGCTCAGATCTCCACAGAAAGCTGTGCAGTTGTGTGGGCCTGGTGAACAGACAGAATAGAAAGCTAAGCACTTACGTCTTGTCAAAATACGTAGTGTGGAGCGAATGAGAGAACTTGGTTGCGTTGCTGTTGATGAGGTTTCCATTTCCTGTTGCGTAATTTTTCCTTGCTGCCTGGTCCTTGGCAAAGTTCCTACAGGCAGCTAGTTTAGACTCGAGAGCCTGCATGAAAAGAGATAACACGTATTTTTCTATTAGCGTGTGCATCTAGTTTTAGTTTTGATATGAGATCATAAGTGTTAAAGTGAAACATGTAGGGTCAGTTTCACAGTGAAAGCCTTCAGGAATTTACCCCAACTTTCCGCAGAAGATCTCCAACAATATTAAGGGCTGAGATCCGAGCAGACGGTGTGAGGGGGGAGCTTCCACAGCCATTGGTAAGCGCTTCGGAGAGAGAGAGGACCAAGATAATGATCATATACAATACACAAAATGATGATATATATATATATATATATATATATATAGATATATATATAGATATATAGATATATAGATATATATATATATATATAGATATATAGATATATAGATATATATATAATACACATGACACTCAAAATTGCTGAAATTTATTGGATATTTAATTTACACTATTTAAATATTACAAAAAAAAACAACAACATCTAAATGAGAAATAAGACCAACCTTTAGAAGCAATAAAAGGATGTTCCATGTTCTTCCCTACAGGCGTAGCTGGGAGGGACAGAGAGGCCTGCACTGCTGAATCGGTCTTGTCAATGTCTAGGGTGGGAGAGCTGGGGGCCGACATCCTGACAACATCTGAAGTCCTCTCTCGAACGGCCAACTCTTGCCTCAAGTCTACAAGAACATATGTAGAACTGATAAACCTGCACATACTTTGTTTTGTGTTCAGTTCTTAAACTTGACAGCATCTGCACTATGCTTTTTACCACATAAATTGATCACTGACTATTCGTTATGAGTTTGACACTTCAGTTTCACTTTCTGTCCAGAACAGAGTGCTGCAGGGATGCAAAACCTGGGAATAAGTTTAGCATTTGGGAATAATTAAATCATCCTGAAGTAATTTTTTTGATGGGTTTTTGGTTAATGCCTTAATTCTCAAAACATGTATAATATTGTTTTTTTGTCTTGAAAAAGGTGGCTGCTAATATGGTGACGTCAAAGTCATGTGACCGTGGTGTAGTTTTGCTAATGCCAATTTTATTAAGGCTTCAAATTTTTTTAATGATTTGATCTTTTGTAAAGATTGTGATTCTTAATAAAACATGTAAGAATCATAAGCATATGTTGGTTCCACAGCTTATTTTCTGCAATAATGCAAAAGGAAATCCTATTGTTTTTTTTTTTTTGAGAGAACCAGGGTGATGCAAACTTTCTCCCCTTCTTTAACATGTCTCTCACATGAAACAATCACCCACTTAGTTTAAAGAGGCCACTTCTACACCGCAATCCGTTCCCTATGGACAAACTGAAATCATGCCATCCATTTTTCTGCCTCATTCAATAAGTCGTTTCACTTGGACACATGCCACAATAGTGAAATAATGTCATCTGCATCAAGTCAAACTGAAAAACTGAGGGAATATCAGCTATACTCCTTTAATAACAAGGCTGTGAAATGAAATGAAGTTTACCTCTAGCTTCATCTTTCAGCCTCTGGACAGACACCAGCAGAGACTCCTTCTCGTCTAGTTCGCTCTCCAAGAAGGCGTTCCTCTCTATAGCCTGGTTCAGCCTCTGTTCAAAGTCCTCCAGAGAGGTGATGGTGGCCCTGCACAATCCAGGTTGTCATGTTAAACAAGAACTCTTCCAGTCTCTTTAGAATGACACTTCACAGTGTATTTTGGTCTGTGTTTATTGGGCATTGGTCACCCGTAGGCTAGTTTTGCATCATCTAGCAATTCAGGAACTGAGAGCCAAGTAAGTTTAGAATGACAAAACGATCTTGTGTACCTCTTAGCTCTCTCCAGGTCGTCGTTGGCCTGCTCCAGCTCCCTGACATATTTGTGCATCTGCTCCTTGATGCCACGCGTTTGGACCAGGTCGTCCTCCAGCATGGAGATCTGCTTATAGCTCTGAGCGTACTGCTGCTCCAGTTTCTCCTGCAGTCAGAGACACAGGGGAGACATAGTCTGAGTCACTATCAGAAACCACCTGAACTTTCTGCCAATGGCGGATGAGAAGACGCATCAGCCTTAAATACTTCCTAAAAACCATCAAACTGCATTTTACATATTCCTTTACTTTATTCAGAAAGGACTATTTTTGCTTCTGTGTTACTGTAATTTAGAGTCAAAACCATAACAAGACCACATGATCTACTATAAAGCCCACATCCAGATATTCCCACCTTAATGACTACAGAGAGCCCAATCCTATCCCAATTAGAAACACTTTGGGTCAAGCTCAAACATCAATTTGAATACTTATGTGAATACATCTGAATACTCACGGCAGTGGATAATTTTTTTTCCTCACAGTGGCTAAATATAGTGACAAGTTAGTTTCAGTTTCTTAAGGGGGAAAAAAAGAGCTATTTTTACTAATATTTTTACCTGCATTTGACTTCTTTTTTGGTTGAAGTGTCCCTTTAATGAGGAGCAAGAAAAGGAGGAATGCCAATACACATGGCAACCCTCCCAACTTCTCTTGAGGTAACCTACTTTATCCACCTCATTTCTTCTCTTCTAAATAAGCATATTGTTTTGGACCATGGCAAAATAATGTGTCCCATATCCTCCGAAACAAATGCAGGGTCAGTGGGCAAAGGATACAAGTTCTGCTAGTCTTTCTGAGAATGTGATCATTTAATGATCACGTTTTCTGGGACAGCAAGCAGATCAAATTTAATTTGTGTGAGGAGACCTTGCACAAATATAAATCATAGTCTCTCTGCAGGGTCTATACCTAAACCCAAGCCATTAAAAAGGTATTTCTGTAAGGGTCTTAGAGGGACAACTGTGCTATAAGTGAATTTTTCTGCTTGAGCCATTAGCCTTCTATTTTCTTCCTCTTCATCCTGACATCCAATTACAGCACACTTGGGATTAACAGACCCCCTTGACAGCTCTCACACTGAGCAATGCTGCATCACAGAACAGCGGCTGATGCTTTACAGATAAATCAGCTGATTAAAGGTATGTGGAGGTATGTGGAGGTACCCCTGCCATATCTGCGCCAAATTGTACATTTTGCAGCATTTTATTTCCCTGCAGTCCACTTACTACATATTCTTCATGCTCATCAGGAAACTAGTACCTTAAACACGACCTCTGACCCCATGTACCATTTTAAAAAACCTTTGTCATGACTGCCTAACCTTTACAAGTTATAATTTTTATACTTGTGAAAACATCCCATTTAAAATATAAATTAACCAAGAATCAGAATTGTATATTTTTTTCTTATTACTTATGTGTATTTTAATGTGTTATTTAAAGCGTCCTTGTGGAATAAAAGTAGCTATTAATTTGATTTGACTTTTGAACAGACATGAAACATAGACGATCCCAAACAGACTATTTTTTTTCCAATTTTCTATCCAATTTTATATGGTACAAGTCATATTTCATTCCATGCTTGAAGAGTATCGTGAGACTCACCCCCAATTTAAATGCTGATTTCTAAACGACCCATTTCCATAAACAGTCTGAGTGGACTGAGGAGAGAGCTTTGTGTTCATTCAAAAGAGCAAAGACATCTCAGCTCTTGTTCTACCTTGAGTGTGTCCACCTCGCTCTTCAGCCTCTGGTTCTCTGACTGCAGGTCTCGGATGCGATGTTCGGCCTGCCCCAGCTGAGCCTCCAGCTCTGCCTCCAGCTCTCGACTGCCCTCCTGGAACTCCTGCAGCTCCTCCTGAGCGTCATGATAACTGCAGACACACAAACATATTAAAAACCACACGTCACCAGCCATCTGGAACAGCGGCGGCACGTTCGTCACATTAACTATGCAATGCAAATTGACACCCAGACTGCAACAAAAGAGCTGACATGCTCCAAGCATTCAGGCCTTGACAGCTGGTGCTATAGCAGATAATGAATTACAGTCACTCAGGGCTGTGGTCACTGTCCTAAGACCAATTTAAAAATAGGATACCCTGTTACCTAATCATGTCGAACAATAAAAACTCAGCACTTCCTGAATATCAGGGACATCTCATGGCCAGATATTGTGAAGTTATGGTAAAATGTTCACATTGAGCCCTTAAAGGTCAGGGGTCAGGGGCCACAGGCAGGCTTGAGATGAATAGTGAGGTCTGGAGGAAGGAAATGAGCTTAACAGACTGAATGCGTGGTCTCGGTTGTTTTTAGACAGCGTTTCCGAAGCTCTAGTAGACAGGACACGTCCCTTTAACCCTGGTCACTTCCCCCAGCCTCAGTCTGTCATGTGCAAAGGGAACCTTAAATCTGTCACTTCATACCAGACATGTGTGGGCCTGCCTCCTCAGCACAAAACATCAAAACACCACCACAACAGGAAGCTACTCAAAAGCACATTCACAGTCTTTAATGAGATACAGCACCACTCAAAAGTTTGTGGTCAGTACAATTTTTTAAAAAGAAATTACTTTACCTTAAAGGAAGCGCTAAATTGATCAAAAGTGACAATAAAGACATTTATAATAATACAAAGATGGTCATGTTTCAAATAAATGCTGTACAATAACGCTCTATTCATTGAAGAAGCCTCTATTTAACACATCAGCATATTAGAATGATTTTTGAAGGATCATGTGACATTGAAGACTGGAATAATATAATGCTGAAAATTCAGCTTTGCTTCACAGAAATTAAAATGTAAAATATATTATTTCACAATATTCCTTTTTTAAACCATATTTTTGATCAAATAAATGAAGACAAGTGGCCTTTTAAAAACACAATCTTACCGACTCCAAATTTTGGAATGGAAAAGCATCTACGTTTAAACTATATTTTTACCTTTTCCTAATGTAAATGTGAGTGGTTGCTTATGTCTTTGAGACTTCATGTTCTGTCGAGTTAAAGGGGCTTATTTGTCTGACTATTTCCAGGAAAGCACGTTTTGCTCCTTCCTCAGCAGGAAATTCCTAGGATTTGTGATCTTCCTGTGCTCCACCAAAGCTCTGGGGCAGTAAAACCACATCTCAGGAGGAACATGTGCATGTGTTGAAACTGTGTAGGAGTTCAGAGCGGCACAGACAAGAGACCACCAGCAGACACACGGTCAGCATTAGCGCCAACACCAACTGTGAGCTCTGTTTTAGATCAGAGACACTCTCAGGCCACTTCTGGTCAAGTCAAAAACACGGCCTGAGCTTTAGAACAGAGAAGGCCATGCAGATGATTCGGATACTAGCATTTTGGGTCTGAAACTACACAAAATAATTACATAAACCAACTGACACTTTAAAAGGACATCAGGCCTACCTACAATGTAACCAGCAGCACAACATTCACTCTTAAAAATAAAAGTGCTCTAAAAAGTTCTTCACAACGATGCCATAGAAGCTTTTTCGATCCCACAAAGAACCATTCAGTCAAAGGCTCTTTAAAGAATCATCTCTTCCCTACCTTTTCATGATCTGTAGAACCTTTTTTTAACATCAAAGGTTCTTCAGATGTTATAGGTTCCTTATGAAACCATAAAGATTGTGAAGCGTCTTTATTTAAGAGTGTAGGGTTCCAAACATGACTTATTTCAATAAAAGAGACTGCAAGACACTAAACACCGCAGTTGGAGGTATGAAGCATCTTCTCAGGTCAACAGAGGGTCTCTTTTGTCAAGGGCAGTGAAAGGCTCTCTGTGTGTTGTGGCATTTTCTCCATTTTTCCCCATTACAAAAAGCGCTGCAGTCATATTTACAGCCATTCATCACCCGCTGGGCTTGTGATTGTAGGTATGAACACAGAACCAACCGTTATTGTCTCAGCAAGCCAAAGTTTAACTAAAATACTGCGGCCAAGTTTTTATAAAAGCCAATCAGCATTGTTTCTCTGAACATAAACGATTGACTCCCCGTGGCTTTTATGTGAAAATAAACTGCACACTGCTGTAAAAAGCTCAGCTGATTGCTATATTTAGCAGTTAATGACTTCGGCCTACCTCTTCTTGTATTTGAGAGACAAGCACTTCCAGTAATCGATTTCCTCGTCTTTCGAGGAGAATTTCAGCATCATCTCTGTGTCCATGGTGGAGACCTGTCAAAGCAAATGGGAATTAGAGCAGTCCTGAGACACACACAGTTTGTTCATTTGCACCTCCTACAGCAGTTGTGTCCCAGTACAACCCTACAAACAGATCCCAGGCTGAGGGCCCATGGTGTGTGTCCTCATTTGACACATCCAATAACACTTTTTTTTTTACCACAAGGCTCACATGACTTACTTCAAGCTTTTACAGGTTGAAGCATACACTTTTTGGGGGGATTTTTACATAAGATTAATTATTTCATTCTAGTCCTGTATTTATACATTTACACACTTTATATGATGAACACATTTTATTTACCTTGTGTCTCTAAAGAATCTGTGATTTTACTTTTAATACTTTGGGTTGCATTAATAGCATCTTTAATATTGGTGTTTTGAAGATTAATAAAAGTCTAATGGCTTTTGTAAATGGACCAAGAGCGAGTAAAGAAATAATTCTAATTTTAGGATGAATTGGCCCGATGTGTTAAAGAAACAGTTCTCCCAAAAAAATGAAAAAAGTAGTCATTATATGGTTAAATCATAGCGTAAGAGCTCCTTTTGTGCTTCACAGTGGAATGAACATATTTGGAATAGCATAAGTAAGTAAAGGACAACATTTACAGATTACAAACATAGATTATAAGACTTTTAGAGATCAAACGTGAAGCCATTAATCAAAAAAGGACAACAGAGTAGTTCTTCCATGCATAAAAGCTTGCTCAGAATAAGATTAACGGCCACAGATATTGACCTTTTTTAAAACATCAAGCACACTTGGATGTTTGTGCCTCTATAACTCACTGAAAATGACCTCTCATTAACATTCTTCATCCCCGTCTTGTTTTGGGGCATCATTTGTTTGACCAGCGGCACAGAGATCCAGTGTTTTTCTAAAACTTTCACTCAATTAATTCCTATCATAGGTTTTTTTGTATGCAATCGCTCATTAGATGTGACATGAGCTGTAAGCCGAAGCCATCCGTTTCATTCAAAACAAGGCCTCTATAAGCAACCCGACCTCCAGCAGACGGATCTGCTCAGTTTCTAAAACTAGAAATATTTCAGACATCTCTGCAATTCTTCTGGATTCTCAGGAGTGTCACATGTTGTGACCCAGCACTTCTAGATTCCTGCTTTAAATGGCCACAAGGGATTTCCAAACCAAATTATCCATTTAAATAGAAAACTAAAACACCAATAGCACCCTCATTACTGTCCGTTTGCGTGTCATATCATGCCAGGTCTGAAACGTTTGCATTATTCTTTGATGATCCAATAAACTGTAGCATTTATTGGGAATCTAAATATTACAGAACAGATAAAGCAGGAAATTAAAAATACGAAAAATGACTACAGACCACTCTCGAACGTCAAGAAACAACATATGCTAAAGAAACGCACAACATCAAAGGTGTACATCATAATAATAAAGCCATCCAACACAAAAGCAGCAGTAGAGATCTGCTCTGGAGCAGAATGGGGCTCCAGTTGGATTTGCTCTCCTGAGGGCTGTCAAAACTGATGTCATTTCGACCGTGGTCATTTATAATGTCTTAAACCACCAGGCAGAGATCCTCACCCCTCCCAAACGGACTCCTGACAGTGAGGCCATCTGTCCGGCCACAGAGTGCCTGTCCCGCACCGCAGGACAGTGGGACGGTTCCTGTCTAACGCAATGCTTTCCGCAGCCTACACTCTTTGCCAGTAATACTCACAGTGAGGGGTTCAGAGGAAAGGCCAGATTTTTGTTTCCAAGGATGACATTATTTCCAAAAATCACAATCCGGCACACACCTTCCTGCTGAGTAATACACTATAAACATGTGACATACCCTCAAACATCAGGGGACGAGATCTGTGCTACCACGGAGTTATCTGATCTGCTTGAAAGTACAGTTACACATACAGTCGGCATCGTAAAGAAGTGGTTTTATTTATACGTCGTGGTGTGACAAAACAAAAACGGCTAATGTCGCAATGTAAATCGACGACTACGTGTTCTGTTTACTTCTGTATGTGCGAGACGTAACACTAGTATTTATCATTAACTTACTGTTATTAACAAGATATCTGACAGCAACGGAATCACATGAAGTAAACCGTGAATTATACCAACAGGGTGTTCGTGTACTTATAATAGATACCTGTGTAAAGATGTACAGGAGTTAAACGCTACATTTGTTTGCTAGGTTCAGACGTAAGACCAATGACGTCAGATGACCAATCCAGAAGACGACTAGCGGTCATCATTCAATTAAAATAAAAACGCTGAAGATAAAACGCTTAACATCAGGCGAGACCAGAGCGTTTCGATCTCGAATAAATCCGCACGTGAATATTTCAGATTGACGCTTCTCCCGGGAGGCCAGCGGACGACGTCACCGACATTTAACGTTACTAATTAAAGTCAATATCGAGTCTATAACATTGAAATAATTACCGTCAGAATGAAATTTGTAACGTTATATATCAGTCACGTTATTTCGCTCTATATAAGGCGGTTTGGCTGTAACGTTAGAAACCGGCACATGAAAAATCAGGTTTCGGCAACTGTTGGTCTTCTCCGGCCGGAAAATGACAGCTTGAGGTAACTGTCTGTTTAAATGATAAAGCCCTGCACTTACCGTCCCGTCAAACACGGTGTTTCTAAATATCACTGATTAAATTAAAAAATGTCCTGAAATGTTTACCTTATCATGTCCCGTTCCTGGAGTCGGTGTCTCCGGCGCTCGACACTCTTCGCGTCAGCTGAGAGAAATGCCAACGCGACTCCACTGATTTCCCCTTCAGCTTCCGGTAAAATGACGTCACCGCGTCGTTAACGTCACTGAAACGCACGTGAAGCGAATTCTTATTTATGCTGCATCTCAAGGGTTCTCCGCGCCTGAAATGGACGCGATATACATATATTGGTGTGTAATAAAGCGGAGAATAATCAGCGATTCATGTTTCATTTCACAACTGACCGAGTATCACACCACAAGATGGCGCGTTAGGTCTCCAGAATAGAGAATACTAAAAAAAAATATACACAGTCAAACCTAAAAATATTCAGACACCTTCAACTTTTCTCACATTTCACAGTTTATCCGTTTATTATTAGTTTAGAACATGATAATAAAATATAACAAGAACTCAGGGACAAACTGTGTCGGGACAAATTCATCTAGATGATGTTAGATAACTTCGATAGAAGGAAGCCTAAGTAACAAAACATGGTCAGACTCAGGTCCAAGTGTTTTTGGTCCCAAATTGTTTCGGTTTTACTAGCAGTCCACTGTATGAAGAATTTTTGGGAACAATATGCCACTGTTTACTTGACATAAATGAACTATAGTGTCCTGCACCCACTATAAATAAATATAAATGATATCTGGTGTCTGAATAATCTTTGGTTTGACTGTATATCTATAAATGATACTATATGTAATCCTTAATAAAACTGCATTTGTTCGTTTAAACTGTAGGCTAATTTGATTACATTTTTTTTTATTATTATTTATTTACTTTATTTCAAACAGGACTTGTTTTCAATTTTATTTTTGTGCATTTATTAATCTTTTTCACTTCTCTATATAAATGTTCTTTATAAAAGCTACTAGTAGCCCACTACTACTACTACTACTGTTACTAATAATAATACTTTAAAATGTTTAATAAAATAATGAAACGGTAAATTTTGTATGCTATTCATTTTCATTTGTCTTTATAAATAATTCCTAAAAATAATAATAATTTATTATTTATTTTATTATAATCGAAAAGATTGATTAAAATATGATATATATGTAGCTTATATATTTTTTTTGTTATGTAACAATCCATTAATATTATTGTACAATAATGTAGGCTAATGCTAAATTATTATTGCTAATAATAATAAATTCTACAAATAGTATTATGCCTATTGTTATTATTATTATTATAACAAGTTACGTCTAAATTTTAAGTAGGCTCAGTTGTAAAAACGAAACAAAACAAAAAGGAGACACTAACACTTAAATCTGTTTACACTGAACTGGTTCTAGATTTTTTCATCTTTCTAGTTAACAAAAGATCTAGTTTTTCAACATTTCTGTCGTGACAGAGGCTGTGTCGTCACGCTGTCCGCGTGTAATCTGACTGGAGTATCACTTACCTGCGCCAGAACCAGTCGAGGGGATCCAGCTGGAGTTTCTAAACCCGAGAGACATGGACGAGGAGGCTCAGGACAGCGAGTGTCCGGTGTGTTACGAGAGTCTTTCGGACAGCACTCGGACGCTCAGCTGCGGGCATCACTTCTGCCACGACTGCTTAGTACGAACCCTGCTCAACACCAGCCTGAACAGATCCATTAAACGGGACAATCTACTTTGCCCGGTCTGCAGACACCTGACCTTCATCACAAAGCTCCACGGATTCACGGTCTCAACGGTTGAAGCCAAAAGGATCGGAAAGACCCTGGAAGTACCGCCTCCGCCCTCTCCTGTGTTCCCCGTTGGCTCTCACGGTGGAGGTCTCGGCTGTATCTCCAGGTGTCTGAGGAGTGTCTCGTGCAGACTATGTAGAAGGAGACTGGTCTGTCCTAAAGACGCTTCAGAAGTGTTCATAATCAGTGAGTTGGGTCGACCCATGACCGAGGGTGATGTTATTGACATTGGGACAACTTCAGCCATTCAGCAGGACTACAGCATCAATGGACGGAGGGTTTGCACCATCTCCTGCTGCCTTCTGACCCTAATGGTCACTTTCACCTTACTGGCTCTGGTGGCTGCCACACTTCCTTGGGTTTTGTTGGCTTAAAGTGTCCAGAACTGCTTGTGTATGTACGATAAATCACTATGTAACATACTTTCGCATGTGTTACTGTTTCACAAGACACAGTGAATGTTTTATGAAGAACTGGCGGTTATTGTGAGATCTTTTCCAAAGCTTGTTCTGGCTCGTCTTGAGGGGAGGCATATGGAGGCCATGGTTTCCTTACAAAACAGTCAAATATGTTACTCTAAAAAAGGTTTTGTTCTGGATCTGAATGCACTCAGAGCTGCTGGTAACAACGGGTTGATCTTGAGTTACTGTGAGGAGGTCATTTGAACGTGAAGAAGAAAAGATGAGCTGGTCGTCTGGTTGTCACTTGATCTTTTAGACAAGGTGGGATTCGGTTACAAACACCATGGACACAGCAAGTTTGAGAATGGAGGACGGAGAAGGGTGCGATGGGGCTTGAGCGTCTCTCTACGGCTTGCATTGCTTGAAAGGAATGAAACACACCCTCGCTTGTCCAGTTATTCTTGTCATACAGGCTAGCAAACGTCTTCAGCTAGTTTCACCCCTGGAATGACTAATACCTCACATTCTGCACAAGTTAACAGTCATTACTTGACTGGAGGGTGTTTCTGTGACGTACCTGTACAGCAATGCTATCGCAATGCACTTCAGAATCGTACGCGTATGTGTTCACCCGTTGACCCATGTGTCTTCTTCCAGAGGTCAGTTATATTGCTCAGAGGTTGCTCAAGTGATGTTAATGGATTGCTCAGTTTAAAGTAGCAATTTGTCCCAAATGTCTTCGTGAAATGCACACCAATGAGACATATATAGGTGCAGTCACTTTTGCGGCTGTTTGTGAGTTGACATCTAGCAGACTTTTCAATGGACCCTTTTCACAGACTTTGATGATGCGTTTCCATAGTTAAAAGCGTAGGCTTTAAAAAAAATGTAAAAAATAAAAGAAAGTACACTCTCAGAAATAACAATACAAAAGCTGTCACACGGGTGCTACCTTTTCAAAAGGTAAACTTTTGTACCTATTAGGTTCAAATATATACACTTTAAGTATTAATATGTACCTTTATGGTACCAAAATGCACCCTGTAGGTATAAATATGTACCTTTTGAAACGATACTGCCCCAGTGACAGCTTTTGTACCTTTATTTCTGAGAGTGTAGCTACATTTAAAACACTATATTTTGTGTTAAACTACTTTGCCATTAAATTACAGAAAATTAGTTATCACTTCTGAGTGTTTGTAATATATCTAACGGCTGAAAATTTGACAATTTCTCCATATTTTTCCTTTTTTGGAAAAAATAAATATATAAATATATATATATATACATATTAATATTGGAGCAAATGGAAAAGCAAAAAAAATAATAATTTGACAGCATTAAACAATATATATATTATTGTAGCTTTGGTTCACTGGTGTTAAAGTTAACACAACTAGAAATGTGAAAAGGGTCCAATTGAAATTACATTACATTTTATGTGAAATTTCACAAGGGTTTGAAGTTGATTGTGCCGATTCATAGCACTGACCAACAGAAAACTGCTTAGTTTAAAAGCTACTTCTATATTTTTGCTTTCTAAATTTCACAGAAATGGCGCTAATGTGACCGCACATTAAGAGTATAGAGCTATAAAATAAATATGAATTGCATAGCCCAGATCATTTGGTTTTGGTTTACAAAAAGACAAGCTTGAGTTCATAATAAAATATACAGTTTGCTGACATAAAATATAAAATTAATGTGGATAATCTTCCTATAGTCAACATATGAGTTTATATTGAGATAATATAATCACAATAGACTTTAGTTTCAAACATCTAGTTTTTCACTTTTTTTTCCCTAAAAACATAAATGATGATCGATATCTTGTCTCTCCTTCCATCATTTCAGGATATAGACATTCTTATTACAGCAGTTTGAGGTGAACAATACACAAGAAAACAAAAGCACTTAGACCAAAAGTATTACAAATGTAGAGTTTAATATATATCTATGTATTTCTGACATTCTGATAAGAACTGCGGCAGGCTTCACAGTACAGACTGTGTTCTTCCACTGATATGCTATAAGCTGAGGAGGGTGATTTACAGGCAGATTTGTACATTAGTTCGGTAAGCGGAGGGTGAAGAGGGCTGTACATTGTTGGACAATGTGCACTGATCAACTTCTCACCTTTGAATCACCTGTTCACACATCCCTGGCTCATCGTCGACTCCCTTTATCATCTGGTAATGTTTTAATGAACACACATGTGATTTTCTAAAGGGAATAATTAAACGCATGCTCTGTCACTCCGAATTGCTGGTTTTCACAGGTGATATAGTAACTTAAATGTTCAAAACAGATGATTGAGAAAATGATCGATTGAGTTTGTCACTGTTATTACTTTGTGGCTTCTTTGTATGATTATTTTTTTCTGAACATATCATTTCATGTTGAAAATGTCAGATAAGTCAAGAAATAAATGTATCGGTACAAATTATGTCTTTGTAATAGGTGCATTAGATGACTGTTTTATTTAACAAATCTCATTTCGAAAAGAACATTTGTACTATAATTGCACTATAATTGCACTGTTGTCTTGATTCAAGCAAGTAATAAGAGAAATTTTGAAATTAAATCTGTTGGACTCATTAGTAGGGCTGCGTGGAATCTGTGCCTGCAGACATCTTTGTAGATTTCTGCCCTACATGTTTGGTTTCATGTAAATTTTGACTTGTATGATAATGCTTCTCAAGATTTAAATTCTGTACTGATTTCACATAATTTCAGTGCATAAAATGCATTGAAAAGTATCACAACAACAGGTCCAGGTCAGGTCATTTCACTCCAAAATCAAAAAAACCAAAAAACATTAAAATTACAATATTTATGACTATCAAGATTTTTTTTTTTGCATTTTGGAATTACATTAAAAATGACTGTAATACAAATATTAAATTTTTTACATACAGCACATACTATTATGATAGTACAAGCACAATTGAAATATACTACACATTATTTAAATTCTATTAATGACATTTGGGAATGATATTGTGCTTAATCATCATGAAAATCCTTTGATTGAATCATTCGAACTAATTGCAGCTTCTTGTTCTTTGAATAAAACATAATTTCTCGATTGTTTCTTCTGATTTTGGGGTGAAGCGTGACCTGTGCAGATTCTGTGTGGGTCAAATCATCATTGAAAATTACATATGTACATTTCAATTTCATCAAGTTTAAAAAGTTCCATTATGGCATTCACACCCATTCTGTTTTGAATAATTTCTTCATACTGGATATAAATGCTTAACATCATCACCTGTAAATTAATATGTGAATCTGATTTACAAATCGCATTAAGGTACTGTAACATACACCTGTGCCTTTTCACCTAAAAAAGCATGTGTAACAGATGCAATATTGAACTGGAATGAGATGCATTTACATACTGTATAAAACCCTCCCACGTCTTCATTACCAACAACATAAGCATTCATAATGAGCGCTAACAGAGAGAGAGATGAGCATAAAGAAAATAAACCATGCGTCTATTGCAGCTGCTATAAGGCCTTTACTCTAGTGCACTTCCAAGTAAAGGCGAAATCACATTCAGTCAGCACACTCGAACAGACACGACTGCCTCCTCACAGAACTCCGCGGGAAACGGCACAGACAGAACCTCACGTACGCACGAAACTCGCCGTTAGCTTCAGGTTATAAATACTGAATGTGAGGGCACTTGCAATTATCATTGTGTAATCACTACAACTATAACTCAGTCACCAATAATCATTAGACTATATTTCATCAAGAACACACACTGAGGCATATCACAGATTTCAGCAAAAAAAAAAAAAAAAGTCCTTTTGTCCCTGACGTACACTAATGCTTATTCAAAGAGAGAAATACAAGCCATGGCTATCCATCGTTGGAAATAGAGTCCTTCGTTTGAGAACGGAGACGGTTCGCTGTGCCCATTCCTTCCACGGGACAGAAGTGAGCTAATGTTTGGTTGACCTTAATAAAGTCCTGCGCTTTTTGTACAAGTTCAGACAAGAGAAATTGCAGCATCCAGTAGTCTCGTGTTGTATACCCATGAAACAAATGTGCCATCTCACTGTGGCATCAGATTATGTGTCTGGGGAAAAGCAATGAGACTTTGAAGGATCTTTAGGGCCTGATATCTTTGAGATGATATTTCGAAATGATCCCTGCCAAGTTACAAAATCTATTTTCCATTGATTTTATGGAGAGATATGCTATACCAACACAGTCTCACGATCAATTTGTATTCATTTTACGAGGTGGCTAATTCATGCTACTTTTGTACAATTTGTCAAAAACCCTAGTGACGGGTGGGTTTAGGGGTGGGGTTAGGAGTAGGTCATTCGTAAGTAAGGTTTAGCAAAAAATCATATGAGTGAGGTCGTACGAATTAGCCACCTCGTGAAATATGTACGAATTGCCGTGAGATCGGGCTGGCTATACAGTGGCCCTAAAAAGTATGCAGACACTAGTTAGTTCATGTGATGAACGACATCAGTAAGGAAATGATCTCATACAACCACTAGTTGACAATAAAAGTAATCGGACGAAATCACTTGTTAGTTAGTTCTAGATCTAATATCAATATTTTGCAGATTCCACACATCACAGCGTTTTAGGGCCATTGTATTTTCATTGATATAATTTACCGGTATTTATACAAGAGTAAGACTGAATCGATGTTATACGATTAGTTTAATCTGTCGCCTTCATATATTTTCTAATAATAGTACTGTACGTAGCTATACAGTTGATTTATGCTGTTGATTAAGGCTGTGATGAGGTCGGTTTAGGGATAAAATCTCTCTCGGGAGTAACTCTACCTAAACTTCTGCCACGTCTGCATTCATATTTCTACATCTAGTTCATGGCTTACAAAAGTGCAAAAAACTCACTTGCTATGTGAACCTGACAAAAAGTGTTCAGGGACAAAATAATACTTAGAACATCATTTCTATACAAGATAAATATGGCATGTCACATTTATGAATATATAATTCATATTTGCCTTTACATTTGTCCTCTCGTTGACACTTATCTACACATCTTTATGTACAGTATTGGTATATACAGAAGGGAAAGTGTGGCACTGCGTTTGAAGCACTTTGGAGGGCGTATGAGTGCAGAATGACAACAGAAAATGCAAGGCAGTGCATTGGAACAGAACCAGTGGCTGCCAAAAGTGTTTTATGAAAAATTTGCCGGAAATTGTTTGCAGTGAACCATTTTAGCACAAGCAATGTTTTTCTTTCGCAGGTAAAGGGTGAGGAATTGAGATTTCCAGGGTTCCCAAACCTTCTGACCGATGAATTTCAAAGAACAGATTTCAAGCAAACTCTCACAAAAAAGAAACACTTCAGAACAGAAAAACATACAGACTATAGAAAATTCCTTGATTTGTTAGAGGGATTTTAAAAATTTCCATAACACTATTAAATTTCCTGATGACTGTGGGAACCCTGGATTTCCTACCTTGCTTCCGTGTACTGCATTATTGTATTGGCTCTTTAAGAAAATACACTTTACTGCAGCAGTTGTAACTGTGTTACTCTATTATGTGCGTTTCAGAAAGTTCTGATAATGCTCTCCCACAGATAAATGCACATATTACTCAAAATGTTAGAGCAAATTGATTGACTCCCTGCTAAGCCCCGCCCCCTCCGTTTCTGTTGCTGCAAACTTGACTAAATTCACAGCAGGAATTAATTGGACACTTTAGTTTACCGTTCTGCATGTTCAGGACACTGTTTTCAATTCACCTCATGAGATTCCCAACTTCTAAGATTTGTATCTCTAAAAATTTATCTCTCTTTTATGGGGCAATATTTACTTTTATATTTATGAATTCTGGCAGATGCTTTTATACAAAGCAACTTGTATTCAGCCCAGCAGGCACAAGATATCAAAATAACATCAGGTTGACTTTGGACATGATGTCAGAGAGACGCTGCAATTTGGTTGAAAATAAAAATCAGGTTGACGTCAGTTTGACATTGTCTTAACATTGGGTTTTGGTCAGACAACCTAAAAACAACAAATATCAACGTCAGCCAACAATGGTTTTGGAAATCAAATTGACATTAAATTGACATTTAAATTTTGGTCACCTGGTGTTGCAACTGAAATTTAACCAAATATGTACCTGTTGGGATGTTACATATATAGATTTTATTAATTCTTGCTCTCCTTGGGAATTTAACTCATGACCTTGGCATTGCTAGAGATGTGCTCTACTTTTTGAGCTATAGATCTCTTTTAGAAATGAGCACTTCCCTGGTAATACAATGGGCAGCAACAGTTGCTAAGGCCAAACTGGTCAGTAGCACTTTAAGGCGGGACTTAGTGAAAGGTCAACTGAATTGGATTGCTAAAGCAGTGATTAGCGTAGATTCGAGAGATTGAGAAAGAAAGAAAGAAAGAAAGAATACCTCAGCATTGCAAAATTAGACTTAAACATGCTATATGCCACCAAGTCATCTATAAAGAGCATAGCATGGACCCTGTAGGGAAACAAAGACGGCCTACTCTCATACCATGAGGGTGCGTCTCAGTTCAAAGCCTCCAGCAAGACAAAGTGTACGAGGTTCCTTTAAAGTCAGCAGGCCGCTCCCTATGTGCATTGTATTGTAATTGCAGCTCTGATAAGGCAGAAATAAAAACATCCCAATCAAACGAAACCAACAACACGACAACAAAATGAAACAGACAGAATCGTTCAGAGAGAAACAGGAATTGGAACACAAAATTCCAGGTTCCTCCAGTGG
Source organism: Enteromius mattozi (assembly GCA_032359235.1). Lineage (NCBI taxonomy): Eukaryota > Metazoa > Chordata > Actinopteri > Cypriniformes > Cyprinidae > Enteromius > Enteromius mattozi. Next base: position 4,955,660 of record JAUMHE010000044.1, on the reverse strand, counting down.
CAATTGAACGAAATCCATTCTGTTGCTTTTTTTAATGGCACCTGTTGTGTGGTTGGCGTCTTATCGAGTCTCTCGTGTAGTATCCGTGACTGAGGGTTTGGCCAAGGTGGGGTTCCAGTTGGGCCTCAGCAAGAGTGGATGGGTTCTGGGCGAAGCTGGCATGCTGCTGGGTGGGCTCAGGGGTCATAGCGTGGTGCTTTGGCCCTCCTCCTCAGACACGGACTCCCCCTCCGGAGAGCTGACCGCAGCAAAGGAGCTCCGACACGGGACCACCCTGAACTCATCCAACAGGCTGTCCAGATTTACGTTGATGGAGGGAATTTCCAAACTGAAGAAATCTGCTATAGGATCATGCAAATGAGAACGATGGCCACGAAAGTGAAGCGACAAGACACGTTTACAGTACAGAGAGAAATGATGGAAATGACCATGATGAGGATGTTGAAAAACGACACAAGGAGAGAGAGAGCAAAAAGCAAATTCAGTTCCCAGAACACTGTTAGAGGCGAAGTCAGCGAAGGGTGTTGAATGTGTGTTGCAGCAGGAGAGGGGCACATCAGACTGTTTCCTAGAATTCTGCACAGGGATTCTGTTACACTGAGCCATTGGGGAGGAAGATGAAATATCTGTTTCATTTGAAATTAAACCTGTCCTGCCTCAGTGCAAAATCTCTGCTATGCTCATATAAAATATAAATAAATAAAGCTTATTGCAGTTTTTCAGAAAGTAACAACAATAGAATCAACAGTTCACCACAATCAGTGCTGGGGAATGTTAATTTAAATAGTAACGCGTTACATGTACGATGCTCCTAAAAAAGTAGACAATTCGATTACATTGTTACCTTTTATGGAAAGTAACCTGATGTTTTTATGTTATTTGGTTCCGGCATCAATTAGCCAAGGGTCTCTGTCTTCTAGAATGGTGGTTTCCTGCTCGATTTGTAGATATTTTAGGTTATTTTGCTGTGAAAAAATTATTTGTCCCTGACAAATATAGCATGAAACCACATTTTTGGATGTTTAAATGTCACACAAAGACTGCATATTCTGGAAACATATGTTATGTTACTTGTAATTGAACAATCCCAATTTTATCAGAAAAGTACCATTACTCATTACTTATGTGCCATTACCGTTACATGTTACTTATGCGCCATTAACGTTAAGTGTTACTTATGCACCGTGACGTTACGTGTTACTTATTTACTGTTACTGCTACGTTACTTATGTGCCATTACCGTTACGTTACTTATGCGCTGTTACCATTATGTGTTACTTATGCGCCATTACCATTATGTGTTACTTATGCACTGTTACTGCTACGTTACTTATGCGCCATTACCATTATGTGTTACTTATGCACTGTTACTGCTACGTTACTTATGCGCCATTACCATTACGTGTTGCTTATGCACTGTTACCGTTATGTGTTACTTATGCGCCATTATCATTACGTGTTGCTTATGCACTGTTACCGTTATGTGTTACTTATGCGCCATTACCGTTACGTGTTACTTTTGCTCATTAACTATTATGTGTTACTTATGGGCTGTTACCATTACATGTTCACGTAATGTTTGCCAAACAACACTTAACTTGTTACATGTTTGAAAGTACCGCAGCGTAAATGTAAAACGTAATGTTACTTTACTTGATGCTCAACAAGAAATATGCGCACATAATGTTATGTTACTTGTAACGCGTTACCCCCAACACTAACCACAATGAACAAAATACTCCACACATAGACAACAAGATGGGTGTAACTTGAAGATGTGGTAACATTAAGAACCTTGTCAGTGGACTATGTGGATTTATGGACTGTATCTGATTGTGATGACCTCCCCTGTGTAAGAATGAGATGGACGCAAGATGGTGTAGTTACAATTGTGGGGGCGGAGAGTTGTTCTGTTGTCCTGCGATGGACTCGACTCAAAGAGAGTTTGGTTGGGGTTTACCTGGGCCCACCTATGTGGTGGTGGGGATATAAGGAGGGGGAATGGATCACAATGTGAGGTCAGGGCCGGAGGCGTTGAGATGGACTTCATAAGCAACGACGTTGGCAAATGTGTGATGTTGCTCAGTAAGGCCATAAGCCATGCATAGACCAGTCTCACACCATGCACAGACTACACTGACAGAATGAAGAAGCCAAGGACAGCCCCGCGACTGGGAGAGAATGACAGAGCCAGAGAAGGAAGTGTTACGGTATGAGACAGAGAGCAAGGCTGCGGTAAGAGGCCCCAGATTCAGCCACAGCACCAGGCCAGACGGTGTGAGATGAGGCTATGGCACGGGCACAGCAGGTTCTGGCTTACCCTAAATGTCCCCCTCACACTCAGCCCACACTCAGTCCCTGGCCTCACACAGCTGCAAGGTGCACAACGATGACAGGGGATAAAAGAGTCATACATCAATCAGTACTCAGGAGAATGACTGACAGACACGCCTCACACCAGAGAACATACAATCAGTGCCATACAGCGGGCCACTAGAATGATACAAAGACCACAAAACCTTACTTTAGAGAAACAGTCTCACACTGAAGCTGAGAAAATAACTATAGGGTTCATACTGAACTTCAAAGATGAAGTGTGTAATTCTTTGCATGGTAAAATACTAAGTTCTACTGTATGTCAGTCTCATGTAGCCAGACTGGTCTGAATAACAGTTTGTAACGTGACCAACCGAATTTTAATTTTTTTGTATTTTGTCGTTTAGAAGCAACTTTAGAAATCTCGGTAGTAAATGTGACTGCACCTTCAGTCCTCAAAGTGAATGTAAAGTTAGCAGAAATTCAGTTGGATTTGGTGATTTTTAGCAAATTTTTCCAGTGTGACAAATTTGAATCCCTTTCGAAATCTGTGTGGGAAAATCTTTCACCCTCATGTGTAATTCCTGAAATGTGAATACACATGTACTCCTGAAAGTTGAAAGCATAAGTTTGAAGTTGATGATTTTCAGCATTTATTTCCTCCCATGTGACCAATTTAAACTCTGTGAAATCTGCATCTGGATATCTGTATATTCCTGATTGCATAAATTTCTGTTGAAATGACTGGACCCGTGAAAATTTGCTAAACAATGATAAACGTGACTGCACCTGTACCCCTAAAAGTTGAAAGTAAAGCTAACCAATCAAATTGGAGCTTATTTTCAGGGAGCTCCTTCCAATTTTGGAAGCTCCTCCAATTTTTCCAAGCAACCAATTTGTGTTTCCTATGGTATTTGTGCTTGGAGAAACAGTTCACCCTCACCTGTTATTTCTGATCATTTGGATTCTGGATGACTGGATTTGACCTCTGAAAATTGGCTAAATCTCGGTAAATATGATAGCAGATTCAGTCCCTGAAAGTTGAACGTAAAGCTAGTCGAAGATTTAATTGGAGTCAAGGACTTTCAGCAAGTACTTGCCAATGTTTACTCTTTTTTTAGATCGCAAAGAATGTAAACTCAGTGAGTTTAAAAGTTTTAAAACACTGCTTGTTTTGTTTGAGGTGTCCGGCACGTCCAACAACTTCTGGCTGAGGTAATGGCATGAAATTGGTGCAACCACCTGTTTGTGGTAGAACAGAAGATTTTTGGAAACTTTGTATGGAAAGTCATTATTTTTACAATTCCATTGGTGATGCAAATATTACACACTTCTCTTTGTAGTAAAATATATATAGTATGTCCTCGGGCTTAAAGTGAATTCCCTTTGTCTCCATTTTTAAAATATAATCCTAAGGGTTAAAAAAATAATTATCATACTATACATCTCAAAGGCAACTGAATCTATGGGCACTCCATATTTAAGACAATTGTCTTCACATTTCATAATAAGGGGATCTGGCTCCTTAAAGTCCATCGTCTGCGTAGGATGGAGAGACAGACAGTTTGAGAGAGGGACGCTGGACTCCCACTTGTGATGTTGCCACTGAGGCATGTTTACCTGTGGACATGCTCTCCCCGGGGGACAATCCGTCAAGTAGACCCTGCTCCAGGGGCTGGGGGGCCGTAGGGGGGACGGTGGGTGGCTGGGGAGGGGGTAGACTGGGTCTCTGCCTGGGCTTTGGGGTGGGTCGGGACTTTGTGAGTGTACCAGTCAGAGAGGGCGGGGAGGACAACGTATGGGGTCCCCCTAATGGGGTCTGGCCAGGGGAAGAGGTGGGCGCGTGTCCAGGGGGACAGCCCAAACTGTATGGGGAAGGGGTACTTGGGGGAGTGGGGGACAGGCTAACCGGAGACGGCTGACCTGTGGATTGGTCTGACATCCCCCCCGACTGGCCGTAGGGAACCTTGGGCGGCACAGGGGCCAGTTTCTTAGAGGCTGTAAGGAGAGAGAGAGATAAGACAAAATCAAAAATGCATTCAAGTAACATTTACTCTACGATCCTGTTTACACCTGGTATTAACATTTATTTTGGGGGATCAGATCACAGATTTAAAGGACTTTAAGGTAAAAACTGTGTGCAGTGCATCTTGGAAATTTCTTTATTTTTTATAATTCCGAAGTAAAAATAAATAATAATATTTTCATTACACCTTGAAAGCATGTGAGTGTACACATTTTAATCAATATTTATTATTATTATTATTTAGGTTCTTGAATAAACCATTCAAAATAAGTCTTTTTTAAATATTAAATGAATTATTACTTTATGAATATCATTAAGTTTTGGGGGAGTTGCACGAAATCATATTTCACAACCTGAACATTGCATTTAATCAATCAATTAATCAATCAATCTTCAATATACTTTAGACTATTTCTTCTGTATAAAACAATAAAACAATGTTGGGTTGAAAAACAATAACTCGTTTTCGCTTTGAATTAAGTGTGTTTTTCTTAACCCACTGACAGGTATTTATTATTGGTATTTATTAAGCATGAATTTACTTAATGTTGATACATTTTTCAGAAATCAGACTGAATATCTTAAATCATTTTCCTTAATGAAAACAATAAACAGTTTTGTTAAAATATTCTTGTTCTAAGAAATACAATCTTTCCAAACTAATAAGGTATAATGAGTCTTTTTCCTCATTATATCGAAACCGTTACATCATCCCTATTGTTTTTTATTTATGCCCCCTAACACATATCTAATTAATTTGAATATAAATTAAGTTGTATTCAAGTCACTGTACACATATTTCCTTTCAAATGCAGCTGCATACCAACATAATACTAATCACAGCAAAACAAGCATGTTACTTACTAAAATAACCATCCTATTGTAAAATTTGTAATGAAGTCCACCTATATCCACATAGAGTTCACAGAGTGAATACTGATGTATATAAGTGATGTATGTCATCACAAAATCCCCTTGACAGAATCAAAAATGTGTTATTACCAGATGCATACAGTGATCTGATCACCCAAAGCTGACATTACACCAGATTTAAAGACAATTTTATCATCTGTACATTGAATTAAAGAGGAATCCCAGTGGGACAAACCTTTGTGTAAGGTGTGGGGGCTGTGCTCGGCAGAGTGGGGAGACTGGCTGTTGCTCTGCTGACCGCTGACAGGGGGCACTGTTGCTCCTGACGCCTGCACAGCTTTGTGGCCAATCACAGGAGAGAGCTCCTTGCTCTTCAGAGTGCTGGAGAGAGAGACAAACATGACTGCCTGCCATCAATCTGCACCCACTGTATCATTAATGACTAACAGTGTGCAAGGACCCCTCACGTCCCCCGTCATCAAAACTAAAAACAGCCACTTAAGTGCTAAATAATGGTTTGGATCATATCAGAATGCACCTTGACATAACATTATTGACACGAACCCATGACCATTGTGCCACTGGCATCATGCTTTACCAGATGAGCTACAAGAAAGTAAACAAAATAGTGACAAAGTAGATGTGACACTTTCGTTGTCACTTGAACATCCACAACTAGAATCTGCTTTCATGTGGGCGCGATGTGATTTTTTTCAAAGACATGCGAAGGTGGATTTACACTGAGTGTTTCTCGTGCACGTCAGCAAGAGGGGGGATTGAGTGTCCTTGCCCAGCAAACACACACACACACGCACACACACACAGCATGTATCTTTAATATTACTGAGCATGTGGAGCTTGTTTTTCACTCTGACAGCTCTATTCAGGCGCCTCTCTGCTAAACTCTGGGGAAGATAAATCTATGTGCACACATGAGTCCTCTACATCTATATTCGTGCAGACATGCAGAGAATGATGCTGCAATATCTATGTGACTACATTTGGAATGAATCCTCCACATCTATGACTCAATCTCTGCAGTTCCCTGCAACGTTTGATTGAAGGCTCATGAGGGTAGATGGGCAGGGGAACCTGTGCCATTGCAATCCACAATCAACATTAGTAAAATGGCTAATATTGGCTCGACTGATGCTGAGCTCTCTAATAAAGATCTTGGATAGATCTTTATTGCATTGATGGTGTCAAGCGATGGGAATTCACGTAATTCCACTGACATACCTGCAACCTTTCAAACAACCCGAGAGATTGATGGTCCAAAAAAAGAGCATTCGTATACACAATTCCCACCTCAATTAAATTGATGGCCTACATTGCTGTTAAACGACTGAATTATAATTTGATTTTGGTAATTGTTTCATCGTTATGATGATTTGCCAGTGCATTTGGCTTTAGAGTTCTCAAATTCAGATGGTTATTAAGCAAGGAAGACTTTAATCTTGGTGAAATGATTACATTTTATGTGGCCCTGCTGTGTTTCAAAATCTAGTGAGCTGCATTGTTGTCCTTATTGTCAGCAGCTACCAAACCGTAACTGAAATGAGCACCAGTTCTGTAAACCAATAAAATTACAAATTGTGCTTTTAAGTCACTTTGTTAAACTATGGTAAATGTGACCATACCTTTAACTTTGTATATATTGGTGTATTCCTTAAAGGTTAGTAAAACAAACTAGATATCCTGCTGAAAAAAAATGCTTTGATGCTGGGATGCTGGCTTATGCTGGTCCTTTGCTGGTTTAAGCTGGTCTTTTCCTGGTTTATGCTGGTCCTTTGCCAGAGCGTGACCAGCATAGACCAGCTGGTCACGCTCTGGCAAAGGACCAGCATAAACCAGCAAAAGACAAGCATAAACCAGCAAAGGACCAGCATAAACCAGCATAAACCAGCAAAGGACCAGCATTAACCAGCATAAACCAGCATCTCAGCATCAAAACATACCTAACCAGCATATGCTGTTTTTTCAGCAGGGTATACATCTAAAATGTAGTTTTTGTCTTCAGGGAAATGAAGTCAGAGATTAAATATAGTGACTTGCACTATCCAAATGTTTGCCCAAACAACTGCTCTCTAGGACAAGAATGTATTTCCTTTTAAAACCTATTTCTGATTAGCAAGAAGGAGTAGATTTTCATGATTCACAGCTAAAGCCTAAAGTATACCCAGTTGAAAAAGCCAGCATACGATGGTTAGGTATGTTTTGAAGCAGGACTGCTGGTTTAAGCTGGTCATTTGCTAGTCCTAGCAACTAGCTCCTGCTCAGGACCAGCTTAGGACCAGCACATGACCAGCTTAAACCAGATCAAACCAGCAGCCATGCTTCAAAACATACCTAACCAGCATATGCTGGCTTTTTCTACAGTGTAATATGATGCAAATCCTTAGTGTATGCATAATGCTCAAATGTGTAGTCATTTGTATAAGTGTACAAGCATACTCCATTTGTTACTGTGCGCAAACACATGCACACTAAGGCTTTGGGCTTTAGATGTGTATAGAAAAGCTAAAGCATTTTTGCTACTAACAAGACAACCCAATATGTCCCGTTCGAACTTCCTTGTAACACTTGCAAACTATTAAAATCCCTTACATAAATTAACCATGTTATCATTGTAGCAACCTTGTTTTTTAGTGTATTATTGATGACCATTTGTTTAACCACAGTTTTACTACAAATACCATGGTAAAACTATGGTAAATGCATGGTTAATTTGTGGTTACCAGTATTTAACTCTTTTTTTGTAGTAAAACCATAGTTAATTTTCATAAGGGATCACTGACAATACACTACTATACAAACACTCCTCAAGTAAAGTGCACAAGAGATTCAACATTCACAGCTCCTCTAATAGAGTGCTGCATGGATAACACACTTTTGCAGGTTTAAACACAGTTCCCATATTGGCTAGTGTATAATTCAGGGTTTTTTTTATTCCTGACGATAGTATTTTACCTTTAAAACTCTTTAGTGAAAGTGAACTTGTAAGAATCATAAGAATCTTGTGTTGATCACATAGCTAATATTTTACAATAAACCAAAAGCCAATGGAAAAACCTGAGGGAGGCAGGGTGATGCTAACAAGTTGGCCTACAAAAATATGTCATCACTGCAGTGATGTCATCATCACACTCTACATTGTCAGACATTTGAATTAGATGCAATTTCTAAGAAATTAGCAAATGTAGAGTGGTAATCAAATTATATAATTGCAAATTGTTTTTGAGTGAATACTTAATTTTCCTTTTTCCAAAGCTATCTCAAAAGACCAGAATAAGTCTGTTTCCTATTGTTTGGAGGAGTTTTTGTGTTGGTAGAGTGCCTATGATGACTAAAATAGATGCTCATTAGGTTTTGGAACAGAGCTGGTGTTAATATTCATGCACATCAAACGTAACTCTTGACTCACAATCAATACATTCATAAGCATAATACATTCATGTCACCATATGCAGCTCCACCAATGTATTTATTTCTACCAGGGTTAAAACAAAATAAATAAATAAATAATTGAAACAAAATAAATGTTAAAGGAAATAAAATATTAAAAAACTATTTTTTTTTTTCAGCTGGCTGCCAAAGCAACATTTGAATTATTTTAAGTTGATGTACTAAACGAGCTATAACTGAAATGAAAACATTAACTAAAACACAAGAAAATTACAAAAAAAAAATTAAATAAATGAAATTTAAAGCAAGAACTGATTCAGCTATCAATGACAGCACTGATTTCTAGGTGAAGGATCCACTTTCACTAAATGCCAGTAACATCCTCAGTTGCTAGGCAACCTCAGGCTTCCCCGGACAATGAGAATGTTACGGAATCTGCGTGATGGGACTGAAAAAGCAATAACATTACAAAGCAAGTTCCAAAAACAAGATGGAAAAGTGGGAGCCAGTATGGAGTGATCTGAGGTGAGCGCTCAGACAGTGTGGGGAGCCCTGATGGCCGTCACAGTGTGTTTTGCGAAGGCGGGGTGGCCGCAGGCAGGTGGTATTTACCTAGTCAGCCTGGGGGGTCCTCTCTCGCGGGCACATGGACAGGCGGCCCACGGCGGGGGGGCGGAGGAGGGGAGGCTAGGGGGGTTTCCGAGGGACACGTCGTGGCGGGTCAGCACGAGAGGGGTTTTAATGTAGAGGGGTGAGGCAGTGGCGTCAGGCGGAGCGGCATGCGGCGCGTCACACAGGGGGCTGTGTTTGGGAAAGTGCAGGCAGCTAGGCTTGGGGTTGGAGTTGATATCGAGTGAGGAGGAGGAGGAGGAAGAGGAAGAGGACGGTGGTGGTTGGGGCTGGGGAAGGGGCGGGCCGAAGCCCGTCCAGCGCAGAGGCGGGGAAGCGGGAGGTTGGGACTCTGGGCCGGGGGCGACGGGCCGAGCGCAGGGAGGGGGCTTGGGGTAGAAGTGGTGAGGGCCGGGATGAGAGGACGAGGAAGGGTACGGAGGGGGTGGCCGCTCCTCCGCGTGGGACGAATAGACATGTGAGGAATCCGGCCGATTGGGCGACACGTCGTCTGAGCTGCAGATATTGAAAACAATAAAGAGCAAACACAGGAGAGAGAGCTCTGGTCAACTGCACACGCATGACAGCGCAACAGGAAAGTGGATGTTTAGCTCCAGCTGTGGCTTGCTAGCGTTATGCAATATTATAATACTCTCAGGATCCTTTGGTCTGCATGTGTGTCTTAAGCTGGTATGAGCATTTAGCCAGTTTAGCACGCGGCAATGAGCGACAGGTTTAGCAAACAGCAAGCTTAGCAACGAAAAAAAATGCGCCATCTGACTCCGCTGGGAGGAAAAGCACAGCGATGCATTGAAATACAAAAAAAAGAAAACAGAAAATTACACTGAAAATGACCTTGTGTCTGCGCACTGCACCAAGGCGTGAAAAAAAATCTCTAAAAACGACCAAACGTCAGAGAGAGTTTAGTGAATAGCGCTGAAACCAAGGTCTCTAAACACGGTGAAAACCCAGAGCAGTTAAACACAGACACAAAAACCCTTTCATGGCCTGAAAGAGTGTCAGAGGTGGTGGGGGGGTAAGCCAGTCAAAACATCAGCCATTGCAAACCCTAAATACAATGACTGAACCATGGCATGACCTTCACTTCATTAATGTATGTTTTGCAAATGGGCTTATGGGTTGATTATTAGTGAAACCGAATGAATAGGAAGCCACAGCAAGAATGTCTTACATTCATGAGACCAATCCTACCAAACTGTGACTGTTTAACCACACTAATGGATGATATAGGCCTGTACACACTGCAAAAATGACAACTGCGTTCAAACGCGGAAGTGAATCCTCTAAACTACCGTTTTGGGTGTGAAAAGAATAAAGGAGTCAATCCTGAAACGGCAAATTCAAAACATGCCTAAGAAACATACCGTGTGCGCTCTGTGCTTCATGTTTCAGGAGTTTAGTAAAAATTTATCCAAATTTTTATTTTTTTTTCCTTTGCCTTCGTCAGCCTGAAAATTCATTAGGCACTAAAAATTTTAGTGCGAAATTTTTATTCATCATCCTTTCCTATGAAAATGCTTGCTATTTTTTTTATGATGGACAAAAGTTTCTAAGACAGTGTGTAAACATGATTGACACAACGGAAGATTGTATTTATTTTTTAATGTGTGAAAATTTCAGACTCAGCGTGTAAGAGCCATAACTGTTTTTTTCCAAAGCATTGTTAGATGCCAATGTTTCCTGTCGTAGCTATGCAAAGATTTTAAACTAATTCTTGTTGTGATGTGATCGGCATTTAATGTGGCCGTGCTTTAAAGTAATCAATAACTGAAATGATGGAGTATTACTGTAACATTAACCCTGCCTGCATTAAATTGTTGAAAACGATTAAAGGGTTACTCCACCCGAGAATGAAAATTTTGTTATTAATCATTACACCCATGTCGTTCCAAACCCATAAAAATGTAATTTGTCCTCAGAAGGCAGTTTAGGACCTGGAGGCTTGTGACTGTCTCATTGACTGCCATGTAATGAATACTGTCAAGATCCAGAAAAGTATAAAAGACATCATCTGAATACTCCTTCTGCCATCAGTGGTTCAATCTGCTGAATGTTATCAAGTTATCATATGTTTAATGCATATGTCAGGGGTCACCAAGTTCAGTCCTGGAGGGCCGGTGTCTTGCAGAGTTCAGCTCCAACCCTAATCAAACACACCTGAAGCTAATAAAGCTCTTATAGGTATACTTGAAACTTTCAGGCAGGTGTGTTGAGGCAAGTTGAAGCTAAACTCTGCAGGACACCGGCCCTCCAGGATCAAGTCTGATACCCTCTGCTATATTTGGTTAATTTGGTGGCAGAATGCAGATGTCACACGACTGAAGTCTGTGTGTACAATACAGGATGAAGAACTCAAAAGAGTACTGACAACCGTATTCAGCTGCAGTGTGTACACGGCCATACTATCTGCACTACTAAAAAACAAAAACAAGATTTCTATCTATAGATAAAAAGAAATAATAATAAAATAAAACATTAGGTAGAACAAGGAAAGCATGAAAGAGCAGAGGAAATGATGTCATTAATACACAAATGCAGGTAAAGCAAGAGTTAATTGCTGAATGGAAAACAATGAGATTACAAGTTAGTCGATGCAACGAGTTCTACAATGAAATGCGTGTACAGTACATTGAAATGACAATGGAAAATGTGTAGAGGATGATGGGAATTGTGTTTTTTTTTACCTGCCCCTGTCTCCAGGAGGGGGCGTGGGGATTGGAGATGTGGCCAGCTCACCGGGCTGCTCGGTGATCAGGGTGTCCGCTGGAGAGCCGGGCGGCTGAGCGCTGGGAGGCGTGGATGAGGCTTTGCGGGCCAGTGTAGAGGAACTTTTGCCCTTCACCCACGATGTGTCCATGACTCTGACACCAACACTGCCCACATAAAGAACCACAAACCATCAATCACAACCACAACAACTAGATGTACTTTATAGAAACGTTAACCCTCTGATGCATGTGGCCAAATTGCCATTCATTGTCTTTAACTCGTTATTACCCATAATTCTATTTGACTGTTCTCTACATCACAAGTGTGCTTTTTATTTATGATGTAAAATTACAATTTTAAAAAGGCTGACAAAAGGGGTCAAGGTCATTTAAAAGAGAAGCCAGATGTGTAGTTCTATAAATTAGGATTATATTATTATATATTTTTTATAAAGGTTTTTGTAATCTTCTAATACATGACAAAGCACTTTATAGCAACTTGCGTAATTACAATAACATTAATTACCGTAATTGTTACTATAATAATTATAAATAGAGAATAGAATAATGATTTTGATTCAAATTTTAAATGCTACACATTTCAGTAAATCTTTTGTATAATGATAAATGTTTTTTATTGTAACTTTTTGAACATACATGCATGACTGTCTTGTTAAGCAATAGAGAAATGAAATGACTGTTAATTAAGTTATTAAAAGTGTTATCAAAAACAAAGCCACAGTATAAAAGAAAAGGTGAACGGTACCTTTGAATTTTCCTAATGCTGCTTGAAGGGTGGATAAAATAATGAGTTTAGAGAAAACACAGCGAGTTCACATTTAACAGTAATGTCTGTAGAGTAAGCAAAAGCAAACGACACGGGGACAGGGGAGGACAGCTAAACGAGAACTGTGTAGAGTGCAGTGGGGGACATATGTAGTTTGACAGTGTTTGGAGGATCAGGGCCGTCCAGAGGTGAGAGCATGTCAGCCCAAATGAGCTGCTGGCACTCATGCCTGCTGAGACACCATTAAGCCTCATTTACTCTAATTGCTTTTACCCCGAGAGCTGTGGACATAAACAATCAGACATTAGCCTCCCCTTTAACAAAACACATCAGTCCTACAATACAGTGAATCAGAGTCTAATTGTTATTTAATCTATAAAACTTGTCTCTAAATGTGTGGGAGACACCTTAGAAAGAAGTAGAAATATTTGTATGAGATTAAATATGAATGCTTAAAAGCTAAAACTTCAAGAAAAAAGTTAGTAAAATGTCATAAAAATTTTATATAAAAAATATAAACAGACATTATTTTGTAAAATATGGATGTTTTGCCAAAAAAATAAAATAAAAAAGGTGAAAAACTGAATTAACTAAGAATTTTCTAATAATTGTTAGTTTATATCTTTAGTTTATATTATTTCTTAATTTATTTTTTTTATTTTTTTGCAATATTCTGATTTTAGATCTCATGGTTCTGACTTTTTTCCTCAGATTTTTTGTTTGTTTTTGCTAAAAAAAAAAAACTTAAAAAAACTTTCATTTCAACTTTCAGTCTACATCTCACAATTCTGAGTTTATCTTACAATTCTGACTATATATCGCACAATTTTGACCCTTACATTTCACAATTCTAACTTCATATCTCAAAATTAAAGGAACAGTTCACCCACAAATGAAAATTCTGTCATCATGTATTCACCCTTAAGTAGTTCCAAACCTGTAAGAATGTCTTTGTTCTGCTAACCACAAAGGAAGATATTTTGAAAAAAGTCTGTTTTGGGTCACCATTGACTTCCACAGTAGGGAAAAAAATACTATGGAAGTCAATGGTGACCCAAAACAGCCTGTTTTTTCTAGAATAGTTTTTTAGTTTTCTTTAGTTTTCAGAATTTTCATTTTTGGGTGAACTATTCCTTTAAGTGTTTTTATCACAAATATTATAAAAAAGTAAAAAAAATCACTGATATTACTTTAATAACACAAAATCAAACTAAATACACAAATACATAACATTTTAGCAGTTAAATTAGCTAGAAATATAGTTATGACTTGCATATCGCTATTTTTTTTTTTTTTTTTTGCAGTGTAGGGGAGTGAAATTAACAACGTCTAAAAGTAGTTCCTTCCAGTTATAATGGCTTCTATTCCCCTTCCATGAATCATTTCATTAAAGCACTTGCAAAAATGCTTCCTCACAGCCTTGTATTTAATATGTGCTAAACTGGCAGCAGTAGTTGCCAAATATTTACCAGAACGCAATACTTGTCGTAAGCCAGTCTGGAGTGGGACTCTATCTAACAGAAGTCTGGATCTCCTCCTCCGTATGTGGTATTTTTCCACCTGCTGGAGCATTGCAGGTGGCATGAGTCAGAGCCTGGCACATCTGCCACGTGTCTCTGTCGATAGCGGCAGAAATCCAGCCTCCTCAGTGAATGATAAGCGAGTCGCGGCCCTCCTTCAACACTCCATCCACGTTACCATAGAGACCGTGGCAGCCCATCAGCCCGTGACCAGCTCTATTCAAATGAGGGCAGGTTGTGGGAGTCGCTGAGATGCTCCCGGAGCTCAACTCCAATTGAGAACAAATGACACCGAAAGGTTACTGGATAATGACGTGACTGACGTCCCGGTCTAAGTGAATTAGTTGCTGAACACATTAGCTATCCGCCGCTGTCTCCTCAGCCACTTTCTAATTGGTTTAAGCAGCACTATCGAACCCTGTCAGTAATAGGCTGTTACTGCAGTGATGTTTAATTTAAAAGGATAGTTCAAAGGAACGTGAAAATTCGGTTGTCATTTTCTAATGCTGATCCAAACCCATGTGACTTTCTTTCTTCTATGGAACATTAAAGATTAATATACTGCCCTAGTGAAAAATAAGTACCTGAAGCTAAGTATACTACAAATACATTCAATTAATGGTCCAGTCATGAGCGAGTCTTCTGAACCACTAACACACTTCTGGTCACCCTCATTATTTTGAAAAAAAAAAACAGTTGTGATTACATATCAGTATGACAAACAAACAAAAAATAAAACATAAAAATAAAATAAAATAAAAATAATCATTACACACTTATTGGTATTATTCTTAAATAAAAATATAAAAATAAAAAATATTATAAAAATAATATATACATATATATATATATTAACCATTACTATTATAATATTTTACTGTAAAATAAAAAAAAATTACTAACATACATACAAACAAGTCATTTAATTTTACAGTATTCCTGTTAAATTGCAAAATTAATATTTATGGCTGTCCATTTGAACATTAAACCATCAACATTTTATTTTAGCAAAAAGCCACGCCAAAAGGCATCTCTTTTATCGACAAAGTGCTTCTTTTCACGAGTTGAGGAAGATGGTTAACGCATACTGTATTAACAAACATTTTAAGCGACTCAGACTAAGAGCAGATGCATTTACTGTGATCCAAACTGCTTTGAGAAACTGAAAACACTGGATCATGAGTTGCTCATGTGCAAATAAACACAGGGCTGTGCTTCACTCAGTAACCCAGAGCACATTTATTTGCTGAATTGATTTCCAGCCTTTTTCATTTGATATTCACACTAAGCCATATTGTGAGGATTGCCAGGATATTCTTTAAAAACATACCTTTTGTTTCCTGGTAAAAAGAAAGTTGTACAGGTCTGGTACGAATGAGTAAATGACGACATTTTTGGGTGAACTGTCCCTTTAAGATTAGGGATGGTATGAGAAGCTACAGGAAGTGTGTGGGAGGGTTAGGAAGAGAGGAGAGATGGAGGAGGCAGACAGAGCCAAGAGTGCTGAACTACTTACCCATCCTTCTTGTAGAATTCCAGCATCATGTTGTCAGTAGCAACACTGAGTGGGCGGCGGCTCTGGTCGTGCTGCTGCTTGCGCTCTGATTGTTCCATATCAGGCGAGGGCATGGAGCTGTAGTTGGAGTTGTGGTTGGTGTGGACCGGGCTGCCGTAGCTGCCTGTCAGGTTGAACTCGATATCTAAGAATAGCAAAGACAAATGAGTCCAAATCTCTCAGGAGAAGACGATCGTGTGTGTGTGTGTATGAATATGTTTTCATCACTCTTTCTATCGAACCTCCAGGGAAGAACCAGTCCGCGTGCTGAATGATCGGCTCAATGATGCCCACGATTTGCAGGGACATAGTGGTCATCATTTCTGTCATGTTCCTGTAAAAGATCAAAGACCCATTTGATCTACACATAACATATTTCAA
Organism: Enteromius mattozi; assembly: GCA_032359235.1. Lineage (NCBI taxonomy): Eukaryota > Metazoa > Chordata > Actinopteri > Cypriniformes > Cyprinidae > Enteromius > Enteromius mattozi. Next base: position 4,939,459 of record JAUMHE010000044.1, on the reverse strand, counting down.
AATATATCTCAAGTAAAAATAGCATATCAAATCATAAATCTAAAACTACATTAAAGAAGCAGTACAGTCAGTTTTACACAGAAAAATTGAAATATTGTACAAAAGCCATATGAACTATATATATATATATATATATATATATATATATATATAGATGTTATATATATGTTATCATTCTTAAACCTTGACAGACATGGTCTTCAAAAATGTTTTGTATTATTTATATATTATTATGGTAGTCAATATTTTTTTTATTTGTACATTTTTAGATTTAATTTAGCTTAAATAATTTTAAGTGCTTTGCTAATTTTTTCTTTTTAATTTACTTCTTTTTTTTGTCTCTGTTTTAGCAATTTTACCACTTCATGAACTTCCATTTTTATCATACCATTTTTAATCTAATATTTATATCTTATTTAGTGCTGGGCGATGATTAATTGTGATTAATTGCATTTAAAATAAATGTCTTTGTTTACATAATATATGTGTGTGTACACTGTGTATATTTATTATGTATATATAAAAATATTCATACATGCATGTGTATATTTAAGAGAAATATGTTAAGGTTATATTTTTATATATAAAATAAATTATATGAATATAATATTTTTTAAATATATGCTGTATGTGTGTGTCTTTATATATACAAAATTAATACACACAGTATACACACAAAATATTATGTTCACAAAAACTTTTATTTTGGATGTGATTAACTGCGATTAATCATTGCCCAGCACTAATCTTATTGCAATTTTATTTCAAGAAAATTACTTTTATTAGTTTTAGGTTACATTAACAACACTGTGCTCCACAGTCATATGTACAGTAGCCTACATAATAACAGAATGAAAATTTTTTTAGTGAACCGAACCGTAAATTGCTTTGTGAATTTGTTGCTCTCCACATAAATGTAAGAAATAATTGAAATGGATGACATGCACTCACCCTTCTGAATGTGTCCACAGCAGGTTGGGTCCAAGAACTATTGCAATATTACCTGGCGTCATTTTATTAGAATCTTGATGCTCCGTGAGTTTGGCTAAGAACTTGATTAAATATCTGTTTCGGAAAAAAAAATACTTCAGTTATAATCTCAGTTTGACCAAAGGGTCTAGCCCTGTCCTGGCATTCACTCTTACATTTGCTATTCCTGTCGCTGTATATTATCAATATTTCAGCAGGTCTGACAGAAGGCAGGTGCAGTCAAACATTCAAGACCCACAGCATTTATCTGGAAACCTTGGCTAGAAGTAAAGACATGCCAAATGTTCACAGAATTTCTTTTTGTTGTAAATATAATGCATAATCCATATGAACAGGCATCCTTATTTTCTTAAAAGGAAGCTTTGTTTGAACTTAATCCTGGATTAATGATGTATTATTTATTTGTGTTGCTCTTAGTCTTGGGCCATATCAATCAGGGCAAAATGAAAGGCTGAATTTGTCTTGGCCAGAAACAGTGTCTGTATAGCTGGCACACTAAACAGGTTGAACCGAAGGACATTTCCGAACTGTTCTCTGTAGAGCTAAATGAACTCTGATTATTTCAGAAACATGCCCACTTCCTGTCAGTGAAGGAGCTGCTGCATCGCTCAGGATATGACAGAGATTTGACACTACTCTCTTCTAATGAGCTCGTGCATTCGTGACTCATTCAAAGACAAACGCCTCGTCAGAAATAAAAAAAAATAATAGGTAAATAACAAGCACCACGCACCTGAAGTTGTTCAGATTGTCTGCTGGTAGTTTCTCACATGTACACAAAAGAGCTTGGAGTCTTTTATCCATATCTTGAATACTAGACAAAAGACACGGAGAGATGCGATAAGGTACAGTATACAGAATATAAATAAACTTAATCTGTTTTTTTTTTTTTTTTGCACAGTGCTATTAACAAACATGCTAAAATATTAGCATTTGCTTGATTTTGTCTTCCATTGTAAGTTTTGTGTTAAATTCAGTATAAAAACTATTACACTAGTAGTTTACCCAGTGCCGGCCCGAAGGGTTGTGGGGCCCTAGGCGAAATAAAAAAATTGGGCCCACTGGTGTAAAAACAGTGAGAAGAAAGCACAAAAAAGACAATTTTAAGATATATAAGCTGCTGAATAAACACGGAGGTAGCACAATCTGAGTGGGTAGCACAAAACATCAGAACTTTGACAACAGTTATGGATATACAACTTATGAAACATATCAAGCTTAATATTCATATTTATATGTAATTCATAATATACTACTTTAATGAGCTGTCATTAGTCCTGTCCCGCCTGCACCGCAAACCCAGTTATGATGGGGCTTAACTACCTCACATCAAATAAAAGTCACTCCCTGATATTTTTGTGATGTAAATGTCATAATCTATTAAAACAATTATTTCATACACAATCCCTTTAACTTGTTTTTACCATGGTTTACCTATAGTAACCGTGTTTTGTGATTGTATAATCACGGTTAATTTTCGTAATAGCCTTTTATAGGCTATTAATTTATATATTTTTTATATATATATTTTACAGCATGTACTTTTGAAAACGATTAGGCTATAGGCTAAACTAAATACAAAATGTCTTGGTTACATAGGCAACCCTCGTTCCCTGAAGGAGGGAATAGAGACGTTACGTCAATAACTGACGCCATGGGGTCCCGCCTGGGAGACCAATCGACTCTGACTTTTGGAGAAAACGCCAATGGGAATTGGGCAGTGGATTTTGCATGCGAAGCCACTCCCCCAGACATCTGGGTATATAAGATGGCGGCGCACAAACCACCATTAGCTTCCTGCTGAGGAACAACATGCCAGGACCGACGGGAGGGGAAAGAAACCTCTGTCGGACATAGTTCATTCTACTCCGCTAGCCAGAACTAAGGGGCAACGGAGGACCAGAAGAATGCTTCGGAACAAATGGACGAAGTGCTCGGATCCAGAGGAATGGCGCTGCAAGCCCCCCCGGCCTCCCGGATTTACCTGATGTTACCCAAAACATGGGAGCACACGGGGTCTAAGCGAAGATTGTAAAACCTGGCAAAGGTGTTGGGTGTCGCCTAACCCGCAGCTCTTCAGATGTCTGCTAGAGAGGCGCTGTGCACCAACACCCTGGAGCCCATCTACCAGATCATGGTATGCTGCGATGGCAGTGACGTAAACTTTCAAAATGGAAGGGCACAGCCTCCCTCACTGGCTGAAAGGCGTACTTGAGAAGGGCCAGGGGCCAGCTGTGTGCCAGTGCATCCATGCCGAGGGGGGCCTCAGTCAAGGAATAAAACAACCGGCAATGGGCGGACTCCTGGGAGACAAACAGGTCTACCTGAGCCTCCCTGAATTGACTCCAGATCAGCTGGATCGTCCCAGGATGGAGTCTCCATTCTCCGGGAAGGGTGAGCTGTCGTGAGAGCGCATCGGCTGAACGATTCAGATCGTCCGGAACCTGAACGGGTTGATTTAAACCGCGAGTGACTCCAAAGGAGGAGATGGCGGGCAAGTTGCGACAGACACCGGGAGCATAGACCACCTTGTCTGTTGATATACGCTAGTGTCACAATGTTGACGGTCCTGACCAATACATGGTTGTCCTGCAGCATCGGCCGAAACCGGCGCACGGCAAGCAGTACTGCCAGCAACTCGAGGCAATTGATATGCCACAGCAGTCGGGGCCCCGTCCAGGAGCCCGAAGCTGCTTGCCCGTTGCACACAGCGCCCCAACCTGTCAGAGAGGTATCTGTGGAAACCACAACATGCCTGGACACCTGTCCTAGAGGCACTCCAGCCTGTAAGAACACAGGGTCCGGCCACGGGCTGAAAAGGCGGCGACACTCTGGGGAAATGCCTATCCGGAGCATGCCACGGCGCCATGCCCATCTCAAGACTCGGCAACGCAACCAATGCTGCAGCGGTGTCATATGTAACAAGCCGAGCGGCGTAACTGCGGCTGCGGCTGCCATATGCCCCAGGAGCCTCTGAAAAAGTTTTAGAGTGACCGCTGTCTTGTGCCAAAAGGCCACAAGGCATTTCAACATTGACTGTGACCGTTCGTGTGTAAGAAGAGCAGTCATGTTGACCGAGTCCAGCTCCATGTCGAGAAAAGCCATCGTCAGAAGTGAGGAAACTTCCAGACCCAGAAGCACATGGTCGGAACGACATCCCGGAGGACATGCTCGACGACTGTGTAACTGCTATAATTTTTGCTCTTTTAGTAGACCGGGACTGCCAAGGGAAGGACCGCCACACAGCTCCAGCACAGCCTTCTCCACTGAGGTGCAGGACACACCGGTCAAGGGCTCTTCTTACAGCAGGTAAGTTTTTTCTTCTCCAGTCTTCTTCCAGTCGGGACCCCATGATGTCAGTCAATGACGTAACGTCATAGTGACTGACTGAAAGGGAACACATATATTATAGGGCCCCCAGAGTTAGATGGGGCCCTAGGTGACTGCCTGTATTGCCTGTTGGACGGGCTGGCACTGAGTTTACCGATTGTAAAACTAAAAAGTGGGTTACTAATACATCATTAGTAGTATATTTACTTCATAAAGAATACTTGGAAAATATACTTAAACTTTATTTATCTTTTTTGTAAGAGTTTTAGAATTAACAATCCATATTTGCTATGAAAATTAACCACGGTTTTACTACACACACATGCACACAAAAACATGTTTAATATAGTTAAACCATGGTAACCACAAATTTCAAAAACAAAGTTTTGCATAGTTTAACCATGGCATTTGTAATAAAACTGTGGTTGAACAAAAGGTAACTAATGTGGGAAAAAGACATGGTTACTAAACATTTACTATAATACAACCAAAGGGGGTTTCTTCTGAGTTTAACATTAGTGCTTGTTGCTAAGCTAACATAATCTACAAACAAACAAATATTAGGATAAGATATTGTAATTCATTTATCTGTAAAGCATACATAATATTGTAAGAAGGTATCTCAGAAAGCAGTATACTGTAAACTTTCAGTGTCTTAAATGCTATCCACCTTTCCTGCTGAAAAAAACAGCATATGCTGGTTAGGTATGTTTTGAAGCTGGGATGCTGGTTTAAGATGGTCCTTTGCTGGTTTATGCTGGTCATGTGCTGATTTATGCTGGTCCTTTGCTGGTTTATGCTGGTCATGTGCTGGCAAAGAGCAACATAAACCAAGAAAAGGACCAGCATAAACCAGCTTAAATCAGCATCCCAGCTTCAAAACATACCTAAACACCATATGCAGTTTTTCTCAGCAGGGTTACTTTTCCTCTTTACAGCTGGTTTAGTTTTAGAAAGGATTTGACCCCTTCAGCTTTTCAAGCTGGTCTAATTAGCTAAAACCAGCTGAACACCAACTTGGTCATGCTGGGAGATGTATTTTTGCTGTTTTTTTAACACCTAAAATATCTTAGAGACATACTGCACACTCTAAAAATACTTCTAGATGAAAACAAACATCATATAGACATATCTGTGATTTTGCAATGGTATAAAAATAGCAAATGGTACTGCGTAATGGGGTGTGCATTGGGGTAGACCATCAATACTTACTTTGAAGCTTGAATCCATTCATCATAGAGTTCAAAGGACATTAGAGGTTCGGGAAGTTCACGAAGATAAGACTTCAACGCTCCTGAGGGAAGCAGATGAGGAAGGAAAGAGGTCAGAGGGAAGGTGAGAGGCAGGGACACGGTGAAAGAGGGAGGCACAGCACATGTGATAGGACCTGACTGGAGGTGTGATATTCTCTGCCTGTAATACTAAAGGGAAGCCTGACAAATGAGCTGTCAAAAGTCACAATCAGCGTGTAGCTGTGGGCTCCTACCTGATGGCTACTAGGTCACACCTCAGGCCCAGAGTAATGAGATCAAATTAACCTGGGACAGAACTTAACGCCAACTGCCGTGGGGTCTGAGACATTGTAGCTGCACTCCACTAGAAGGACACTGCGTGAAGATCAGTGGATATTTTAAAAGCTAAGAGGAGAGAGGCAGATGCTCACCTGCGATGGCATGTGGGTCGGCCGAGTACTCCTGCACATCCAGAACCCCACAGTCCAGAGATGCCTTCAGTTTCTTCAGCTTGGAGGCCGAGGGGGCCACCCGAAATAAACCCTAAAGTGACAGGAAGAGTGAATTTAGACCGTTTTGGTGGTAAAATACCAAGCCCTGTTCCTGTTCCCCTTAGCACTTGTGGAATTTCTTGTTCATTTTTGCAATAGACTTGTGGTTCTTATCCTGGAGGCCAGGGCCCATAAGGAAGTCTTTACAAACTTTCAAAGTGGCCACGAGATAGCTAAAAAGTATTTAAATTAATAAATGCTCAACAATACATATTTTAAGTAAATTTAAGTGAAGTTCAAGTATATTTTCTAAGTATGCTTTATGTAGTAAGTACACTGATATCAAGTACTAACAGTATACTTGTACTTTTTCAAAAAATAAATGCGTGTACACTGTATTTATATATACAGTGTACACGCATTAATTTTTTACTAGTGGCCTAAGACTTTTGCACAGTATATATATATATATATATATATATATATATATTTATATAATGTGAAA
>JAUMHE010000044.1:4900249-4932500 GCA_032359235.1 Enteromius mattozi | reverse complement strand
AAATAACCCACTTAAAACCATTTTTTGTTGGTGAAAATACTAGTGGCCTAAGACTTTTGCACAGTACTGTATATATACAGTTCATTTGCAAAAAACAATAAACGGCACTTTAAAAAAATAATAAGCTGATTGGCATGCGTTATTCTTCACGTATAGTGCGATCTAAACCCTGAATACATTTTCTCAAAAAAGCCGGTATAAGTCGAGTTCACATTTTAAAAGTAAAAGTCACCCTTTTAATTAGCTAAATTATTACTCATACACTAAAATAATCAAATTAGATAAACTAAATTTATATTTAAAATGTTCTTATTAAAAGACATGTATTATAATAAATTACTATAATGACCTTATGTAACATAAAGAAAGAGTTCTTAATTGTGAGTAATTTGTTAACTTTTTATAGTTCATACAGATTTTGTGAATGACATGCAAAGCAGCTAATCGTGATTATTTTTAGGTGTCATTTATGGGCATTTAAATAAATAAATAATTCAACAAAGGCAAGCATTCAACCATATTAAAATATTAATACAATAACTGTAGGTGGTCTGTGGATGTTCCACATGATGCTGAGACTATAAAAACCCTAGTCACTGCTACTACAACTGGACATGATCACCTGTCAAGGTGAAAATCACACAGATCTTTCCAGGTTATATATATACATCATTTCAGGTTATCTACAGCGTAACGTCTATGCATGTCACCTGTGAAATGCTGTTAATTACCACAGACAATAATTTTCACACATCCCTCAGTTTGTAGAAACAAACTGCATTTCCAGGTATAAATCAGCCATGCTGAGCTATTTTTCCAGCAGTCTCGCACCTCTTCCTCCATGCCACATTCGAGCAGCATGGTGACGCATGCCTCAATAGGAAATGCAATCTCCCTGCCACTGATGGCTAGATGTTCCTCTAAGGCCTTTCCATACGATGGCTTCTCTATCCAGGCCTCTGAAACACAACGTGATTTGATATTAAAATGCAGTCTCCAGGAAGCAATAAGAGGACACACGCAACAGAAAGAAGTTTACAGACAGACCCACATACTTGAAAGCCACCACTTAACCAAACTTGTACGCTCGGATATTAAAGTGGAAGTGGAGAGTCTCACCCTGTTGAGCTTTGATCTGTGGCAGCACACTCTGCAGAATCTCCAAAGACTTCCTGTGATACTCCGCCTGAACCTCTATGAGCTACAGCAAGACCAATAAGAGGACACACACATGTCGTAAGCCATTCCAACCGAAATTACACACTTCACCTTTGGTGCTCAGAGGTACTTGCCGTTTGAAAGTAGTTTGCATAGTCTATTTCTTTGGCCACAAAGTTGTACATGTCCGCTGATAACTGGTCCTACAGAGAAGAAGACATGTAGGTCTATATTATCATAAATATTAAATATTTTCTCATTTAAAAAAGGGAAGAACATTTTAAGTTGGAGATTATAGGGTAAGAGTAACATACACATTTTGTTAGCGCACATTTTTGTGGTAAACAATTAATCTATGCAAGTCAATCCAAAAAAAGAAAATAATCTTTAATCCAAATCTGAAAATGCTCCTCCCCTCTGATGACATCAGTTTGACGGCTTGGACGTGAGCCTGATATCATTAACCACACCCCTCCAACTGTGTCCATCAGTGTTCATTTCTGAATGAAATTCCTATTTTACTACATCCAATAAACTCACAGTAGAAAAACAAGCCACGCCCTCTAGTTTCCTCATTCAATATTCAGTTTATCTTGGAAGTACTTCACAACACAGAAGTAAAATTGTAAAATTGTAGCAGTAAAAAGTTACGCGGCCTTTAATTAAACGTGGAAGAAAGAGTGAAAGGAATCGTCACCCTGCAGATTTCCATCCGATTGGCCGTCTCCTCCATTTCCTCTCTCAGGGAATCAGACTTAGCTCCGCCCAGCTGCACATTACTAGGGTGACCTGAAGATTTGGATGACTGTTGCCACCTAGAGGTCAGGAGGACCAATGACACTGTCTGAGCACAATGTGGGCAATGCAGAAGAATCAAGGAATCAACAGTAAAATTGCTCATAGTTCATACCGTGTCCTTGCAGAATCCATGTCCAGAACGAGTTTGGCTAAATGTTTTCGCTGTTTCTGAATGTTCGGAATTTCCACCTAAACAGCAAATCATGTCCGTAGGAAAAGAAATTAATCAATACAACCTTCGTGCACAAAATTGTAAGCATTTAGGGATTAGCATCTACCCTTATAAAGTCCACTGTATCTTGTTTCATGTGCATATATTTTTACACAAAGGCCACAAATTACCTAACTAACCTGCTGCATATGTTTCCCCCCTTAATAAAAACTACATAGCTTTGATCATAAAAATAATCATTTAAATTAAGATATTATTGGGAGATACAGAGTGAAAATTTATGTTTACATGAATTTTATGTATAGTAAGTAGTCTGTTATCGGTGTTGGGGAGTAACTAGGTACATGTAACAGAGTTAGGTCATTTAATTAGAAAATAAATGTTACGAATGAAAAAGTTAATGATTGCAATGTTTTCACACTGATTTCTCTGCAAATTGCACTGACTGCTCTAAAATAGAAGACCACAATGCTTCTTTGATTTGAAACTGAATTACAATTTTAAAACGTTCATTAGAAATTTACAAAAGCCATCAACTTGTAATCTGTATTCTATTACATTTTCAAAATAACCTTCACAATGCTGTCTGTTATACTGTTCCCAATATCTCCCTGATTTATATTGCTTTCATCTTTCCTTTTGGCCATATAAATATCAGCAGCTGCACCAAAATGCTTTATTTTTTTCTGGGCCTCTAAATAAAACTGAGGTGTTTTTTCCTCTTTAATTTTAGGCTCCATTTTCTTCTGTATCATACTATATGAGCCACTGAAACCTGATGTATCAAATATGATACTCAATTTAAAAAAATAGCTTATTCTTACTAATATTTCATATGTCATGGTTACATGCAGATAAAAAGGATGCAATATGTGTATTACAGTGTAACTTTGACAGGAAAAACAGGCTCACCTCAGCCAGCACATACAGAGGCTCCACAACATCTCTTTCAATCTGAAACTCAAAGACGAGCAGCTCTTGGGCCAACTTCTCCTCTGTGTCACCGCAGAGCTTCAGCATCTTACTGCAGATGGAGACCACGGGTTAAAGCAGTCAACCAAACCAGGGCTGCATCCTAATCATAAACTTCTCAGTGAATATCCCGGAAGATCTCAAGAACTTTAAGGGGTCATATGATGTGATTTCAAATTTCCTTTCTATTTGGAGTGTTACAAGCTGTTAGTGCATAGATAAGATCCCAAATATTAGAATTTATTTAGCGCTTTTACAGAGGACAGACTCCTAAAACCTGGAGAGTAGTCTATGCTGGCTGTGCACAGAGACAATAAAGTGGAGGAATTCTACCTCTGCAAGCACAGTCTGGCGCTTCTGACTCACAACCTTTGAGTAAGTTAAGTTTTCTTATTAAAAGAACCTGTTTCTTACTATTCAAACACGAGTTTTGAGCAGTGAAGGGTAGTGCTCGCTTGTTGTCCGGCCACTAATGCAGACATGGTGTTATGTTTATGAGGCACGATGCAACGACGATGCAAATTCGACCAATCAGAGTGCACCTCGCTTTTTTAAAACAATGAGCTTTGTACAAATCGACCCATTTCAGGAGGCGGGGCTTAGAGGAGAAACAAAAATGTACAGTATGTGTAAAATATTGTGTTTTTTTGCACCTTAAACTGCATAAACATTGCATTACACCAAATACACAAAATAACGTTCTTTTCAGGAACATCATATGACCTCTTTAAATGTGAGCAATAACTCCCCAATATATTTTGATGTTGATGTCAAAGGGTGTGTATCTAATCAAATTCTATATTTTTGGTGCTATTTCATCTGTCCCTTGGTAGAAACTATCCAAGTGCAAACCAATGCTGGTTGCATGACAAGAGACATTTAGAAAACAAACCCGGACCACAACTGAATAGGGTTTATCAGATACCAATCGCCCCTGCTGGTTGGTTGTAGTAATTACACCACCTGGCTGAAAAAGAAAGCGGTTAAGCTAGAAGGGATACAGCTATGGCTGTAAGTGATGCAAAATCTCGCTGGATAGACAGGAAGAAAGTAAAAGAAAACAATTACATTGAAAGTAAACAAGACAACTGGTGAGCTAATCAGCTTATGTCGTGTCAAGTCTTTTTTAACCAAAATCTCACCAGATGGACAGGAAACAATTAAATGGACAGTGAAGAAGACAACTAGCAAAGTAGATTTTTATATCCTCTATGTTCACTGTTTCAAATGACTTTAATAACATTTTACTATTTTACCTGCTTCTGGTGATTTTGTGGAATATTTTGTATTTTATGTAGATATTGTCAAGTCTGACAATCTTTACTAAAACTAAATCTAAAACAATAAAATATTAAAATAAAGCTGAAATAAAACTAATAATATAAATCTAATACATACGAAAAGAACAACAAAAGAATGTTGCAACAAAAGCAAATAAGATAATCTTAAAATGAAAATTATTATAATACAATTCAGTATCTTTCCTAAAATATTACATCAGTGAGTGTGAAATGAGTGAAGTGATATTACTGAATCTGAACATATCACAGCTTTTTTGGCATCACTTCCTCAGCTCAACCTGGAGCCATTTGTATTGCCATTTTTTTAGTGTACACTGACGTCCCATCTGTTAATTTTTACATTTTAAGACATTTACTTGAGAAGCAAAATCACATTCTGGAAGACAAGAAAAAATATCCGCCAAAGAGGAAAAAGTAAAGTTTTTAGAAAAATTATGCAGGTCGTAAGTCTTGTTTTCAGAAAAAATTGATAGTCTAGACTAAGAAAATACACTTACTTTAAAGTGAAAACAACTTCTAGCAGATTTGTTTTTGTCCTTGTCTTCCAGTAAACAAGACTTACAAGGAAATGTATCTTGATTTAAGAATGTTTAGATATTTGTGACCCTGGAGCACAAAACCTTAAGTCTTAAGTTGCTGGGGTATATTTTTAGCAATAACCAAAAACACATTGTATGAGTCAAAATTATAGATTTTTCTTTTATGCCAAAAATCAGTAAATATTATGTTCCATGAAGACATTTTGTAAATTTCCTACTGCAAATATATCAAAACTTAACTTTTGATTAGCAATATACAATATGCAAAATACTAAGCAAATGGCTTTTTGCAATGAGGGTTTAAAAGCATAATTCTCCACTGATTCCCATTCGACTGTAAATTATAATACAGCCCAAGGGAAACAGTGTGAAAATCATCACAGTACAAAGACAAACTCACCCAAGAAGAGAGTCGTCTCCTAAAACAGCTGCTCCCTCCACCATACACTGAGCAAGTATCGTCAGGGGCAACTTTTTCTGTTCAGGGAAAATCACAATCAAGCTGTTATGAGTGTAATTAATTGCCGTCAGAAAACAGGAGTGTGAGGTGTGAGAGCAGATGTACCGAGGGAGATTTGACTGATCTCTTGTCTATATCGGTGCCTTGTTGTCCCTGCAGACAGGCGGTCAGCTTCTTATGTGTGCTGTGAGAGACCTGCTTTACCAAGTCTAAACGCTTCTCCACCTGAAAGCAAAATAAACACATGTGAAGCATATGAGCAGTGCAGTAGAAGATAAGTGCGGTAGATTAAAGGGTTAGTTCACCCCAAAATGAAAAATCTGCCATTAATTACTCACCCTCATATCGTTCCAAACCTGTAAGACCTTCGTTCATCTTCAAAACACAAATTAAGATATTTTTGATGAAATCGGAGGACATCAGACCCTCCATAGACAGCAATACAACTGAAATGATCCCCCAACAAAGGTCTTCCGGGTTTGGAACGACATGAGGGTGAGTAATTAATGACTGAATTTCATTTTGGGTTGAACTAACCCTTTAATATATACAGCTTGTGTTCACACTGATTTGATTTCACCTCACCTGCAGCAGGTCTTCGCTCAGTACCTCTGTTTTTTCTGCCCTGTAATATCAGAGAGAAGAGGCATTTAGGTGTTGCACTAACAAGAGGCTGGATAGTTTTGCTAAGCACACATTATGAGAGCACCTCTATCAGGGGAATGACTATAAATCCCTTCAGTAATTAATTAAAAACAAGTTATTTAAGACACATATATGCAAAAAACACATACTGTGCAGATTTTTGAATGGATTTGGAGAGCAGCCTCATTAATTGCCAGTTAAAGGCAGTTAAAAATACAATAAAAAAGTAGCGCTGTCAAACGATTAATCACATAGAAAATAAAAGTTTGCGTAATATTTGTGTGTTCTGTGTATATTTATTATGTGTATATAAATACACACTCAGTATATATTTAAAAAAAAACATTTACATGTATTTACATGACTATTTATATTCATACAATCTATATTATAAATAAATAGATTTAATATATAAGCATATATATAATTTATAATATATAACTTTTTTCTGAAATATATACATGCATGTGTTTGTATTTTTATGCAATTAATCATTTGACTGCACTAAAAAAAGTTCTATTATAAATAACTTTATCCTATACTACAGGATAGTATGTCTAGTATGTCAGTATGTCTTTTTCTAAAAAGTTACAAATTTTATTTAGCAAGGACGCTTTAAATTGATCAAAAGTGACATTTATAATGTTACAAACAATTCTATTTCAAATAAACTTTCTACTGATCAAAGAATCCTGAAAAATACATCACAGTAATTATTTCTTGAGCATCAAATTATCACATTAAATTTATTGCCGTCAAATGATTAATCGTGATTAATTGCATTAATTAAGAAAAATATGTTAGTTTTATATATTTAATATATTTATATGATATAATTTATGTAAATATAAATATATGCATGTAAATAGATGTAAATATTTTCAAATGTATATGCTGCCTGTGTGTATATTTATATATGCATAATAAATATACAAAGAACATTCTGTAAACAAAAACTTTTATTTTGAATGTGATTATTCATTTGACAGCACTAAATGATTTCTGAAGGATCATGTGATGCTGAATACTGGAGAATTTATGCTGAAAATTCAGATTTGAAGAAATAATAGAAATAAATTATGCTTTCAAATATGTTCATATAGAAAACAGCTATTTTAAATTGCAATAATATTTCACAATATTACTGTTTCACTGTATTTTTGATTAAATAAATGCAGTCTTGGTAAACAGACTAAAAAACATTAAACGGTAGAGTATGCATGCATTTTCCTTCCAAAAAATAAACTTTATTTACAAGAAAAATAAACAAGCAAGCCAGGCCAGATGAGAAATAGTAACGTAAAAGTAACGTAACATATTAATTTCCATAAAAAGTAACTTAATAGGCCACATGTTGAACTTCTAAAAGAAACTACAAAACCAGCTAATAGAACAAGATTAGAACTGGTTCTTCCCTTATTAATATTGTGTCTATTGATACCAGACCATTCAATTAATCTCGCCTGAATACTCACAATATCATAAGAATAAAATCTCAACAGTTTCTACTTAACTAGAGATTAACTACTTTAAGGAACTTTTTGCAAATGAGTGGAGGGTCAACTCCGCCTCCTCCAGCTCGCATACATTCATGAGCTATGAAAATCAATAAAAACAACTTTCACAGTCCCTTATGAATGCGCCATATTGAACTCTGGCCATTACATATTCACAATGAATCACAGCGAGGATGCAGAGCAGGTTCTGTTTCTGCTGAGCCTCAGATAAGCAGCATGACCCATATGGCGCTCGCATACATACAGAAGAGCAGGTTGCCATGGCAGCAAATGCTGAATGCGAATGAAAATAGACACCAGCACATCTCCTTCCCATCCACGATGACTGTGACTTGTTTAAGTGTAATAGAGGGTCTTGATGTAGAAAGAGGTGCATTTTATGTCCAAGGCATAGACAGCAGCATGCATGCTTTTTTTTTTTAAAGAGACAATTTTAGAAAAATTATGTAATATGAAATAAAACTGAATCACTGCTATAATTACAAAAACATGTATTGTGTACGTGCTTGAAGAATGTTATAATATTATGCTGTGAGTATTATAAACAACATTGTAATTATATCTTAACATTTTAAAAACATTTTAACATTTTAAATAAAAAAAGGTGTGGAAAAGCACTTCAGTGTACATCATGGACATGCATAAACCAATAAAATGTACGCCTTCAATGCATTCTATATCTTTCAATATGCAGATCAAAGCATCTGTCAAATGCTCAAATATAAAACTGACATAAAATACCTCAAAAATGTCTGTGCAGCTATCTTTAATGATGAATTAATTAGGAATATTGACCCACAAACATAATATCTGTAACAGAAATTTTTGCATGCACATTACACAACACTTTTGGAGGCATTTTTATGACCCTAAACAAGAAAAAGTCAACAAGAAAAGAATCATAGGTTAACCATTTCCAACAACTTGAACCCCAAAATGTGTCAAACTGACCTGCAACACAATCTAGTATTTCTTCAACAGTGAGAAAAATCATATTGGCATCTAATATTTATTTGGAAGACATATTAATGATCTAAATTCATTAAATTAATATTTAAAATACTTATCTTAAACGTAATATAACATGTATTTAATATTCAACTATGTTTAAATGAATTAAATATATAGATGAACTGTTGTAGGTTTAAGCCATACTTAGAAGCTTTCTTTCTGTCTTTTCATTCAGCTTTACTGCATAGGGTCTCTGAAGGTTAAAAAAGGTCATGCCTGACTTTTGAAAGTTTAAAGTTTTAAAATATTCCCATTTTGCACATTTTAGAGCAAATAATAATTAAGAATAATCATCCAAACAACAGTTTTCAATTTCATTTTTTGCCCTTACTAAAATCAGTATGCTTGTTTTCCTTCTGTTGGTGACTCATCACTCAGTCTGTCTGTTCACTTTGAAGACAACATGAAACAGACCCTATTGACTAGCCATAGAAATGTCCCTAGTCTTCTAGTGTATGACTCATCAGTGCATATTATTGTATAGACAGAAAAGTGATTTCATAATCTTTCAGTAAAAGTCTCTAAACTGTCTATGTTTCTTCTGACGTAATGAAGTATATATATATATATATATAATGCACATTTTCGACTCTATTGTGATTAGCTAACTAGCCAGTTTACATGAGCAGACATACTACACTGATGAGACCAGATACACTTAATTCACTAACAGCCTACGCTTAAAGTGACACTCCACTTTTTTTGAAAATAGGCTCATTCTCCAACTCCCCCAGTTAGTAAGTTGAGTTTTCCCTTTTTTGAATCCATTTAGCCGATCTCCGGGTCTGGTGATAGCACTTTTAGCATAGCTTAGCATAGATCATTGAATCTGATTAGACCAGAAGCATCTTGTTTAAAAATGACCAAAGAGTTTTACTGACCAAGAGTTTTTTTTAACTCGGGGGTAGTTGGAGAATGTCACTATTTTCAAAAAAAAGTGGAGTGTCACTTTAATTCACTTATTAAATCTCCCACATTTAACTATTTTATTAAACAGCAGTGTTTTTGTTGCCATACAATGACTGTAATGCACAGACTCTAAAACAAAATCAGTGTTATGAAATTCTCTTCTCCTGTTTTCGAGCAGCAGTATCCCCCTGTTTCAGGTCGATTGATTAAAAAAAAACAAAAAAACGAAACCCAGGCTGCCTACAACAGATGCTTGAAGCTGAACCGCTCTCCTACACTGCAAATTTCCCAAGGCAAAGACAAAAACAAACAAGCGGCCTGGCAGAGGAGAACAGATGATGCATGTGAATGACCTAGTGCTCAGTGAGATGGGCCTGCTGGGGCCGGGCCAGAGATGAGGCACTGACTGGGGACTTGTCCCGCACACATCTACTCGGCCCGTCAGGAGACTCGCCAAAGCTCTCTTCCAGTCTCTCTTCAACATGACTCACGGGCAGCAAGACTACTCTCAAAGATGCCAATTAGTCTGCAAGCATCTTGAAGAGCTGTTTCTTTTTATTAAGGTGGTTGCACTGCATTGCATTGATATTTCTCATTCCTCAGTATTAAACTTCTGAAATTAATTCAGCGCTAGACACATAGATCATTTTGGCCTGAAGTGGGCTGTGCTCTTTGAAAACTTGTGAAGACATTTAACAATTCTAATCTTCCATTATCTTTACACAATGCCACTCCCATCGCAAACCCCCATTTGTGTTAAAAAAACTACTGTTAGGAATTAGTTAAATCGCACTGTATGAATTTATCAGATAATGCCATGCAAATGACGTTTTCTAGTGAGATCAGGTTGGTTTAGACTGATATTAAAAGCCTCAGGTAATTTCAAATTAAGGTGTTTTACCAAATGGACTTGAATTTAAAAAGCCCCAAATTACTATCAAAAAATTACACTTTTAAGGCATTTGACAATATTTTATTAAAACAAGTGCATATTTAGCAATGCTATGACAATGTTACTATATCTCTGTTCTCTGATTTTAAATAAATCAAGGAAAGCTGTATCAAAATTACTCAATTAAACTTTTTATCAATTAAATACTTGACAGATTAATTTGATGAATTACTAAACTAATTGTTTCCATACATCAATTATACCAAACATATGTATAAAATATTAATTATATTTCCTAAGCAACAGGATTACTTGATATACAAATCTGTATTTTATATCCAATTTATATATTAATTAGGGCTGTTAAATGATTAGTGAGTTGTTTATACTGTGTATATTTATTTATGTATAAATACACACACATGCATGCATTTAAGAAAAATATGTTTATGTATTAAATGTAATTATTTATAATCTAAATTATATGAACATAAATATAGATATGTTAATATTTTCAAATATATATATATATATATATATATAACAATTAACAAAAAATATTCGGTCATATCCAACAAATATCCAACATTTTCGACACACACAAACAACATATTCTGGAAACATGGGTTAACAAAACTTACGATGACAAGAGGTGTTACGAACAAGGATCAGAGAATGTAGGTAGAAAAATTAGCATACTTTTAAATCTACACCTGCTGTGGTGTTTCTTATTTGTCATCTCTATTTTTGGTCTGTGCAATACTGAAAAAGACTCTGTTCACCACAGGCTGTGAAGACAGTGCTGCTTTTAACAATGTTTTTTTTAAAAATGAATTTATGTATCACGTTTAGGCAAGAAGGCAACAAATTGGCAACAAAATGTGAGCAGTTCTCTAAATGTGTACTATGACCATCTTTCATACACATCCCTCTAATACCTGAAAAACCGAGTGAATAAAATCCCTTCCATTCAGGTCTATTATGAGCCCTGTCCGATCCCAGCCAAAGAATTCCAAACTCGGTCTGTGCACACGGCACTTCCTGTGTGAGCGGGCTGGTGCCTGACACCGAGGGGACTGCAGGAACAATGTGTGTACGGATGGCCCTAATCACAGACCTCAGAACAGTCAAGAGAGCATCCACACAGACTTACGCCCTTTCTCCTAACCACTTCCTGTCCTGTCTGCAAAACCTCTTCCTGCAATTGTGACTCGAGTAGAGCCACACCACTGCCGGGCCGATCCGCATAATAGCCATTCTACTGCTTTTATTTAAAGCCAGAATGAGACTTTATCACTGCAGAGAAGAATAGTGCTGCTATCTGGGCTCTTATCTGATGCCAACAGCCCTGTGGTGGAGGGATTGTTTTCGCCATCTGTTCCTTGGCTCCACTTCTTCCTCCATCTTATTTCAAGCACTTCGTCAGGCCTACAACAGTTGGCACTTTTCAAGAATAGGGTACAAAATAGGGCCTGAATCTCTTTAACAATTAAGAGCATTTTTCAATTGGTCAGTGAAAAGAGGTGCTCAAACTAAATAATGAGCTGCTCTTTTATATTATTTTATATGATGTTTGCATTTTTCTTTGCCATCTTTGCTGTGTAATTTTTTGGAATGCACCAATATGAACATTTTGGCTGATAAAAATGCTGTATAATTAAGAACCGATAACTGATATGTTAGCCGATATTTTGTGCATTTTTAGCACATTTGAAATAAGATTAAATGCTGGTTTGTACTAGCTATTAATAAAACTTATATTTCAGTGCAACAATGGTGGAAACAATAATAAGTTGGTGAGGTCTTACACAATATGTTGGTTATACATAATTTTATACTGCAACAGGTTATCATATCAGCTGTGTGGATGCATTTTCCTGTGAAAAAAAAAAAAAGATGCTAGAATACTTTGTTTGGCTACTGTGTGAACTGTACTAGCAAGCATACCTCAATTTAATTACCAAAAATGTATTTTTGGTTTCAGTTTTTGACCAAACAAAAAGTTGAATGATGATTTCTGTTTCTAAAAAAAAAAACATTTAGGTGCATCTAAAATGTAGGTGAATTTAATGATAAATAACAGTTCATTAAATATATTTAATAGTTCTAACAATAACAAGATGTTTCAAATGCTGGATTAATTAATGCTTTAAAATGAAGTAATGTAGCCAGTGCTCTGCATTTGTGGAAAGCACTAGTTTTTCCTGAAGCTTTAGGCACCATTTTAAAGAGCATCAAAAGGACAATATACTAATAATGTACTTAGGCAAGACAGAAAGGTTACATTTGTGTGTTTATGACTGAATATTACATCCAAGCAGTCTCTAAAAGTCTGATATAGTGGGATATGAGGACAGTTATCTGGGGCATTGCACACATAAGTGGACCACCTCTTTCTTAAGGATGTTCTACATGCAGCCAGAGAATATAATAAGGAGAGTTTGTGAGCAAAAAAGAAGTAATTTTATTTGCCTGGCAAAGGACCAAAATACCAAATATGGAAATTGACTCTTTGCAAAGACCTGACCCTCTTAGTTACTGTAACTATGGTACTGAAAACTCACCGACAGACAAGAGTGAGGCACGAAACAAAGTATCAGTTTTCAAATTTAGTCTTTTTTTTAAGAAATTCAGACAATAAATATAGTTTTGTGGCTCATTACTATGTTGTGACAGATCACTAGCACCCTTAGTTCAAGCAGCATGAGCGTGAACTGATCATCTTTTCATATTTACTAGTAATAGCACAAAATAAACATGAATGAACATCAGAAGGTTTCTTGTTTTTAAACCCTTGAAATACATCAATATACACCAATTTTCAAGTTCAAGTCCACTGACATAAATCTACTCTCCTGTCTGGCTTGTTTGGCGGACAAAGTAGCAGATTCTGAGTTATTATTGGTCAGATCAACTGTCAGTCAAACTCCCAGCAAAAGGTTACGAACCCTACGAACATAAACAAATGAACAGATCTCTGTTTACTGGTATTCTACATTCATTATTTTTCTTCATCCCAATACATTCTCCACAGATCTACACACAACCTGATACAGAGAGCAGAGCAGCTGTGGGTCTGTCATCTTGCTTGTGTTCAAACAGCCTTTGGCAGTGAGGCAGAGTAAGTGTATCTAGAGAAAGCTATGCTGGAGCCTGAAAGAAATCAGCCACAAAATTAAAATCACCTAATGTAGTGTATGTCCCTCTCATGTTGCCAAAACAACTCTGATGTGTCGAGGCATGGACTACACAAGACCTCTCAATTTGTCCTGTGGTATCTGACACCAAGATCCTTTAGGTTACGAGGTGGGGCTTCCATGGATAGGATTATATAGATCAATTGTTGCTGATAGGTGCTCCAATTGAATTGATATCTGAGAGAGGCCAAAGCAACACCTTGAACTCTTTATCATGTTCCTCAAATCACCTAAACCATCTATATGAAGGTGGTACATGTCAAAATAACATCAACATGAATGGCAGGACTTTTTATGCAGCACAACATTGTTCAGAGCATAACACTGCCTACCTTCTTCCCATAGTGCATCCTGCTATACTATCTCTTCCTCAGGTAAACAATGCACACCCATCCACCTGATCTAAAAGAAAACATGATTCATCAGACCTGGCAATCTTCTTCCATTGCTCTGCAGTCCAGTTCTGATACTCACATGCCAATTGTAGGCACTTTTGGCAGTAGATAGGGGTCATCATGGGCAGACAAATGTTTGTTTTTACACCTTTCTATCCTGGCCGGTGTTACATTTTTCAGCAATTTGAGCTACATTAGCTCTTTTCGTATGATTGGGCCAGCCTTTGCCCCTCACACACATCAATAAGCCTTCCTTGCACCATTTTTAGTAGATACTGACAGGACAAACCACAAGACTTGCCATTTTGCAGATGCTAGCTAGCTAGAGTCCCTCAGATCTTTCCGGTTACCCATTTTCCTATTTCCATCAGGTGAAATTCAAGAACTGACTGTTCACTTGCTGCCTATTGTATCCCAGCCCTTGAAAGGTGCCATTGTAATGCCATACACTGCAAAACAAAATTCTTAAATCAAGAAGGGTTTTCTAGACAAGTAAAAATTATAGTCTTGTTTTTCAGAAATAAGCAAAATAATCTGCCAATGGGGTAAGCAAAATAATCTTGTTTTCTGTTTCACTTGTTCTAAGCAAAAACTCACTTTTTTCGAGTTCTGGCTTCTTGGCTGACTTCTGACTCGACATACGACGTATGACTTTGTTGCATCATAAGTCGAGTCATAGGTCAGCCAAGAAGCCGGAGCTCGGTGCTCTCGTGGAAAAAAACAGAAGTCAGTTATTTACGTTTTAATTTGAAAACTATAAATATTTTTTTTACAAAAACCCATTGATCTGCTTCAGTGAACATGTGATAACCCTCAAAGGGGTATCGGTTAGTTTTACGAGGCAGTATTTGGGGATATGGGCACTATTAACCAGCATTACCAAGCTTGGAAGAGCCAGGATAATTTTTTTTTAAAACTCTGACTGTGTTTGTCTGAAAGAAGAAAGTCATATACACCTAGGATGGCTTGGGGGTGAGTAAAATGTGCTACAATTTGCATTTTTGGGTGAACTATTTCTTTAAGAATTTTTCGATATTTTGACTGAAAACAAGACAAAAAATCTAATCTAGAAAATCTTTTTTTGCTGAATGTTATTGACTTTTTTTGATAATATGGCCGATCAGTGTATATGCAGTGTATATATTTTTCTCCAGCACAGATGAATCATGAACATTGAGCATTACAAAAGTAAATAGGGTAAATTTGTTCATATGACAAACACTTGCATTCTTCCTCTGCATCTGGAAAGCGATGGTGTGTACACGCCCTAAGGTTGCGAGAGACTGATACCCGGAGGAGTCCAGCAAGCAGACATATGCATTCAAGTGAAGCCATCCTACACACTGGGTGGCTACACTTGTCTACCGACTCTGCCTCAAAGAGCCATTTGAGCCCGACAGGTAGTCATACCCCTGCTGCCATGTCTCGGACAGAAGATGAGCCCCGGAGAGCCAGCAAGATGACAGGAGCATATGTTTAAGAGGACACTTGAGTGTCTCCCACTGCCTGTAACACAGGAGGCCAGAGGGGACTGTTACCAGAAACAAGATCAAAGCTGGGGGTCTGTATCAGCATGGATCTTTACAGAGACAGACTTTACACTGTTTATTTTCAGAGGGAGGAGTTTCCTCCTGGGATATCTTACATGCATTTGGTCTGCCTATCACATCAAGTGCCAAAGACCAACTGCATTCTGGGTAGGACAGGATATAAACCCAAACACTTCAAATTAATTGACTTCCAAGGTAGACAGGATGTGGAAGCAAGGACGTAGTTTGTATGTGTGAGTATATGTGACTTGTGTACTCTGTATGACGTGGCCTACATATCAACTTTATTAGAAGTTGATAAATAGAGGGGTCTGTGCCGGTAATCGTGTGGGCAGAGTCATATAAAAGCAGTTTGAGATGACCATCTGTCACCATCTCTCTGTACATTACTTACAGAATTGAGATTCCTGAACCTGAAGCCTTAAAGGGACAGTTCACATAAAAACTGAAAATTATATAATTTACTCATCTGTGTTATTTTAAATAGTCTTGTCAAAAGTACTAAAATTTTAAAAGTGTCTATTTTTTGCTAACATTTGAGCGCTGTTAAGTGTTTTTTTTTTTCAACGGAATACGAGAAAGAAAGAAAATTTGTGTGCATTTTGGAGTTTCAATCTGTGGTTAAAATTTATGTTTTTGTTATAAATAACAGAATATGAAGATTATAAGTTTGGTATCAATTTTTATTTGTTTTATTTAATTTTTTAAAGAAAAGAATACTCAACCAGGACACATTAAATTGATAAAAATGTGATAATAAAGACATTTATCATGTTAAAAAAGATTTCTATTTCAAATAAATGGACATCTTTCAAAATTGATAATAATTAGAAATGTTTCTTGAGCAGCAAATCAGCATATTAGAATATGTTCTGACAGATTATATGACAGTGAAGACTGAAATTCTGAAAATTCAGCTTTGCTCACAGCAATAAATTTAAATGTAAAATACATTCAAATAAAAATAGTTATTTTTTGTAATATATATATATATATATATATATATATAACATTCTAAGCTACCTGAATACATTTAAATGCTTCATAAATGCTTTAGTGGTGGGTAGTTTGATTCCCCTGAGAGAATAGTTTCAGTCATTTCACGTAAAAAGCTGTTTTCAGATTCATTCACTGATTTATTCAGTGGCTGAATGAAGGTTACATCAGTACACCTGAGGCAGGGTGTTTCCTCCGAGAAGGAGGCTGAGATTCCTCAAAATGAGACATGGAAATATGAGCAATATAACAAAAGTACAACTCAAATTTTTCTAAAGAAATACTGGTTAACTGTGACAACAGCCAACCTATTTTAACTGAGCTCCTAAAGACATGAGGGGAAACGATAAAAACTCTTCATATAAAAAGAGGCATTGCCTCCACATTGCTGTGATTGGCTCATTATCACCATGTCAACATGATAATGCCCACCTCGCATGTTCACAAACAGTCTGTAAACCAAACTGAATGATTTGAACTGATGAAAATCCACAGACTTATTAATTGCAAAGCAATTATTTAAATCACAACCCCTTGGCTAAAGTAAACATACACCTCAGCGTCTACAACCTTTGATTTTTACCATTTATTCACTGAAAAGAAGGTGAGTAAAACATGACAAGTTTGCTGAAATATTGGGCAGCAACAGCACTATCCTTCACACTATTCACATGTATCATAAAAAAAGATCATGAGCAGATGCAATTGAAGACTTTTCTATAATACATCATATTTTATATTCTCATTATGTTGAGAACAGCCTCTCTCTGCCCCTTTGGAATAAACTGAATGTTTTTGCTCATGTACCTTTAAGACGTGTATGCAAATAACCTCTATTATGATTGGCTAATCTCTACTTACTGACATGGTTCACTCTGTTGTTCATCAAGCCAGGCTGAATACTGAAAAGGCACTGATATGTGAACGTGGGCGGTCATACTGTATGTTCACACGCTCATGGTTGTCAAGGCAATACTATCCCGTTTTTTTATTTTTTGTGGCTATTTTCCATAAAAGATATGTGTGGAGTGGGAAAGAAGCTTTGCATTTTGAATGTCAGCGTGTGTCTACATAGTACATCAAACTCATACATTTCAAAAGAGCAAAGAAAATCCTATTTTCCATGATATGTCCCCTTCAACAAGCTCCTGCCTTTAACCCCAGGAGTGATTTTAAGACTTGAGACGGCTCAGCTTCATAACTGAATATGAGATGATGTGGCTCAGAGGAATATTTCTTGCTAGAGGTCACGCTTGCAATTTCTCTGTATTCGACCAGGATGGCGTTTTACCTTCCAGCACAGTGCGGTTATGAAGCGGATACTTATTGGAATTAACGGTTCCACAAAGAACCTTTAACATCTGTGGAATCATTCTATTGGAAAAACATATATATTTATAATAGAAAAAGGTTCTTTAGATGATTACAAAATGGTTCTTTTGAGCACCGTTCACTTCTTTGAGGAACCAAAAAATGATTCCTTTTTGGTATCGCTGCAAAAAAAACCCTTCATTTTATAATGGTGCAGAGGAAACCGGTAGCTCAAATTCTTCCTCCTCCTCCTCCTCCTCCTCCTCCTCCTCACTCTGCACCTAAGATGAGTATATCTGATCTAGAGAGAGTAATACACTCCTGTCCCACTGTGCCGCCCACTCTCCCTCTCACACAAGAGACGCTACATTTTAATAACTGGGAAACGGAGAGAAAGAGAGTGTGAGAGAAAGAGGAGCAGGAGGAGGCCTGGAGCATTGGCGGTGAACTGCATTTTCATGCGAGACCTGCTTTTAAAGGATCTCTACAGAGTATATTTATGAAAATTTCTCCCTCGAAATGCAGCGAGAGACATGAATGCGATCCTAAGATGATAAGACTGAAGGACGGGGGAATGACACAAGACGAGAGTAAAACAGAGAAACCCACTTACTAGGGCTGTGTGGTGAACTAGGTCACCACTCTGTTAAATATGCAAGAATAACTGCAAGGAACACACACACACATATACTGAAACATCATTCATTCAGGGAGTGTAAAATCTGATTTATAAAAATAGCATTGAACCTTCCTGTCCTGCGGCACAGCACATATGCCCAGATGTCTGACCTAAAGGTACAACGTCAGATGAAGCACTTTTCTGTTGCTCTTTCACAACTCAGTACTTATTTCTTAGTCATGTTTTAAGCAGCATCATAATCTTAGATGTTTCTCCTGAAGCTCTTTAGGAGTCACTTCTAAGTGACTTTTCTTTCCTATGGGAAACACAGTTCTAAAAGTTGATTATAAAGCTACACTGCACATTACACAAATTAAGTGCCCTAACAAATAATATGCAGGTATTTAATTACAGCATGTTTCTGCAGGGTGCATTTGGACCTCGGATGCTAGAAGCACAGAGCTCCGCTTTGTCTTTTCACCCTCCTGAAATAACAGGATGTAATTACCAATATCAAGTAGGCAGCATGCTGTAGATGAGCAGGCTTTAAAAACCGAGATGCATGGTTACTAGGCAACCAAATGTGAGATTTCTATATCATTAACAGCCAAGACAAAGTTCTGAAAAAAACGGACAGCGACAGTGAGATGAATACAGATCTGAAGGGGAATCTGGTCTGAGGAACAGACTACATGGAGCCTTAATTCAACAAAGATTAACCAGATCCATAGCATTTAAACCAGGAGGAAAGAGACTAGTTTATTGATGAATTATGCATGGTAAATCTCTATTTTAAGGTAAAATTAAATAACAACTGTTTAAAAAGTAAATATTGCAGAGACATAGAGCCTAAAATGAGTGTGGACTGGATAACTCTGATCATTTGTATTTGAAAGTATATTTGAGGGATATTAAAATCATTGTGTATATTAGTAAAACTGAAGACATTATGATATATTTTCTGACATCTCAAAGAAGACATTAAATCGGTGGTCCTCAAACCTAAATTATTAGTAGATATTAAAATTATTTTAATATTATTCATATAATATTTATTATTCTATAATACATAATTACATGTAATAAATATTATTATATACGTTTTAGTAATTTAGTAAGTTATGTGCTTTTGTCTCTTCTTTTGCATTTCTGTTTAGGTCATTTATTTCTGTTTCATTTTTATCATATAGCTTTCAACTTCAAATGATCGTATTTCAGCAAATTACCAAGGCATTATTTCAGAATAAAGTATACATTTGTATAAAACAACTTTTAATCATTTAGTTTTAGTTAGGTATAATCACTCACCCCAATATCTTGAATATTAATCAAGCACCAAACACAACAAAAGGGGCCTGAATCAACTCATGATTCCTATTAATGTATTTGTAATTACATTAAAGACTATGACAGTGATGGTAAATGACTTCAAACGCAGACTATTCATGATATCTGGCCAGACTGTGAATTAATCTGCAATATCATTGAATTTCAACTGCTGTCTACTTGGTTTAAAGTTTGTAATTGCAAGATGGTAAAATCTTTTGTATTGCCAGCCAGCACTAATCAGTCAGCAGCTGTACAAATGAATATTTCCATTTCAGTAAGTGTATAATGTTCAGAAGCAGCTACGCTGAAGGCCACTGTAACTGTCTGCCACTCAGCAATCTATCTTTTATTAGAAGCTCCTGCAAAGACCAGCAAAAAGAACACTTATATCAAGGCCTTACATCTATGAGTAGGTAATACCTCCAGTATGCAAAGTTCTTTGCCTCTCTTCTTGGTTCCTCCATTGCTAGTGCTCATTGAAACATGGCCATGTTTAATGCATATAAGAACTTTAATAATTTAAAAAGGCATCTCAAAAACCATTCGTGGTCACTTAGGGAGACAAGGTGTTACCAAATGCTTGTGCATGTTCAGAAATACAAAGAAATTGTGCACAGAACATGTCGTGCTTTTAGTTTTAAAAAGCTATTCTCTTTTCCCCCTGTCTAAATTTCTTGTGATTCAAATAAATCTGCAATTTGTGCACATGCAACTTAAGGCATGCAAAATACACTAAGGGAAATGGATTAGATTCAACCTTCTGGTTTTATCACCAACAAAAAATGCCCCGTTGTGGCCTGCATGATCCTGAAGCCCCCTGGAACAGTTAGTTACCGGAGGAGGGCAATTTAGCAGTTATACAAGTCATATGCTCTGTAAGTGCTCCGAATGAGTGAATGAGAAATGTATGAGTCAGTCTCATAATGAGCGCTGCCTAATTCAGGTAAGACAAGTCCTGCAGAGTCTTGAGCAGTAATGATATCTCCCTAATTCGACCAAACATCACCGCTAGAAACAATGAATCACATCCCAGCTAACAGCGAACTTTCTCGTAACTTTGGCTAATGTTCTCTAAAGGTTCTCTCAAAGTTATCAAAAAACGTTCTTAGTAGAACTTTTCCTTAACGTTATCTGTAATGGATAAACGTTCTAAAAACTTTAAGTTAAAACATTATCATTGTGTTGTTGGTGGAACGTTTCAAAAATGTTAGCATTAGAAACGTTACCATTGAGTTGTTAATGGAACATTCTAAAAACGTTAGGATAAAAACATTATCATTGTGTTGTTAGTGGAATGTTCTTACAACCTTAATATAATGTGGGACGGAACGTTTTTATAACGTTTTTGGAACATTAATATAACAAGAGACTAAAACGTTCTTATAACCAAACAAGAACGTTAATACAAAAACTGGACGTATTGAACGTTCTAAAAACGTTCAAACAATAATTTTTTAATAACTTAATGGGAACGTAAGGAAAACGCTCTTAAAACATTAATATAATGGGGAATGGAACGATTTAATAACATTTTGAGTAATGTTCTTGGAACATTAATATAACAAGAGACTAAAACGTTCTAAAAATGTTTTGAATAACGTTCTTATAACCAAACAAGTACGTTAATACAACATCTAAAAAACTGGACGTTTTGAACGTTCCCAGAACGAACAAACAATAACGTTTTGATAACTTAATGGGAACGTTATGGGAACGTTTTTATAACATAAAATTGTTAGCTGGGATGCTCAAAGCTGATGCACAAATTCGAGCAAAGTGTTTTTGCATGGCCATGAAAACAAGAGAAGTGTTGCTTATTGTCAAGATAAAACTTTCAGGTGACTGTGATCTGACACTTCATTACACAAAATGACATGAAACCAAAGCAGCTTTGGATAAAAGCAACACTGCATTCAGATCAGTTCTCTGGGAAGCAAACCTATTCTTGCCATTGCTAGTCTCATGTTTTACTCTGCATCTTCACAATATGGAGGCGGCACTGATGCACCTTAAGCTGGCAAACCAAAGCCGGTTTAACACTCCAAATCAAATTAGATGCGTCCAACATCCTGTTGTTAGAGAAGCCAAACTGAAAAGCTCTTACCATGTGAATTATAGCTATATTGCATGTCTGCAAAAGCTTTGCTTTTTGCAGCTATGTTACACTGACTGAATCACTGCATAATCTGTAATCACATTGTGATTCACAACATCAAAATGGAATCAAGTTGGCAGGTAATGCTGGACAACAAGCGCAGTCTCTCTTGTGATGTTGGTCGTCCAAGGTAGTGTTGGATTTCAGAGGCTAGCGATAGCAAGCTAGCTTTGAAAGCATAAGATCCCACACTCCCTGCGTAATCACTCTTCAAAGCCACGCTCCTCATAAACAAATAAAAGCACATAGGCAGACCAGAAGCTAACCGGAGAAACGGTGAGAGACGGTGTTGATCGAAGATTGAATGCAATGCTGTGAGATTACCTCATGTCTCAACATTACAGTACAAAATGCATACTATTAAAATAGTGTAACAGAGCATGCTGATGGCCTATCAGGTCTGCATTAACAGAGTGCGCAGAGATATGCAAATAACAGGTAGGACCGCATATCAAATTTCTTGGAATGAGGGATAGGAGTTACAAACATTTTATGGTCCTATCCCTTCCACAGACCTGCTGGGGGAAAAAAAACACAATAGAAAATTTAATGGTTTTAATTGTTCTAACGTGAATTGTATTGGTTTTAATGGAAAGTATAATAGTGTCTACTGGTGTGTGATGGACTCTATCGGTGGGTCGTTAAATCATATTGAAAAAATGCCCAAAACACACTGCAAAAAGGAATTTTGCAATGGTTTTACTGGATAATGTTAATGGTTCATAATGATATTTTAATGGAAACCATTAGAATTTCTGTGATGGTTTCTATTGGGCTTCTTTTTTTAACAGGGGCAAGCAGCATAACAGAACATGTTTTTTAACCAAATCATCTACCCTGCCTTTATGCCAGTGCTCATATATCAGAAACACAACATGGGGAAAAGCTATAATCATTTGTTTTCCAGCAGAAATTATATAAAATATTTAATACTATGAAAAGGTATAACCTAAATTCTTTAATGTTAGTGCATTTTGCAGACCCTTTGGTAACAGCAGAACCCCTGCTGTAGGTAATACGTGCCAACCTACAACCCCTTTCAACTTGAACAGAGGAAAATACTCAGAAAATACGGATTAAGCTTATAATAAAATCAAATTAGAAAATTACGGCAATTTTCGATTTTTTTGTCTGAAACCAGGCAGGTTCTTTGGATATGCCTGTGTCTTCATTTCTTCAAAGTACTATTACTTTACTTCTTGCTAGTTTTTTATAACGCTTTAAAAGTGAAATGCTCAGCGCATGTTGATAAAAATGTGTTTTGAATGAAACAGACAACTGAGAATCTATGAATCTCAATGTTTGTTGTTGCATGGATCGCAGCAGTTTGGAAATGAAATATCTGGTATATGCCACAGAACATTAGCATTCTATTGTGTTTTATAGTGTTAAAAAAAAGGAAAAGTGACATAAAAATGCTTTTGCTGCATCAACTGTCATTTTAGCTTGGTGTTTGATCTCTTTAATCATGCTGTACACTGCTGTACCAGGTGTGCTACTGAGCAAGTTTGCTACATCAGAAGAGCTAAACATATGGAGCTAGTTATGTGACGCAAATGTCAAAACGTACAAGTTTAAAAAAACATACACTGTGATAAAATTGTTTTTGAGGTCATAAGATGGTATTGCGCAAGGAACAGCATGAAAATACAGTACATTTTTATTTATTCATATTCAGTTATCATACTGGTAAGTTCAAAAGTTAACATTGCAACAGTTTAATTCTGCTTTTTAGTAACTAGTTGGAAATCAAATAATTAATCCTCCCTTTCTTACGGCTACCATATTGAGCGTTGCACTTTTTCCACACCATCTTTTGTACGAGCGCTCTGTCCGTGCCTCATTATACTGCCTCTAGTTTTACCTCGTTTCACTGGGCATGGACTCTGACACACACTCTTGAAGAGTCTCACACATCCCAATCACAGAAAGCAACAGTTTCTGCTCGGTAACCCTAGTCAATCTGTGTTCGATTTGTGACTGCAAATGCTTGCTTGTGGTCAGAAGGACGTCATGAGAAGCCCGTATGCCAACTCAGCGGTAATGTATTCCGGCTTGAGAGTGTGTGTTTTCTGAGCCAGGCAGAGGGGCGAGACAGATTGACAGAGACAAAGAGTAGGAAAGAGGACTGTCCATTCCAAACAGTGGATTCGTTCGGGTAACTGGACCGTGCATTAGAGAGGGGCCGCCTGCCCTTAATTGCTCTACAGACATCTATTACTGCACAGCAACGAGTATTATTTCAAAAGGTCTGGGCTTTGGAATAAAAGCAGGGAGAGAGAGAGAAAAAGGGGGTAGAGGAAAGTGTGCTGGTGGCTACAAGGATCTGACGCTAGAGGTCTCAGCTAATATGTTTTGCTCTGGAATGCTCCCTAATCTATAAAAATAACCACAAAGTGCTATATTAATCAATGACACTTTAAAAGTTGCTTTTTGATGTCATCAAAGGATTCATCCGAAAGGACTGCTTTGAAAAGCAGAAGAGTTTCTTACTGAAGAGAAAGGCCTTACTTACTTAGATTTCAGGTTATGAATTCTGACAGATAAGTCATCTAATCATATGGCCATGGAATGGTTTATAATGCCTTATATATTTCTCAACCAATGAGAAAAGCTTTTGTTACTTTGGAAATGGTAACGATGGGAAAGGCCTCAAGTGACTCACATGAGTAATCAAATAAGTAACATCCCAAACAACATATTTGGGGTTGGTAAGAATCAGTAAAATGCAGTAAAAACAGTAATACTGTGAAATATTATTCACATTTAAAATAACGTATTTCCTTTGTAATATATTTAAAAATGTAATTTATTCTTGTGATGCAAAGCAGAATTTTCAGCATCATTACTCATTCTTTGGTGTCACAAGATACTTCAGAAATTATTCTATTATGCTGATTTGCTTGTTTTATTATAATCAATGCTGACAAAAGTTGTGCTGCTTCATATTTTAATGGAAAATGTTTTAGGATTCTTTGATAAACAAAGTAAAAACAAACCAACCAACAAACAAACTGTATTTATTTGAAATAGAAATCTTAGTAACACTATAAATGACTTTTATAAATAAATTTAATGCATCCCTGCTGAACAGAAATGTTTAATTTCTTAAAAAACTGACCCTAAAATAGCGTAAGAATATGAATGTTTAGCAAAAATAGGAATAAAAGCATTCAGTTATTTAGACAAATGATATTTATTTTAGAATTAGCCTGCAGACTTCAGTCCATAGTTTTCTATAGCATCATCTGATATAATGTAATTCATAATGCTTTCTGAAAATCTCATTTCCCTATAAAACAGGCACACAATCTAGTATACTTTTTTTTCCTCCTAATGCTTGCTTTGAATCAAATGTTCTAATACTACACTATTATTCCATCATTCATCTAGGAGCAAGTCTAAATGAAAGGTCTAGAACTCTTTATTGTATTTTTGAACAGAAAATGACAGGAAAAATGTTTTCCAGAAGACTTTAAGAAAGACCACTTAAACCGTAGGTGGTCACTGCCGGGCTCAGTGAAAAACTCCCATCAGTCATCCCCTCTCTCTCGCTGCAGGAACTGATCACCAGTAACCGGTGAACACACACACTAGAAGCTGGCTTGAGTTTAGTCTTAGTGCTGCTGACATCGCACACCTGCATGCCCCCAGAGACGAAGAGAAGGAAGGAGGACCTCTTTATAGAAGCGTTTCCCAGCTAATTAAAAACCAGGCCACTGCAGATACATAGACGAAGAGACGCCATGATGTCTGAAAAAAGACACTGTCCCTGTGACTTACATCAAATATAGGCTAGGCTAATGATAGAGCTACAGTAGCGGGGCTAAAGACTCGGCTCCTGAGCCCGGGCTGGCACACACTGGCCCTGCCTGTGTTTTAGGACAAGTTTTAGCTCTGGAAAATTACCTGAAACTGAAGATGTCACATTGTCTTCAAGGAAAAGAATGATGACATCAGAGAACAATACATAAACTCAACCACTGGATTGGATAGGGATGAGGATTATATCGGTATAGAACAACCAGCCAATATTAGAAGAACAGCTCAACACTCTTAGCATGTTAAAAGCTAAGACCAATTATAAAAACTATTAGTTCTTATTCTTATTGTCGCTTATCTGTACTGAATGAATTGATTTATTTTTATAAATTAGCTTCCCAGTTCCGCCCACAATTTTTTTAGCTGAGGTTAGCACAATACATTCTGGGATGCTGGCTTAGAATTTGGATATAATAAAATGTCAAAGACGGCATAAATTTGCCTCCCTTATGATATCTTAAATTGATAGTTTACCCAAAAATTTTAATTAAATAAAAATAAAAATACATTTACTAACTCTAATGTCCTTCCAAACTTATAAGACACATGTTCAGCACAGAGATGACAATATATATATATAGTAAATAAAACTTGGAGATTATTGGTGTAGTTTTTGTGAGAAAATACAGTAATTGCACGAGAATACTATTTTTCTAATTCAAAATGTTATGTTAAATTAATTTCATGTTTAATTCCATAATAAATACAAATTCACTGAAGATCCCAACTGAATCAGACACTAGTGGCAGTTAAACCCCATCAACTTTCATTGTTTTTCACAGAAATTCTAATTACAGTGGTAAATGAAGAGCATTAACCTTTTATCGTCACACACCGTACATTT
Source organism: Enteromius mattozi (assembly GCA_032359235.1). Lineage (NCBI taxonomy): Eukaryota > Metazoa > Chordata > Actinopteri > Cypriniformes > Cyprinidae > Enteromius > Enteromius mattozi. The sequence continues at coordinate 4,905,908 of JAUMHE010000044.1, read as the reverse complement.
CATTTTCAATCTGCCTCAATACACAACACATATTCAGGTTCAGAGTAATTTAAATCAAGCACACTTTGTACCCAGATTCAGATTTTAGCTTCAATGAAAAAACCTGCGAAATCAAAAAGCTAACAAACAATGAGAACTTCAGACAACATAATGAGTTTCAATCTGATCATAAGAAACTGGGTTGATTTTCTGCAAACTATAGGGAAGCCCTGTTTGATTACTTGGTTAATACTCCTCTTTATGTCCTCACAGGCCTTTGACATATTATTTGTCTCCAAACTGCAGAATATTTAAATTATCAACAAAAGCACCACCTTGAGTACTACTGACAGCTGTGTGATTAATTCGTATGACCTCACACGTACGATTTTGTATGAATTGTGTAAATTCCAGTGACGGGTAAGTTTAGGGCCGGGGTTAGGTTTAGGTCATTCGTATAAATTCATATGAATTGTGAGCTCGTAAGATACATATGATTTAAAAAAATCGTATGAATTTGTACAAATTAGCCATCTTGTAAAATACGTACGAATTGCTGTGAGATCAGGCTGTATAAAAAACATGCACATGAAATTAACATTTTCATAAATACATTTTTTTGTAGTTTACAAGGAGACGATAACGTTCACACAGGAGAGAATATGGACCCAAAAACACAATTGCCTTAAATAAATTGCCTTACATATAAGTGTTTGGTGTATATATAAGAAAGGATTCCCTGGAACGTGTGGGCACTCCCTGTTGTGTGAGCACGTTTGTAACGCAAGGACATTAATCAACATACACACTGTTCCCAAGCTCTCTTCTGACGGCAAAAAACACACACAACTCCATAAGCACTTACAACGTACTGTTCCCAGTAACAACAAGCTGGCAGTTCTGAAGGAAGAGGGAGGCTGCCATACTTCCTGAGAGAGAAAACACTGCAGGCAGTGCACAGCCCCACCAAAAACCCTTACAAACACTCACTGCCACAAAAACATGAATGAGAGGACTATAAATATAGTCAGAAATGAGAACCTGGAGAAAGAGCGCAAATACTGGCCCCTGAGCCAGATAAACACAAATACACACATAGAGCAGGGGGTAGTCATTTTCATCACAGTGGGCAAGAGGAAATGTGATTTACGAATGATGAGAAATGAAAACAGCGGGGAGGATGGGGACACGGCTATAAAAGCATCTGGACAAATGTCAAATGCATAAATATAAATGTATACACTAGGGCCGTCCCGTATTGCAGTACATAAAGTGTGATTATAGAAATGTTTGATAGATACAGCATTAGGAAGTCTTAGTTGTTTACGACTGCCATACATTTAGTGTATCAGCTATTTTACAATGGCTTCCAACATGGCTCGTCCAACAGAATTTGGTTTGAATAATGGTACGGTTTTTGAAAACAAGGTTGCATAGAACGCATTTTAACATGTCATTTATTCCTGTGATGCAAAGCTGGATTTTCAGCATCATTATTCCAGTATTTAGTATCACATGATCCTTCAGAAAACATTTTAATAAGACGATCTGCTGCTCATTTCTTATTATATTGAAAACAGTTGGGCTGCTTAATTTTTTTTATGGAAACAGATTTTTTTTTGGTTGCTTTGATTAACATAAAGTCATAAAACAGCATTTATTTTAAACAGAAAAAGTTTTTAACATTTTAAAAGTATTTTTTTTTAATCTCATTTCATGTTTAATTGCTGATTAAAATACTTATTTCTTTAAAAAAAAATAATAATAATAATATTAATAAATAAATAAATATTATCAACTCCAAACTTCTAAATGGTAGGTTATTCATTTAAACTGCTTTGAGTCCAAGTCTGCTGCATTGTAAGTATTATATTGTATTATATTATATTATATTATATTTAATTCCTATGTTAATAAATTCTTTTAGTACTTTTGGAGTTTTCGTTCATCAAGCTCCGAAAATAATCAGAAAATAACAAACAGAAATTAATCAAATGACTGAAAATGCATCATAATATGAAAGAGCAACGACTGTTTAATTTAAATTCCATTTTTGGTCCAAAATATATTTTTGCATTAAAGATTGTTCACAATAAGATCAGCAGCACATATTAAGAAAATAAAATATATATTGTTTTCATGCTTACTTTTAATATTCTCTAAGAAAACTGGTGTTGATAACGGATGAGAACGTAACAAGAGTCATGGATCATCTCTTGCACTGCATTGCCTCTGCACGAGTCTATCAAGGTCATGAACATAGTGCAACTCTCAGCTGATGTCGGGAGATGTTACTCTATGCTTCTAGAACATGACAGGAACGTGCAAATCTATTTTCCAAAGCAACATCAGTCCAGTGTGCCCTCCTAGACCCTGGAACATATTATTAATGAGTCAGGACACTGTGTTGTTTAGGAAACATGTTGTTTCTCATTACCGCACAGCTACAGACAGAATGCCACAGTGGGCCGCTGCCACAGTTCCCTGGACATTACCAGGGAAAGGTAGAGAATACTAATGCAAGGCTTACGCACGAACACACACACACACACACACAATCTCATGCCATGAGCAATGCTGGAACCGGGTTGGAGGAGCTCGGCTTTGCCATTTTTCCACTGGCCTGCTGATGCCAGCCAGAGGCGGTAAAGAAAAGCTTCCCTACCCACCCACTGAGAATGGATTTGAAATGATGACCCACAACACTGTGGCATAATCACCCAGCAAGGAGCTGCCCGATAGTGACACACACCTTCTGGCCTTTAACAACGCCCCGTGCATGACAAGAAGAGAGGTGGGTGAGCGAAGAACGTAAAGAACAATCCAAACACGTGAAAGGTCAAGCATCGCACACCCACTCCAGCATAAACAAGATAAATGGGGCAAGCAAGGAAAATAAAAAAAGGGCAGCAACTTTTTCGCAGTCTGCACTATAACGCACTAGATTTGGAAATCGGAAGCCGTGCTTTCTGAAGCAATGATGACCTTCTCCATCACTGACAGATCTTGCTGATGTACTGCACCCAACTCCTCCTCTTTTTTTTTTTCCAGAGATCAGTGTGCAATGAAAACATTGCGCCTTTGCCATTTTCCTCTCATCCGCATCCATCCGCATCAGCTGGCACTAGAGACGTGTCATTCTCACACCTCTCATTCAAATCAACGTGAGCCGATACAGCAATGCTACATTAAGCTGCATTTGATGGAAATGCATCCTGGAGGCTTGTGCAGGGGGTGTAGCGTCAGTGCCACGGGGAACCTCCGAGAAGCATTATGCTGGAAGAAATGCCTCTGCAGTGAACCCGTTACGCACAACACACGGATGCATGCACAACCTCCAAAGCATGCCTTTTTAATAATATCGCATGGGTGTGATAATGCATAAAGCTATTTTAAGATGCATTGCGCAATAGCTAGACGCTATTAGTAGTTATGACTCCTAAAAATGTTTAAATAATAATTTATATATTTAGAAAACAGCGAAAGTTTGAATGGGAAAATATATGCGAGTCAGGGATTCTTTTCTGCAAATAAATAAGTAAATAAATAATAAATAAACTTCGTCACGGTGTAAAACGATCGTATTTAAGATCATAGCGCTCACCTGCCAACAGTCTGGTTGGCGAGCTGCCGCATCCGATTGAATTGCTTCTTCATTTTTGTATTTTTTTTTTTTCTGCGTTAACACCTCGAGCGCAAAACAATCCGCATTTCTCTCAAAATAAAGGGACGTAATCCGGTGCGAACATCCCCGTTATTTCCATCACACGCCCTCATGGCAAACCGAAAGAGGGTGGAAATGTCCTAAGATGCGTATTTCAGTGCATTTTTGCGCTGCTGCTCGGCTGAGATGCTGCTGGGCGATTCTCACATCGGCAAAGTGACAGCAGCGGAACGACGCGAGCGCGGTGCACCATGGGAAGTGTAGTCTTTTTTTTTTTTTTTTTTTTAAACACATGCTCCATGTGCCGAGCGCCTTTTTTTCATTTAGCTCGGTGGACAGACAGACAGGTATGCAGTGGTGGACTTTAGTTTGCACTGCAGTGCAGTTCACTCATGGCTTAAATAACGCTTTCAGATAAAAAAAACAAAACAAAACAATAGGTGTTCTTTTTACAGCAGACTTAACCCTGTTTACTTAAACAGCAGCAGAGCAAAAATGTGTGTAACCGTAACAGTTCTGATTTAGAGCATAGAGCTTTTAGAGGGGTTAACCCCTAACACGCACAGTTGTTTGGCAACAGATAACCAATCATAAACAGCTTCGGTTCTTGCCTCATTAAATATTCATGACTTAGTACAGTAGAAGCAACTTTCCCGCGGTATCTGAGGAAATCTGACACTGATATTTATTCAAAACGAGCAAATTAGTTCCAAAATTTGCAATTAAGCTTATTTAGCCATTTTTGAGGGTGTTTACTTAATCACAGCATAGGTGGCTGCAATTATGTGTGTGGCAGTTACTATTAGAGGCCGCATCCTGGATTTGTCAAACAGATACATTGACCTTAATATGAAAATAAAAATGTAATTAATGAAAAATATTAAATTACTAACCAAAGATCAAGTATGAGCCAACAGATAACTCTATCATATTCTCCAAAATGTATTTTCTCCACTCAAAATATGACCAAAGTAGTATAACCAAGTAAAATCATAATATTAAAGAGCCAACAACAGTAGGCTATATTAGTTTTGCGAAGGTTATTTCCACAGGGAAATGAACAAACATGAGCCATAGCTTTGCGGATATATTTATTTCCACTGGGAACAGAACACGAGCAGAAATCTGGGGCTTGGTGAAGATGACACTGCCATCTTGTGGCTGCTTTCATGTAAACTCATCCTGTATTCAAAGGACAGTATGAGACAGTATGAGACAACATATTGAATGATACATTAGGTTATATTGCATAAAGCTTGGTATGATTTATATTCATACATTTGTGTAAACCTGTTGTAACTGGACATCACTAAGCCTACACTTTGACACATTACAATAAAAAGATCCCGTGAAACAAACAAAAAAGCATTAGAATATTGCTATTAGAATAAGATTTTTCAGTATATAATTAGTGCTTTAATATTTTGAATTGCTACTAAAAACAAAATCGTTGATCTCCATTTGTCCTTAATTCCAAAAAAAAAAAATACTTACGTAATTTTGACTCTTTAGATAAATTCAAAGATGCTTGACAGGATATGAGAAAACAGTTCATCTGTTCATGAGCTGTGTAACTCAGTATGAAGATGAGAAATCAAACTTGTTAGATGTAGATATGAGAATTAGAAACATTCTGAGACAATTAGCATAAAAATAGAGGCGTTTAAATGGTGATGACAGGCAACCATATGGTGTCATTTTAACAATGTTACAAAGGCTAAGATGATTGTGATTCACACATCTGACACAACAGCATATTGTTCGTTATTTGACAAATGCAGTAATCCAATACCACGTACAGCAGGCTAAAGTTAACAAAACTGAAATGCTTTGACGATTTTCTTTCATGCTGTCTATAGAAACAAGAAATTGCTGCAGCACGCATCAGGTTGTCTGTGCAACTGAAATTGCATATTAATAATATTAATATTAATATTATTAATTACAATGCTACAATGCAAAAATCCTATGCCAAAATAAAAAAGTAAAAGTAAATAAATCAATAAAAAATTATAT
>JAUMHE010000044.1:4878043-4900149 GCA_032359235.1 Enteromius mattozi | reverse complement strand
AATAATAATAATAATAATAATAAAAATCCTAACAATTACAATAGGGTTTCAGCGCTACGCGCTCGAACCCCTAATTATAATAATAAACTCTATAATTGAAGATAAATCACTCTCAAGCTATTTATAAATCTAAAAATTAAGATACGTTTGTTATTTGGTTTTTTTCTATATTTTTGCTGTCTCACAGTCCAATTTTTATAAATACACACACATACACACATTATGTACATTATGCATGTACAGTATGTTTTCATATTAATATCTCATCTCAAACAACTCAACTGATTTCTCATGATACAACTTCTTTAAAAAACAGCTTATCTTTGTGATTGTACGTGCCAGTGTTGATATCTTGTCCTCAATCTACCTTTTCTGACCCGGCACTGAAGCCGAGTTTGTTGTTCCCATCATTACATGCATAATTGCAAGTGTCTGGTCTTGCATAAACCTCACTCAACCTACTTCAGCCATTCCCTGCTTGCTAGCAAAAGTTAAAAGACTAATTTGCCAATTACAGCATCTGGCCTGATACTGCTGATTCAGGCATCATGGGAGTAAAAATTAACTCTACATACACACGCACAAACATAGTCTGAAATAAAACAACGGAGGGGGGTATCTTTTATGTACATTTCCAAGCCTTTGTGTGGCCGTGACGTCAAAGAAGGATTATTTTAAGACTGTAAGAGGGATTAAGAGGAATGTAAGGAGATGGATGTCTTTTCTCTTGTGTGCTAAATAAAACTTAATAATATAGGCTACACAATTGCTGTGATCCAGTCACTATAACTCATATTGACTCTGTCTGTTATGGCTCTGAAAATACAGATTACCTCTAGAGTTTTGGAAATATGCTCCAATTTGCATAAGAAGAGGTTCTAACTAGTTTAACAATAAGGGCCCCCAATAATAATGATGTACCCATTTATAATGTTCATTATGAATGGGTACATCATCGTTTTTTAATAAATTAATAAATATTTAAATACATATTTTAGGAATACATAGGTGAGCTACGTAGCAGGATGTTGCATTTACTTACAAGTTTCTAAAGATTGGATGCCACAAATATTGCCAAAATCAGCAAAAGAACCAGTTTTAGCAGCCAAAAAAAGACATTCTGCTAACTATAAGTAACTTTGTAACTAGGGTTAGTAGAATAAGTGTCTTAAAGTCAGTATGTAGTATGTTGTGAATCCATCTAAATAAAGTGTTAGAAGGATCTTAGTTAGAAAATCCACTAACACTCTAATGACTGCTAGTTGACGTAGTTTCAAAGTTTCTTACTATTAGTAAGAAGTGGACAATCAAAACAAAGTGTTACCTAATATACCTTAAATACGCTAAATACAACCATCTGCAAAATGCAATTTTGTCTTTTTGGGTGCAGTACTATCCATGGGTGTCCCTTCTGATGCCCAGACTGTCCTCTTTGTGCTAGCGTGTGTCCTACGATAGTCCTGCTGTTTTTTTTTTATATCTGTATGAATCATCCATTGACACTCACCCTCCCCGTGCCTCTCTGCTCCTAGGGAACTAATGCCCAAAACTCAGGAGGGTCAGCTGACCATGGAGAAGACGCCAAGCTACTTTGTAACCAAGGAGGTCCCAGGCCGGATCCACGCCATGTCCAAGGACACTAAGCTGATAGTTGTGGTTAGAGACCCAGTAACCCGGGCGATCTCGGACTACACGCAGACCCGCTCAAAGAAACCCGACATCCCTTCCTTTGAGAGCTTGACTTTCAAAAACTTCTCGGCCAACCTGATAGACTCCTCGTGGAGCGCGGTGCAGATTGGGATGTACGCCAGGCACCTGGAGCAGTGGCTGCAGTTCTTCCCCATGAGCCAGCTGCTGTTCGTGAGCGGGGAGCGTCTGATCAGCGACCCGGCCGGGGAAATGGCCCGCGTACAGCACTTCCTGGGCCTGAGGAGGGAGGTCACGCACAAACACTTTCACTTTAACCCCGCCAAGGGCTTCCCTTGCCTCAAAAGAGCCGAAAGCAACAGCAAACCGCACTGCCTCGGCAAAACGAAAGGCCGCACGCATCCAAACATCGATCCCGGTGTGATTCAAAGACTGAGAGAGTTTTACAAGCCATTTAACAAAAAGTTCTACCACATGACCGGCCATGACTTCGGCTGGGACTGACTTTTTTGTTTCGTTTTTGGGAAATAATTAATTGTAAAAAAGTATAGAACTCTATTTTATAATAATTTATTGAGAATAATATACTCACTCGGCTGCCTATCTGTTGTTTCTACTTTTTACATTCCGGTCAAATCTTTAAGCTTGACATTTTTTCTTTTGTAATGTGGAAGAAAAAATTGTTTGACGTAGGAATTTAGGGGATGTTTGACAAAGGAAAATAGCAGAATGAAACTAATTACGGGTATGAGTCATTCCAGTTGCATAACAGGCCCTAATTTTTGCTTTAGTAAACATTATCTACTGTTTTATCGTCGAAGATTCCTGCATGTCATCCTTCATTTCAAAGGGGTCGTTATTTAGTCTCAGCTGTTCCAATGCCACATTTTGTGGATCAATACTCATAAAACTGGACGAATTGTCAATTATGGCAGAAAAAATGAGGCTTGGGGGACCAGCTGTTTAACTTGGTTTAGGAAAAGGTCACTTTCCACATCAGCGTTATAGCAAAGATGGATATTTTAACTCTGTTTGACTCTCTGTTACAAAAGTCTGAGACTGTATTTATGATTCTCAAGATGAGAAAGGCAACACAATGCAGCTCGACAGGAATGTGCACGCATATCTGTCTATGTAGTGACTTCATGTTACTGTAAGATTTTGCATGAAACTTGTCATGAATTGTTTTTCTAAAGGGCCTTTTCAGTATAAATATGAAGTGGAGACGTTCAGTTACAGGAATTGCAAAAAGGGAAAGTGTAATTTCCCTAGTCATGATTATTTTTCATACATCAGTGGTTGAGTTTTATTCAACCTTTATTGTGGACTTTCAAATGCTGTTGTTTTTATAATGAATCTGATGAAAACAAGTTCAAAATGATTGTACGCTTGTTTCTTTCCAACTTCGAACCAAACAGCCCTGTCAGAGGTACGAGACACTGAGTATTTCTGTGCTGTGAAGAAATAAATCTATTTTTTCCAGAGCGTAACATGTTGTATATTCTAGTGTTTATTGATCTATATGACATAAAAATATATAAAATATTTTTCATGGTTTCCGCAAAAATATTAAGGAGCACAATTTTTTTTTAACACTGATAATGATGAGAAATGTTTCTTGAGCAGTAAATCAGCATATTAGAGTGATTTCCGAAGGATCATGTGACACTCTGGAGCAATGATGCTAAAAATTCAGCTTTGACATCACAAGATATTCAAATAGAACAAAGTTATTTTAAATTGGAATAATATTTCACAGTATTAACTGCATAAGAGGCTTCTTTAAACAAAAAATACATTAATTAATTAATGAAAATCTTACTGGCTTCAGAGTTTTGATTGGTAGTATATTAAAGTATAACATTTTTATTAGATCTTCAGTTAATGTTACTTCAAATCAAAACAATAATTTCTAAAGAAACTTTGATTCATTTATTTTATTTGATTTATTCATATTTCATTGTACTGACACTAACCTATTACTGTTTCTGCCACAGAAAAAAAAGGTAACTGTGAGTTTATATCAAGCCAGACAAATTTTACGACATGGCTAATTCATATGAATTTGTACAACCTCACTCGTACAAATTCCTACGATTTTTGCCAAATTGTGCTTATTTTATGAGTTGCATGGTTTATGAATTTGCATGGTTGATCTATTTTACACCTAACCCCGCCCCTAAACCTACCTGTCATTGGGCTTTAGAAAAATTGTAGAAAATCGTACAAGTGAGGTCATACGAAGTAGACACCTCGTAAAATATGAACGCATTGGTTGTGAAATAGTGTTGCTACATCCACCATCTTACAATTGCATGTTATAAGCAATTTTGACTTTTTTTTCAGAATTCTGAGTTCACATCTAGCTATTATTACTTGTTTTCCCAGAATTCTGAGTGTATATCTCACAGTTTAATGATTCATTTATTTACATATTTACATCACGATTCATTCACGAGTGCAAGTTTACATCTCACAATTTTGACTTTTTTTCCCTGAGATTTCACCTCGCAATTTTTCAGTAAGCTCACATACACTGCCCTCCAAAAGTTTGGAATCTGGGCATCCGGGATGTCAGTTTATTCAAACATTGACTTGATATATTACTCCAAGCCTCCTGAAGGATTGCCCAAAGATTATTCACACTGGTTGGACACTTATTACAGACATCACGGTCCAGTTCCTCCCATATAGCTTAACTTTGACATCTATATATTGCCATTATTATGTAATTAAAATGAGAATTATTATTGCTGGTCTTCAATTATAACGTCAAGTTACTTTATAGTGTTTGCACCAAATAAATAATAAGTATTTATTCTAATGTCATCTAAAACTACACTTTGCCAGGGGTGTTTCCAAACTTTTGGAGGGCAGTGTATCGCATTTCTGCTTTTTTCACAAAATTCTACACTGACATATAATTCTACCTTTTCCATCCAGAAACCTGAGCTTATACATCTCACAATTCAGTTTTTTCCCTAAATTCTCGGTTGACATCTTAAAAGTCTACCCCTCAGAAATGTGAGTAAAAAAACGAAATTACATCATTTTTTGTATTATTATTCCATGGTGGAAACAATCTTCCACAGTTATGTACCTAACCCAAATAAAAGTAGTTACAGAGATGTTCATTGGTGACCTATACTTAATTTCCTGCAAAAACATGAACAGCAATGAAAACATCTGTTGTCACTTGTCAATCACTACTGACCAAAAGAAGCTCATTTGAATGCAATAGGAGTTCACCGGTTTGAATTTCAATTTTTTTTTTTACCATCAGACCAACCACAATATCACCACCAACACAACCACTATTTTTCAGTCTGAGTGAGCTGAGAAAGCATAGCCTTTAGCACTTGTTGTTCACAGGAGACCATTTTAATTGTGGAGATGTTTCCCTTGGGCTCCTGAAACAGCACCTGCTGTTAACTGACACATCATGACCATCGTTACCTTGGCGATCAAAGACAAATTAGAGCCTTGCAAACACTCAAATAACCTCTCCCTGCATTTCAAACTCTTTACAACCCAAATACATCGAATAAGCTATTCAGCATAACTCCAAAATGAAAGCAGCTCTGGCGTGTTCTTGCTTTGACAAGCCTGACAAACTCGTCACTTCGCAACTTCAATCAGGATGGCGTTTTACACTTGAGGCAGTCTGGAAAAAGCCTGTTCTCTTTAGTCCCACGATTTCATGCGATCTACAAGCAGTGATTACCTCCATCTATTATCAGGCGATCTTTAACGGCTTACAAATGACCCTCGTTTAGCTGTTAGCACAACATAAAAGAAGCCCCTGGCGATGGTGGGATGCCAGGCAGAGCTCGTGAAGAAGCACCCTCTCAGCAATTATACAGGGAGAAGGTAGAAACGAACTGTAAATGCTTTTTCCCAGCTGGGGGATTGTTGTTTGCACAGATACCCGCAGGCTTATATGTGCTAAGCTGCTGTTGTTTGACGGGTGAAAAAACAGAGAGCAGACACCTGACAATCCACAGCATGAGTGAGCAGACAGGCCCCGCTGCTATTACAGGGAATAATACAGGAAAACTGCCAAAAAAAAACCCTGCTCTGGAAAGTTTACGCAACAGGGTGTGGATTATTTTTTGTTCTATTAGAATGTACCCTTCGTAACTAGTCTCAACTAGTCTCAAAAATACAGTATCGTGACGTAACTATTTTCTATTTGTAGATGTAAAAAATGTATTTCTGTGATTGTAAAGCTGAATTGTCAGCATCATTACTCCAGTTTTCAGTGTCACATGATCCTTTACAAATCACTCTAATATGCTGATTTGCTGCTCATGAAACGTTTCTCATAATTAGTAATGTTGAAAGAAAAAGTAAAATTTATGCAAGAAAGATAAGTTCCTATAGATAGACTGAAAAGACTTTAGGTCAACTTTGGCCGACTAAGGAGTCTAAACTGGCTTTGACCATAACCAACTTAAACTCTTGTCCTGTTTGTGACACTTGGAGATGCATGGTAGAACAGCCAACGTTATAAAGAGCATTAAATAATAACATATGTAACACATATTCAAGTCCCTGAGGTATGTTATGTAAAAAAAAAGTGTGTGTTCTGTGTATATTTATTATCTATATGTAAATATGTACACATACAGTATATATATATATATATATATACTGCCCTCCAAAAGTTTGTATTTGCACCAAAAAAGATGAGAAGGATTTATGCTGATATCATCCAAAACCACACTTTGGCAGGGGTTGGACGGCAGTGTGTGTATATATATATATATATATATATATAGTATACAAGTATTATTTTTTTTTAAATATAGTATAATATCTATTTTTATTTTCAAATAACTTATAAATATATTCAATATATAATAATATAAATGAATAAATAATATTAAAAAAAAAATATATATATATATATATATATATAGGGATTTATTATGTAAAATAAAACCTTTATTTTGGCTGTGATTAATCATTATTTACATATATGTGTGTGTGTGTGTGTGTGTAGAGAGAGAGAGAGAATAAGATAAAAACCATGCATGGTTCAAAATGTGTGATCTGTTTCTCAAGAATGAATAATATTTCAGTTTTCTGACATAAGAATATTCCAGTGGTCATTATTTCTGCAGTAGCTGCTATTGCTGCTAACTCCCTCTGGACATTAAGTAATAAAAAACAGATTCAACATCTTTTAATGATCTGGTTTCATCAAACTGGCCTTCATCTGTGGAGGAAATGATGTTGAGTTTAAAGCTGCTGTATGCCACTTTTTCTAACATACTCCTGTATTCCAGTATATTTTAGAGACAAGCTATGAAAGCTATTCATCAACATTCACATTCATCTCAATGGATCCAAATCTTGTTATTAACAAATCATTAATTATGACTTTTAGAATATGGTCATGCAGAATAGGTGATTTATAAGCACTAATAAACAATAATAGGCATGCTAAAAAGCAACTAGACAGTGAGATTTGGTCCCTATACTAAAGTGTTATCTTTATTTATTTATTTAAACATGCCATATTTAGGTGGCCTTCATTTCATAAACAGTAAGTGACTCTACATTACAGTATGTTCAGTTAAACTTTTTTAATTTAGTTTGAGTGCTATCCTATTTAGGCCGAATGTGCTTATTGTAAAACCCATTATAAACTTTTCTAAACAAATTAAAACTTGGCTTGTTAATGAGCATGATATTCTTCACTGAGGTTAAATCCCTTTTGTCTTAGAAGCCTTTAAACTGTTCAAGCTCTTGTATGCTGGGTAAAGCACTTGACTTTCCTAATACCAGCCATGCCAGAGTTTTAGGTTTTAGGCTTTAGCAAATAAGATTAGTCAATTTTACATATGGTTCTCAACATGGGCCCTAATCCGAATTTGAGAGTGGGCTGGATTTCCTTGCTATAAAATGTCTTCATTGATAACAGCTTTATATAAATACAGTATTACTTAACCACAAAAACAAGATTTGCTTTATTCACACTTAATCCGTATATGCAGCAGCACTTAATATACTTTTGATACAAGGAGAACAGACATGGCAAAACAAGATATGCTTTTGATGAACATCAACCATTGACTAATTATCATTTAATTGTCTCTTTTCTTTAGTAATAGATGCACCGATGCATTTCACAAGTAAAAACTTTACATTAGGTTCCCCTCTATGATCGTGCCAACTTGGATGGAGCAAGACTCCTGAGGTCTAACAGAAGTACAACAAGCCTCATTTAGTAAAGATGGGAAATCACTATTCCCACATTAGTAGCAGATGGTAATATTTATCCCCTGCTGGCATCAGCCCTAAAATAAGCCTGATCTCAGCTCAAGAGGACAAAAAGAGATAGAGATCCTCTATTTCCACTATAGCACTGTGACCCTGACTCAGTGTCATGCTCATAATCACAGTAATGGGGCATGAGGACCCTCAGTGGGATTACAATGACCTCTCTGCTGTCTGTCCTTGTTATCCAGTACCATCTACAACTCAAGCCCACTGTAACCTGGCTTTCAGCATCAAGAAAGGAGCTCACCGTATGTCTAAAGTGCAGTGGGTCGACCGGCTTGGCTCTTAGAGATAAGGGTTATATCATCCTCTTCTCTTATTTCTCCTTCTCATCCTGAATCTGTCTCATTTAAGCCAACATAAATTAAGCTTTAGCCACACCCGTCCTCAATCCAAGAGTTTTGATGATAATGATGACTTATTATTATTTGAATTCTATGTGCAACAAAAATAGCCGGTTACACTTTATTTCGATAGTCCAATTAAGAAATTCTACTAACTATAAGGTACTTTGTAACTACATGTCAACTACATGTCAATTAATTCTTGTTAATTCACAACTACATGTCTACTAACTGTCAGAGTAGACTGTTAGGGTAGGTTTAGGGTTAGTAGAATAAGTTGACATATACTGTACTTGCATAGTTTCTGATAGTCAGTATGGAGTATGTTGTGGATCCATTAAAATAAAGTGTTAGAAGATATTAAGTAGACAGTCTGCTAATACTCTAATGACTGCTAGTAGTTGCAAAGTTACTTACTGTTAGTCGAATATCTAAAGTGGACTATAAAGTGTTACCAAATCGCCTTCTAAATAGCCTTTACTGAACATTATGGTGGAAAGTAAGACTATCTATCAGATGTGAACATGTTAAACCCTCTTTACAATGCTTTTTTGTCTACTGCAGTGATGTATGTAAGACTCAAATGTCAAGAGATTATTGAGTTCAGTGAATCCTGTCCTAGCCCAAAATCATATTTGTTTATAACATAGCTAGTTCACAATGGCACCACATATTAGGATACACTTCTGCATTCAGGATAAATATATATATGTTTAGAGAAAAAGAGAGAGACAGAGATGTATATAAGACAAAGAAATTATGGAGTTCTGTTTTCACTTCCATTTTACTATCCATTCCACATACTTTTCACACTTTCTGTCAACATCTGGTTAAAATTAATTACCAGGATTGTCTGAAAAGAATACTCGTCTATGACAACTAAATAAGTGAAATGTGGAAAAACTAATGAATTTTGCACACATTTTTTGTCACATTTGAGACCTTTTGCTAAAATGCAAAAGCTTGTGTGAGAAAGCAGAAATGCTTCTTCTTAAACCGAACTTGTGGTGAGAGCAAAGGTCCATCAGCAGATGTGTGGACAGCTAGTCTGAATACTTTACAAACGTTACATTTTCTACAAAACTGCCACTTCAGCTTTAAATGTCTCTCTCTCCTGGAACGTTTTCTTGTCTGTTGGTCATGAAGGTGGTGTTTTGTGTTTCTGTGGATACTGCTGCTCCTTGTTCAAGCTCTTCTGCTCCTCCGTTCTGCTCTGAACATCAGAGTTCTGATTCGTTACAGACCTACTTTGCAGAATTCCAAATGTTTCCATGGTTTCTTGCCTGGGCATGTCACTCCCTGTCACCTTGGCAACGCTCTCTGTTCTCCTGGTTCTTTATTCAGCACACTTTTGAGGAGAGATCTGAGAGACTTTTCCCTTCTTCACTGTAGTACTGTCACTTACGGTGAGCACAATGAAAATCGAGGAGATGTCTCAACAAGGTGTTAAGAAGATGCATTTGCAGTGTGTGTGTGTGTGTATAGGTTGATTAAAACATTTTTTTTTTTTTTTTACTCGAATAAAGCAAGTAACTTTAAATGAAGTGCATTTATATGTTACAATAAAGATTATAATAAATATTCCTTGTCCAAAGGGAAAAAAAGGGGAAAATGTATTAACTTTCTCCACCTCTGAAATGATCTTTTTAATGTATATTAGTTTCAAATATCAAGTTCAAGGGTTTCTGGTTTCTTTAGACTATTCTGTTCATGTACTACAAACTAAAAGCCCAAATTATAATATTTTTGTATTATAGTAAGCTAGTTTACAATGGTAACACATATTATAGGATACACTTCAGCATTTAGCTTAATACAGGTCTATATAAATATATAAAGAGAGAGAGAGAGAGAATAAATTATGGAGTTCTGTTCTCACCATGTTACTATTCATCCTATATACTTTTCACACTTTCTTTCAACATCTGGTTGAAATTAATCACCAGGACTTTCTGAAAAAGCTAAATGAGCTAAAAAAAAAAAAAAAGTTTTTATCTGAGGAGGGGAAACAGCATTTTATGAAAATGTAAAATTTCTCCACATCTGAAATTATTATTATTTTTTATGACATAATTAGTAATGTCTTATTTCATTATCCAACACAAAACGATTTTGTTGTACATGAAACAAAGATTATTGACATATGTTTTACAAGAACATACTATTTCAGTCTTTTCACTTCATTATTTCACATTTGGCATTGAGCCTTTTTACACCAATTAGTTGAACACACCAATTAAGTGAAATCAAATCCCAATGTATAAAACATTATTTACAGCTTAATATTCGGTTTTGCCTAAAAATACGCCACATGAACATTAAATGCACTGTCAGTGTTGTTTCAAGTTGGGGCACATGATGCTAACAGCCTTTTAAACTGGCTGTACGTAAACTGAATTCCTCAGTTTTCACATTCATTCAATTCATCAGTGAGCTGAATTGAATAGGAGTCGGTTTCTGTGGCAAGTCTGCCTGAAATCACACCACATTTGAGGCCTCTGTAATGATCCTGAAATTATTTCCAAACATGCCTTTCTACCATGCTTGTCTTTGAAGTCTCGTTTTCACCTACATCTTCAGATCCCACAGTGGAGCAGCTAACATTTTCTATCAGCAGGATCTGTAGTGTACATACTGTCTGTTTAAGCAGGCATTTATGCAAACACATATTTGTGTCAACAACAAATAAATAGTCAGCGGTAGAGAATTGATTCTTTAACATACCAACGCACATTGTACAGTATTTAGGTAGTTTGTTTTCATTTTAGTCTTTTTTAGCACCAGAATAGTGTGCATCTAACACGGCTTTAATGTTGTGACATGAGACATGATGAAAAGGCAGATGAAATCTTTCTCATCTTTTCATGCCGCATTGCAAACAAGAAGATGCTATCGTAAATCAACCGCTGCTGCCTGATTCTGACATGAAACCTTTAAAAAAATTTTCACAGTTGAGAAATGCATACGCTTTACAAACATGTTGCTTTTTTACAGCCAAGCAAAGCTTAACATATTAGATTTATATAAACATGTTCAATTCATTGTTATTTCAAATACATGCAAGACACATTTTAACTGAAAATAATAGTGGCCAAACTGATACAGGTATAGATAGACCTATAATTAAAAAGTGTACAAAACTGAAAGAACCCTGTGTGGACATCCCCAAAGTACACTATTTTAGGACATGCTATGTATTTGCATCAAAACCAAAATGCACTTTAGGCTTTAGAGAGTGAAACTAATTGCTACATGTGCTTTATATTCTTTATAAAGCAACAAGTGGATCAGTTGAAGAACGGTTTAGGTTGGGAAAGTTCCTTGGGTCATCCTCAGACTGGGGCTTCAGCACTTGTCATTTTCCATTTATGATCTGCTAAATAATTCAGACCTTAATTTCTCTGTTAAATGTCATCCCACATGCAGAAAGGAGAAGTCTGAGTTGAGTGAAAAGGTCCAGTTTGCTTTGTCCATGGCAATGGAGTGGGTACAGCATGATGGGTGAATGATTCTTCTGATGGTTTCCTTCACACTTTAAAGAGTCAATGGATTTTTACATATTTTACAAAAGATTTATTGTGATATTCTTAGTTCAGCAAGGCTGTTTCTTGTATTGCTATACTAGCCAGTGTCATGGCCCTGCTTAAAAAAAAAAAAAAAAGAAAGAAAAAAAGACCCCTGCCCAAAACACAATAGAAAATGTAATGGATAAAGCAATGTCATCATGAATGTTGAAGTGATTTTAATGCGCTTTGTATTTGGCCATTCTTTTGCAACCCTTCCTTGTCCTACAGCTTGTGAAAATAAGTGTGCTAAAACTGCGAAGTGTTAATTGAGTCTGATTAAAGCTCTAGCTGCAAAATACTATAGCTAGAGTTATTAAAGTGCACCTATTTTGGGTAATGAAAGGTTCATATTTTGGTTCTGGGATTCCGCAACAAAAGGCTGACATGCATGCAAGGTCAAACACTTTAATTGTATTATTATATGCATTTATTTTTTTTACCTTACTTGCTCTGTGACTCCCAAACAATTCCCTCAACGATTCATTTTTCCAAACCCTTCCTTTGCATGATGCTAATCTGCGGGGATCTGTCCGATTTGTCTCATTTTCATTTAATCTTGCCTGTAATGCCTGATAAAGCAGAATTTGTGAGCGCAGTGCTGCTTTATTTACAGCATTACCGGGGAAGCTGATATTCTTACAGTTTCAAAAGCGACACCTAGTGGCAGATAATGAATTAGCATTTTCATTCAGACCAACATGAAAAAGACAAGAAGTGGGCGGGTAATATGCTAATGTTTCATGTTGATGTCAACATCAAATGGCTTGGGATTCATTTTCAAAACGACTCGTTTTAATGTTTCAGAGTCGACTCTTTCTTTTGAGAGACAATACTTTTATACACTTTTGGATTAAAAACTTTGCAAAAGTTTTATTCACTTAGAGCATACCCACTGCACGAAAGCTCATTTTCAAAAATCCACTTAAAAAAAACAAACAAAAGAATAACACTGACTAATTTGATAATGTGACTGTTTGTTTGTTGTCCAAACAATTTTCAAACAAATTGTCTCTTGGTTTGAATTAATATGAAATTACATGATTACAAACACATTATAGAAACTTAAATTCAACACAATATTCAGTCGCTGTTTTTAACAGTTGACTCTCATCCTCCCCTTCCTCTCCTCGTTTCCCACTCTCATCTTACAAGCGCTCCGGTATGTGTGTGTGTGTGGCTTTAAAACTCTATAAGATTTAAGTGATTGTGATAGTTGATGAATCACTTTATGGAAATATGAAATCTATTGGCGAGAGGCAGAAATTTGGCCATCCGTTCCCTCTCTGCTCTCTAAAGCTCAAAGTCCCACTCATCTGCCAAAGTAAACCCTCTCTGTGTCCAAGTATTCAGCACTGTTGTCTGAGGTCCTGCTGTTTTAAAGTAGGCACTTTCTAAGTAAAAACTTCAATGTGGTTTGATGGCAAAACGTACAGTATATTCAATTTGTCACAAATCCTGGGAATTGTTATAGTATATAATTACAATATTTCACTCACTGTTTGTGTTGAATTTTATTCTTCACAGCTATTTCCTGCCCAACTGCTTTAGAGTTCCATCAACAGTTCACTGTAGGTGTCTTCCAGAGACCCTTATAAATAAATCTAGAGAAATATGCGCTAACTGATGTTAAGTAAATGACAGATTTAGTCAAACTCAGGAAAATGTTGCTTTAACTGTGGGGCAATGCACAAATGTAAATGGGTTGCTGGAATTTGCAGTTATATGAATAAAATATAACTAATTTGGCCACAAGAAGCAGCCATTTACATTTGGCAGCATCTCTACTGGATCTGAATTTCTGTGAAAAATGCCCTTATGTGAGTACCAACTGGACTCAAAATTGCAAGTTACATGCACAATGGTTTATTGTAAGCAAACTCTTATTCATATGTTTAACACTTCCAAATAATAAATAAAACTGGAAATATGGATCCAAATATGAATCCATATCAGTGAGACCAGTTGCAATCTCTAGGTCTCATATACTAACTGTGCCAGTGCCCTAAATTATGTTTAAAGAACAATGATTCATCAGAAACGTTCATTTTCTGCTCTCTTGTTTCTCTCTGTTTGGATGTATCGCCAGTGCAAAGGTGGTGACAAAGAACAGCAAGAGCATGAGTTTCAGGGTTGTTGCCTTTGGCACATCTGACTCTAAACCCTACCCATATCTCTGGTCCAAAAAACAAATCCCTTACCTCTGTTTAAAGAAAAATCTGATAAGGCTGTCCAAAGAAAGGCTGCTGCAAAATCGTAAATTATTGAGATTCAGAAGCAAATCACACAAAACCACAAGATTAAAGCAATGCCAGTTTTATGAAATCTGCAAGCAAGGGATGAAGAGTAAAATCTATTAAATTATACAATCAGGAAAATGGTTTCCACCCAGTCTAAATTTCTGGTTTCAGATCGGCCCTTCTGCTAAATCAGTGTCCTAAAATAAACCCATGAACTAAATCTACAATCATTTTAATATCAAATCACAACGTGCATAGAATTTCAATGTCGATGTCAGACAACCCTAACCTGTCCTGATAACTAACACAGTTTTGATCATACTTTGGGTCTGATGAGTCGATTCTGTTTCTCCCCAAAATACAAAAAGTCTCACTCCCCTCCTATCAGGTAAAAATGGACTGTTAAATACAGTGACAATAATGTGATAGATTATAAGCTTGGGAAGATATTTTGCAATGGAAAACTATTTACAATGGACAGGCTTATAGAAACATCCCTTAATAGCCATCAGTTTCTCATTCCATTGTAATTTATGGTACCCAAAACCCTTGGAATGTGGGTATAGCTCTTCATATTTGATTCAACACTCAGATCACCCAGATTTAATAGGCCCTTTACTGACCATAAATATAAAGTGAAGTCTTGAGATCAGACTATATAAACCATACGAGTTCTAAAGCCTCTTCTCAGGCCACAAGTTGACAGCTTGAAAGTTGAACGACCATGAACGCTTCCAGACTTAACAGTGCCAGAAAACGTCTAATAAGATTTTGTTTTTGACTTTCATCAAAACTTAATGCCAAAACTGTGGGGGCTGTTGAAGCAGACGCAGAGATGGTTTCAGTGGTGAACACCCACATTCAAAAAAAAAAAATGAAATAAAGCTAATTCTGACGTTAAATGAATTCAGGTCTGCAGCAGTGTGAAAGCACCCTGTGATTCCCAATCAGTCAATTAATGATCTAGCATGTTTATGTATGCCTGTTTGTGTGCAGAAAAAGGAAAAGTTTTATTGGGGTGGGGGAGATGATTGATACTTAAAGGAATAGTTCACCCAAAAATTTTAATCACCCCATATTTTACTCACCCACAAGCCATAGGTGTATATGACTTTCTTCATTTTTAGTTTTAAAAAATGTATTCTGGCTCTTCCAAGCTTGGTAATGCTCATGGATGATCGCCATTATTTTGAATCTCCATAAATCGTATATCCGACTGTATGCGCGTTTGTGAGAGAGTTGAGTTCCGTCTTCTTGGTTCACCTCTAACTCCACGTATGATGTAAGCCACATTCGTTCTTACAGTGAAATCCTCTGACATCCTCTGACGACTGCAAATTTTTTACTTTTAATTTGTTACCGGCATTTAGTATTGCTCTATCTTCGTTCGTCTATTCTCTTCTGAGCTCACGTTACGAATGTAGGATAAATATTTTTAAAACGTAGACTGTGTTCGTCTGAAAGAAGAAAGTCATATACACAGAGGAAATCTTGGGATAGAGTAAATTGTGGGATAATTTAAATTTTTGGGTGAACTATTCCTTTAAGAGACTTTCTAGCACTACAAAAATGCATCCACGCTTCTTGATCAAAAGTAAAGATTTCTATACAACGTTCTGTCATGAAACTCTAGATGATGCAGGTTGATGTGTTATAACTCAATCACATCATTATTATGGCGTAGCTGATTGCTTTCATTTCTCATAAGCAGCAATGAGCTTGCTGCTCTACATTCAAATATTAGGCTGGTGCTTGCTGTTGCAGTTGCAGTATGCTTGAGAAACCCTCCACCTTCCCCAGCTCCACCTGTCTAGATCAGCTATGGGGTAATTTCATATATGCCATATGCCATGGTAGTTTAATGTATGTTATGTAGGGGGTTATTTAATGTGTTATATACACAGCAGCAGTACTTGCTGTGCTACAGTAGCATAGCAGTTCTATTCGGCCAAAACCAAACACATTGACATTGTCGTGTACGTTACCATACTCTCTGAGAGTTGTCATGACAGAAATATTGTGATCAGATTTTTTATTTTTTTGTATTTCACTGTGAATGTTTTTAGGAGTCAGTATTTAAGGCAGTGTTTGTGCCCATGGGAGCCAGGGCACAGCCGGGTCTGAATGTGTAATAATAGATATCTGCCCTTGAGCGTTGGTCTCACGGCTCTCTTGAACTCAGCAGACAGTCTAATGTGCTTTTGATGATGATTTCAGAGCCAGCACTGATGCTAATCTCTGCAATTATCCATCCGAGCCGCTAATCTTAGCTCATTACCGCAGGTGTATCGAAACTGCTTGCTTTGGAAGTGTTACAATTTAAGGCACACAGGTCTGAGAAATGAAACAAAACAAAGCTGCATGTTACTATAACACGCTCAATATTTTTTGAACCATTTTGCTGTCAAGCTAAATAAAAGATTGTGACTCTTGAGTTGGGTGCTTATTTTATTGGCAAAACACATACACAAAAACATTGCTACAGACGCGTGAACTACACATGCAATGCAACATTAGCTTACATTGGCTAGCTATCCAGGTCACATTTTCCATGCAACAGTGTAACTCAATGATTAACTACCATATTACAACACATCGTTGGAGAAATAAGCTTGCTATTTTCAACTGCTTCCCAAAATCCCAAAAGTTTTTGGTTTAATTATTCAGGATTTCCGGGAGACGTGTGTGTCTCGTTATTTAACGTTCTACCTGGAAACAAAGATTGCGTGAGGCCAAACTCCCTCATGAAGGAATACAGCCTGTTAGTATGTCCAATCTCATGTATGTGAAATATTTAAAATTCACGCATAGAATCTTTAAAATACGTTCAAGAGTTTTTGTAGCGACATTTCCCCAAAACATGACACTAATATAAAACGAATTGTGATTGATTGTTTGACATGTCAGTCAAATGGGGTCATGGAATGATACCATGTATTCCAGACCTTCAGCTATGCGAGACTAGTTGAGAGCCGTAATTTTAACCACAAAAGTTTGTGATGCTGTTTGTGAATGTTTGGTATCTGAAAACACTGAATAGTAATTTTACTTTTTGGCTTTTGGGAAACATAACCCCAGATCCTTGACAACTACTGGATGCAAACATGTCAGACAGGAGAAAGAGCTTGGCATTTTTCATACAGAATGTCTCAGATAATGCCTTGATATAGCAGTGCATACAAATTCAAAATGCATATGAGAACATTTTAAAACTATGTGACTAAAACTGAAATTTTCTGATAAATATGCTGACGTATATTGCTGATCTTGCTTATCTCTCAGATACATCCTTTAGGAAAAAATCAAAAGCATAAACCATGCATATTCAGTGGTTCAGAAAGCATCAGGATATTACTGAGACAGGATACATGCAGAACAAAATGTTTTTCATAACCAAATGTACTAATAATGCAATGCCTTCCTATGCCTGTTATTTCATAACATGCACGCAGTTCCATCAATGCTTTCATTTCATTCCAGTAAAAAGCACTGGTCAAGGCTTTAGACATTCACCATTTTCTGCTGTTAACTTGAGGAGGAAAATGACTAAATTGCGGGCTAAGCTGGTGAGCTTGGTTCCACTCAGCCATTACTCTCTCAGAGTCAGACTGCATAAAGCCTTCGTGGCCCACTAGTCTATGAATACTTCAACATCAACATATACTTCTCATGTCTGCAAACAGCAAGAAGAGGTCAAGGGTCAAATGAGTCATTAGCACATACTTGCACCGATGGTGACACTGATGTTGAGGGCTTTTGAACGTCTCACAATAAGCACCAAAGAGTCTCAATCAACAACATAAGAAGAATAATTGAGATCTGTTAACAGACACTGGAGGTTTCAAATCAAAAGCTCTTTCTGCATCTGATTGAGACGATAATGACGTTGGCGTAGAAAGCCAAGACAATCTTTAACAGCTTCTCTCAGTCTACCAGATGTAATTGCTTGTTTTATGACAGTAAACGCTTGCATGAAACTTCTGAGAGTTTTTGTTGTTGTGCAAAAATCAACCATCAAACACCCTCCCACCCAAGGCACACCTTTGCATTTTTCTCAAGTGAGTTTTCTAACAGATTATGTTTTTAGCCACCGGCAACACGACAGTGCTGAATTGCATGCTTTTTAACTTTTTTATAGATTTGGGTAAGGTGTGTTATGCCATAAAATGATAATGATTAAGTACCGATGTGTTTTCTCTGTAAACCACAACTCTCACAGAAACTGACTTAGCAAAACCCAATGGTGCATATCTTGTTCAGGCCTGGAAGAGCTGTTCTGCTGTCATAAAGGTTGAGGTCTCGCTCTAACAAAATCCTAATGGCTTAGAATTAATTAGCAATTACTTTAACATGCGTTCTACTGCATCTGTGAACTCAGTTGTTAAGAGAATATTAAGTGTCAGTTTAGTGAGTTTTCATTCTCTTGTCGAGACTTCAGGGGAACTACAAGGTCTACTGAATTAAGACTCGCTTCTATTCATAAAAACATTGTGTGGCCTAGTGAATGAATCTGACTTGTGGAAGTTTTGTAGCTTCAAAATGCTATTTGATTAAGCAGAACCTTTATTCAGTAATTAGTGTAATACTTAATATGGTGTCATCATTAACAGCTTGAGACTTGCATCATGAAGAGTTGGTCTTCAGTTAAGCTCAGGGGTTTGTCCTCTAGGGAGGCAGACTGATTGAGACTGCCTTCATTTATGATGCTTTACAAACCTCAAAGTGAGTGAACGTAAACAATGATAGAGTAACGGCTGAACGTAACAATGTTATCATCTATACACCGAACGCTATACTCCCTAAACCCTGTCACTCAGTTTCTCTAGTGACTTATTAGTTTGCGTTTGTGGGCTTTTAAAGCTTTAGAGAGGCTGACAGTTTCTAAATGGAGCTGTGTAATACATGAGAGGACTATATGTACCTGAAGCACTGGGCTGTTTAAATGTTTCCTTTCGTGTGTAGCTGGAGGATGACATTGGATTTAAAGGAATAGTGACATGCAACACGGTCTCATGACCAATTTGTACATATTCGCACAAGGTGGCAAATTCGTGCAAATTCGTACAACCTCACCATTACGATTTTGTACAATTTGTCTAAACCCCAGTGATGGGTAGGGTTAGGTGTAGATCATTTGTATGAATTCGTACGAATTGGCAACGTGTCAAATACGTATGATTTAGCAAAAATTGTGTAAATTCGTACATGTGAGGTCACACGAATTTGTACGAATTAGCCACCTCGTAAAATATGTACGAATTGCCGTGAGACTGGGCTGTGACGTATAAAAACATAATCTGCAGTTTTGTTGAACTATGTCTTTATATTCAAAACTAAAATGCATCCACTATGGCATATTCTCACTGAGCATTCAGAAAATGCGTAATCGCAAAGTCACAAGCACAATTCCCTGCTCTTTGAACAATTAGAAAATGATTATAACACATTTAACCAGCAATCTGGCAAGATTCGGATATCTATTTTTGAGGCATATGAAGATCTGGGCAGTTTGTGTTGTCCATTCACCTTCTGTAACTTACAAACAAACTAATCCAAGGTGATATATGGTCTAGAGACAGAGAGAACTCAGATAAAATGTTAGCAAGTGATGCAATGACAAAAAAAGTATCTGTCTGAGTTGAATTATTGTTCCGGCTTATGATCATTTTTTCATTTTTATTCACTTATTTTTAAGTAATTTCTTTCTTCTTCTGAAAAATTAGGTTTAAATGTAATACATCAGGTTTTTAAGGACTTATTTATCTCCCAATCATCATTGCATTATAGATGCACAATAAAAACTGTGATGATAAAACTAGGTGTTTTTTCCCCCTCGAAATAGTTTTATATTATACCAAATGAGCCATAAAATACTGATGTATCAAGAAAGATATGTAGAAAATAATACTAATAAAATGCAGTTTGTATATTTTAGTGTTTATAGAAAAACTCTTTATATGCCAGGTTTAGAGGGTCAGTATATAGATAGATAATATACATACATTAACATAAAAACAACAACAACAATAATAAAATAAAAATAACAAATTAATCAAACTGACTAGTTGGTGTTGCAGGAGTAGTTAACCATCATGACACATCCCCAAAAACGTTGATGAGTCTGTCATTAAGCAGAGGTGAGACTAAACGCCAGTGGACCCTTATCCTGATGAAGGTGAATTTACAATTGATTGGGGCTTGCAGTCGGCCTTTGGTCGAGAGATTAATCCGTATGTGCCATTCTCACCAAAGTCTCCATCAGTCATTTGAGGTAAAATGTTTACTCAAGGAGTAATGCATGCTCGATCATTTATCTAATTCCTGGACGAGGTCCACTGGGCCCCACATCATTACTCATGTAGGACGAGGGTCCAGAGGGGCCAAGCAAACAAACCCATTTAAGCAACCCCTCTTGAACACAAACCTGGAGCACTTTGACACCAATACACTCAGGGCTGTAGGTAAGGAGGTCAGCGGGGTTAAACTAACTCAGAAAGGTCACAACGACCCATAGCCATCCACATTGCAGCCTTGTAAAGTTGGCCCCAATCGCACCAATTAGCATTGCTTATACTCAAGTCGTTTCAAACCTGTATGAATTTCTTTGTTCTTTGCACATAGGAAGATATTTTGAAGAAAGAGAGTAATCCGGCTGTTTTGGGTCACCACTGACTTCCATAGCATTTTTCCTACTATGAAGGTCAATGGTGACCAAACTAGCCTGGTTACACACTTTCTTCAAAATATCTTTCTTTGTGTTCAGCAGAACATAGACATTCATACAGGTTTGAAACGACTTGAGGATGAGTAAATGATGACAGAATTTTCATTTTTGGGTGAACTACTCCTTTAAAGGTCTGAAATTGTCAGAAGTATGGACGAGGACTTTTAAGATGATTAAGAGTTTCTGTGGAGAAAATGGATGAAACATGAAGAGGGAGAAGAAATGTGTTGCACACTATGCATGACAGTAAGTTAATAATACGCTAATAATATGCTAAATCTCTGACACCGCGCAGAAATGCCATAGCGCCAGAAATGGAAGTAATCACTACATTAACATATTTAGCAAGTGGAAAAATGCAACTATGCTGCAGTGATGATTTGGGTCTGTCACAACAATCACCCAAACAATTACAGCACTTTCAGAACTGTAACCCTAACCTGAATTAAGCACTAGTAAAATAATTAAAATTCGTTGTAGTATTTACTAGTATTTATGTAGTACTAGCAATATTACTTTTTTATACAAAATATAGCTGTCGCACAGTATTGGTGTCATTTCCACCACAACACTGTAATTTCCTTTTAAAAAGTTTGTGTTAAAGATTATTTAGATGGTTTCTGTGGAAATGTTCAGTGATGTTAGAGCACATGTTGGACATGGAGTGAAATGAAAATTTTCATCAACAACAAATGAAGAAAAATCAAGCTAAATATTGCTTGATCAGTAAACACATTTATTCTACATCATTTCCACACATGCTGTACCTTCAAGGTCACTTTTGAAAAGCTAAAAATTTTAAGTTAAATGAGAGTATTTTGCATGCGTGAAATGATAAGTGTTAATTCAAAACTAATCAGTGAAGCTATCTTCTATTTTTTCCACAAAAAAATACATAAATGTCATTTCCACCACACTTCCCTCTGTGCTGGAACAGACAACATGTGGTGGAAATGACATTTATGGTCACAAAGTACAATTGATATGGATTGTGAGAGTAGATTTCGGTAATACTTTTTATCTTATAATATATTACAATACTTTTTTGTATTTATATTTTTTTTATTTCTAAGTTATATTACTTTTATGTTAATATAAAGATGCCACCTAAGATAACAAAAGAAAGATCACAGGCCTTTAGGGACAAAATAAAAGCTGACCCTTTAAAATATGAAGAAAGACTTAAAAGAGACAAGGAGAGATACCTGAGAAAAAAGAAAAAAGAGTAGTATGATGGAGATATTTATCCTGGCATCATACAGGATACTGATGTCTACAGTGGCACTCTGGTTAAAACCAT
>JAUMHE010000044.1:4864064-4877943 GCA_032359235.1 Enteromius mattozi | reverse complement strand
TTGAGCCTCAAAAAGCGACGCAAAAGTGTTTTGACCAAGCGTCAAAATGTGACGAGTTGGAGTGAGACTGTGTTGCTTATACTCACGTAGTGACAAGGTACACCTGGATGCAATCAGTGCACGCCAATGTTCATTGGCCTTTTCTTAAACTCAAAGACGATTGGTCTCTCATGCGAGTTCCCATATGTAACGTCGGAGTGACTCGACTGAAGGGGAACAAAAACATCAATCAAACATTAATACAGTGAACATTTGGACAAACTGAGGAAGAGTTTTAACATCTGAAAAAACAGGAGATTTGGTTTAAAAAAAAATTAAATAAATAACCTCTCCAAAACAACATTTCCTCAACAAAGCGCTCATCTCTGACAAAGTCCATTTATTGTAAATAATAATAATAAAATTAATTATTAATTTATGACTGTGCAATGGCTTGTTACATGCAGAGAGAACATGAGCTAACTGAATAGAATACATTTGTCATTGTTCAAGTACAATAAGATTTATTTTGAAAGTTCCAAATTGATAGTAAAGCATAAAAATACAACTGATTTAAAATGACAATATAAAATAATAAAAGTTTGCAGCAGTATTAAAGTAGTGCAAATAGCTCAGATGTGCAATGCAGCATTACAACTTAAACAGTACAAACAAGAAACATATTGTAAATTGAATTTATTATTCCATGTACATTTGATGTTAATGTGTGTACTGGGCTGTTTTTTTAGTTCCAGTATTGTTCTGAAGTCAGCTGTGTCAGACTATTGTAGAGACAGAGACAGATTGTGGGGGGCATTAATAGAGAAATGTTGCTGGAATAAAGGTTTAGTGATGAACTTGTACACTGACACAAATAATACTGTCCGGCTGACATTAGCAGGTGTTATTCAGGTGTCAAAGCTGTGCAGAATTAAAGGAAGGAACCTCAAAGAGAGTGTCAGAAGGTAAAGCCTTTAAAACATGCCTCATCAATCAAACATTGTGCTGTCAATACTCAGTAAGTTACAATGCAAATCTGAAATGTAAAAAATAATCCTTTACTGGTTATTTTGTCCCCAATTGTTAACCCCCTCAATCTGTATTACATTTTAGGGGTTTAAAAAATTCCCTCATGTCCAAATTCAAGATAAAAGGGTGGTCCGCTGCAGAAAGAGGCGTTTAAAAAGACTGCAGTGTTGGAGGTATGTATAAAACACACATTTATAAGAGAGCTTCTATTTTTTATTATATACAATATATGTCTTGATTTTGTTTTTAGTAGGCATCAAAGCAAAAGAGAAAGACCCCCTGTCACAATTAGTGTAATTCAACTAAGAATTATGTCAAAAAAAACCCTTTTCTTATGTTTTTTCCCCTTTATTTGGCAGATGCTGTGATGATCATCTTCCTGACAGCAGTAGAGTTGGACTTGAGGAACGCAGATGGGAAGAATTTTAAACAAGAAATAAAATCATTAATGAATAATTTCCTTTAAGTTTACTGTTGGTTGCTTTTATTTGTTCAAATGAGTAAACCAACAAAAGGGTTAATCTTTTTTTTTGTTATGTTGTCATTTATCCATAATGTTTTAATGTTAAGTTTGATAACATGTTATTTAAAAATATTTAATTTATATATAATTATCTTAAGTTGTTACAAATTCCATATTTTTTGCAATAATATTTGCATTTAGGTAAATTGTATGTAGAATATTTATTTTTTCAATAATTGTTTAGTATTTTTTATCATTTTGTATTGTTGAAAATTAAATTGTTCTTAATAAAAGCTGTATATTTAATTAGTTTGGATGGATTGTTGTTTTGTTGTCTATTAGATGTATATGTAGGCGTTCATTAGCTGTCTATTTGATGTCTAGTCTATTCTGGGGTTATGGTTAGACGTCTGTTAGATTTTCACTGACAGCCCAAATTCAGTCTTGTTTTAGCCTAGACGTCTGGGCTGTGTTTTAACGGCTAATAGACGTCTTGTAGACGCAAAATTGCTTGCTGGGCTACGTCAATGCAGTCTCAACAAGTTATAAGAAGATTAAGAACTACTTCATCACTCATTTAGTTCTCTAGGTAGGAACCCGTCGTTTTCACAAGGCAGCTCCATAGGCTATTTTGAGTAAACATAATTGTAAAGTTCACCTCCATTAACGAAAAGATGTTGCGCGCGAGTCGTGTGGTCACAAAAATGAACTCTCGCGCTCTTCTTCTGGGATCGACGCCGTGCCATAAAAAGCCTGGGCGGCGATTAAAGTGACGAGGTGGCGCTAAA
This sequence comes from Enteromius mattozi, assembly GCA_032359235.1. Taxonomy (NCBI): domain Eukaryota; kingdom Metazoa; phylum Chordata; class Actinopteri; order Cypriniformes; family Cyprinidae; genus Enteromius; species Enteromius mattozi. The sequence continues at coordinate 4,875,684 of JAUMHE010000044.1, read as the reverse complement.
ATATGGGGGAGGCGAATTTCTGCCACATCCTCAATCACGGCATATTACATAATGTAGTAGTGGCATCGAGTTACACATACTTTTACATACATACAAAGCACTATTTAAAGAGAGGTAGAAGCAGCCTGACAGAACATGGCAGCAGTGAAAGCATGCAAAATCTTGATCACCGGAGCCAACCGGGGCTTAGGCTTGGAAATTGTTAAGCAACTCACTGAGAACTGTTTTCCTAAACAGCATATCTTTGCTACCTGTCGTGACCCAGACGGGCCGAAGTCTGAGGTGAGTTATGAATGGATAACACAAATAGTGAAAAAAGGGAGAAATTATAATGTGCCTTGTTTAATTATGCGTTTTATTTCTTTATCAAGGCATTGAGAGAACTGGTGAAAAAACACCCAAGTGTTATAACTATCATTCGTCTTGGTAAATGTGCATGTGTCCTATTTCTGCATGTCAAATTTCCGTGGAAATAGTTTTTGTGTACTGTTTCATTGATTGATACTGTAGGACTGATATTTGTTCTGTTCCTGTTAGATGCTGATAATCCATCCAGCGTCAAGGAGTCTGCAAAGAAAGTAGGGTCTCTTCTGGGAAACAGTGGTTTGAACCTGCTTGTGAATAATGCTGGAATCGTGGCAAATGGCACCATTCAGACCAGCCGTGTTGAAGACATGAAAAACACCTTCAACACCAACGTGATAGGACCCATGTTAATCATTAGGGTAATGTAGAAAGCATTGATAGTAGCTGTAAATCAACAATCAAAATTACTTACGTAATATTTTTTTTTTTCTTTTGTAGGAGTTCCTACCGTATCTACAAATGGCAGCAAAAGCGAGCGGGACACCAGGCATGTCCTCTAATAAAGCAGCTGTCATCAATATCTCCACTGTGGCGGGATCCATGACCAGAATGCCTTCCATATACAAACAATTCCCAACGTTGCCTTATGGAGTGAGCAAGGTACACCAACGTAATGCTGACACACTAGATAAACCAAAACTCAATTCAAAGGCTGTCAGGTGGCACAATGAGCTGATGTATAACTCAAATGTTGTTTGCCTCTCAGGCAGGTTTTAACATGCTGACCGTGTTAGCTGCTGAGGAGTTAAAGGCGGATGAGATCCTCTGCATGGCCCTTCACCCAGGATGGGTGAAAACTGATCTGGGTGGAGATGATGTGAGTGTTGACTCTGTTGCACCATGTGCTTTTGATTTCCACCATTTTCAAAACATGCTCCTTTCAAGGTCAAAAATACTTTATTTGGACCATGGCTTTAATTGCTTCCTTATGAAGTTTTAGTTTTATCGTTGTGACTGTGTCAGTTGGTCATGATATTAAAAGCATTTTGTTAATCCAAATGGTTTGCATGTAATCATGAAATGAACTACCTGGTCTCATGCCATAAATGTGCCATAACATTTTTTACATCAATAAATGCCTTTTAATATTAGTTCTACATTTGTTAACACTATCGGGTAGGTTTAGAGTTGGATTTGGTGTAGGGCATATTTCCAACATGATAGAGCATTAACTTTTAGCAACAGTCCCCAGATATTTAACAGTAAAAACACAGCAATATGTACCTATATCAACGTAATAAAAATGTGCCAGGGTTCAAGTATTGAACCTGTGTTTTAGTGCCACTCAGTGGACATTTCTCTTTGAAACTGTGGTGAAACATGCAGTAAGGCACGTAAAAATGGTGTTGCGCAAAAAGTGCACAAAGGTACATATTTTTATGAGACCAGGTTGGAAATAAAAGTTAATGGCCAAAATGGGCAGAAATTGTTACAACATGAGTATATTTTGAGTTTAACTCAAGCTTCATGTATTAAAAATAAATATTTTTTTAGCTTTTGCATGCTAAAAAGAAACTTTCCATCTGTTCTTGACACATTGTCCTATGAATAATGTAAATTTGATGATCACCTACTGGTCAAAATCTATAAAGCCATAAATAATCAAAAATCTCAGTGTTAAAACTAGCTTTTCTTTATTTGCTAAGAGTGATATGACCCCAAAAATCTACAGCAATCTTTGCATTAGTGTGGTTATGCTTGCAGATTGAAGCTATATTTATTTATTTTAATAGTCCATGTTAGTACATATATGTTTAAATCTACATTTATATTTACCAGGCATCACTTGACCCAAAAGAGAGTGTGGAGGGGATGCTGCGGGTCATTGGCGGTCTTACTGAGAAACAGCACGGTGCATTCCTGGACTATGCTGGAGATACTGTGACCTGGTAAACCAGAAGAACAAAATCTTTCCCAAATGGTCACAAAAGGGCTAATCCAGCTCCAAAACACCCTGTTTTATCAATTTTTAATAAAAAGGGCATACTTAACACTTAAAAGGATAGTTCACGTAATGAAGACTTCATATGGGTTTGATACAACTTGAGGGTGTGTAAATGATGACAATATATTCATTTTTGGGGGGTGAACTCTATCTTTAATTTCAGTCCACAAGGGTTTATGAGAGACAGATGACAATTTTATATTGTTTAGGATTTTATACTATTTAGTATTTCATACAATAAAACACTTAATAAAGCAGAACTGTCTCTTTTTTTCTGTCAACCTCAAAATATTTTTAAATTATGTTATGGACTAGGATAACCTTCATCTACTCATACATGTAAATCATGTTAAAGTATATTTATTTTTGTACAATTTTCGTAATTTACTGTGTCCCTAAACTCATTTTCCATCCTGTACTTCCTCACCTTCCAAAATAGACTGCGATTTAATTTTTTAAGATAGAATTTAACTGTACAAATGGAGGTAAATGTCACCTCTCACTCCACTTTGTAGTGCAGCATGTATAACAAGTGTAACAGGTAAAACTTTGAGATAAGCAGCAGGTGAGAAGAGGCCACAGAGTAATAGTCAACTATGGCAAAGCCAGAGGGATCGACAGGTTGGAGGTGGCACTGAATTAAATAAGTGCACTAGAAAATATTGACTACTGCCTTGTCCAAATACCCAGACTTGTTGTCTTGGCCACTTGAGAGCATGTGTGTGTGACCGGAAGTAATTGTGCAAGTGTGCATTAAAAATCCCCAAAACGCAGCTCCCTTTACACACACTAAATCTTGAATACTGCTCTGGATTAGTGTATTCAATCCTGCATCATGTTTTGGAAATTTGGAGATTTTATTCCGATATCTAATGAGAGGTCACAGTATCCTTTCCAATATAAGTTAAATATTAACAATAATTAGGCCTAGATATTATAATTTGGTAGAAACATGTTTTTATCACTTAATTAATGCACTACAAATAGTGTTTTCTGCTATAGGGACTGCTGAACAGATATTTAGAAGTTGGTTTTAAAATGCAAAGTATTTAAAATAAAAATAAATCTCTTGTATTTTATCAGTGTTGTTCTTATCAGGTAATGAAAAGTTATACACACACTTGTGGTCTTCATGCTTACTTGAACACTTGGGCCAATTACAGGAAATACATCATATAAGCAGTCAAGTGGTAAGTCAATGACCGTAAGTGTGGGTATTTTGCTGGAGGACCCCTATAAGCAAACAAAATAACACTGTATGATTATAAACATAATTTAACTGTTACACACTTTTTTTTTTTTGTCTGATACCACCTTTTTTGTTTGTTTTCACCATTCTGCAACAGCGATTGAATTTAATCAAACTGCTATTAAACAGTTAAGTAAAAAAGAAGTGATGTGGACAGATGGTTTAAACAGAAGCATGCCGCTGAAAAACCTCATGCTTTTGTCTTGAAGTCACTGGAAATCAATTTTACTACAGGGTAGATTTTTTTAGTTTTTGTAGTCCGAAAAAGGGAATGAAATGTCCATGTTGGATACTATCCAAAATGAACGTGGGGTGCGGTTTCCTCGTGGTGAGATCCTTCAAGAGATTTCACCACTCAGAAACAAGTTCTGATTTCGACATACCTGCACTGCATATATTTTAATGCTGAAAAAGAAGAAATATTCATGTTGGTTGCAAGAGACAGAAGAATAAAAATGATTCAGAATCCAGAGGTGAAAGTAAAATCCTCATATTGTTAATGTACATGACTTCACCTTATAGGCTGGAAGAGTGAGCAAAGCCTTTTGAATAAAGTTGATGCTCTTCTTGCACCTTCTGTGTGTCTGAGTGTGTGTGTGTTGTTTTTATAGCACAACTCAACGAAGCTCTTTATTTTCATTCTTGAAGTGAATTTTTTGCCTTTAAGTTGATTAGATTTTAAATTGTTGCCTTGAACGTGAGAACACAGTTGCATGGTGTTTCTCGTCTGGTGTGCATCACAGCTTATTTGAAAGTGGTTTACCATTGGGTTTAGGTTTCCTGTACAAACTCTACAAAACCTGAGACACTTGTTAGAATTTGCTTCATTAATCAAAAGAGTTAGCTTTTTGTGGGGTGAACTAAAATAGAAATCTGCCAAACTGAAGTTGTGGTTTTGCAAATCATAATTTCTACCTCAGCCCAGGCTCATGTTTCTGTCAATCATATAGGCAAGTTACATGAATATAGCAAGATATGAAAAGATGATGACAGATACTTTAACCACTCTAATCTAAACAGGACCAACGTCCCACTGACAGGACCTGGCTTGACTCTCTAGGCATACCAATGGGGCATGTTAATATTATTAAAGTTTATTAACTATGTCATTGATTTAAGATTTTGATAATTATCTTACTTACCATTGTTCTAAGTTTGTGCCAGCTGTACTCCACTTCAGTGCAGCTCTGTACAGGAGGAACTGCACTGATTCTCAGTTCTGAATAGTGTGTGCTGTCTGGTACAGTGCTGCAACAGTATGAATAGGAGTCCTTTAAAACAACCTGTGAAGATAATTACATTGGGTTACATATTGAATTCATTTCATTTCATTATATTAAATATAAACCATCAATTCAAGCTTCAGGTAACAGATAACAAACATTAAAAATATAACAACTGTCAGACATTTATTATGATACATGGCAATCTAAAAATGGGAACAGTATTTAAAATACTTAATATCAAGTGAAGACGTTCCTATTACAGCAAACGCCTGATACAAACAAATGTGAATTACCAGGATCTCTGCTGTTATTGCTACTATCTCTTAGGAGTTATAAAAACCTGAGGTGAATGGAGTTTAAAGCCAAACTCTAACTTAAACCGCTATTTAAGCTTTGTTAGCTACCCTGATAGCACACATACATCTAGGAGACGTCTATTTGACGTCTGCATTTACTTCTGCAAGATGTATTATTTAGGTTGTTTGCTCATCTGCAATATGTCTATTGGACGTCTCCTTTTTGATGTCAAATAGACGTCTATTAGATGTCTTTAAGATGTTTATGATTTAGAATGTATGTAAAACTGACATCTGAAAGACGTCTGCCAGACGTTTGTAGACAGCAGATGCTTTCCAGATCAAGAGATGTTTGCTATCTGGGAACATTTATGGAACTCTAAGATTCATTTTGTGAACATGCTTGTTTTTTTTTGTCAATCGCTTTACATTTGTGGATCGTAATATCTTTATTTGGAATTATGAAACAATTCTATCTCTATAATACTTCCCCAATTTTCCAAACGTTGACCATACTCCGGATTAGGAAATCATGATTATGCAGTCAGAGACATTTTATGATTTACCCTCCCAAATCATGTCGTTAACGAAAGGATATTGTGCATGTGTAGTCACAAGATGAACAAATCTGTCTTCTCGCGCTGCAGCTCCATTCGTCTGTCAGAAGGAGCCGGGCTAAGGGCGGCGTTTGAAGTGACGGGGTGGCGCTAAAATATGGGGAAGCGATCTGTCACATTCTAAATAGCAGCTAAATGCACCTATTACGTAATGATATAGGGCGTTAAGTTCACTTGGCTGCACATACAAAACACTTTTAAAGGCATACAGAACGAAGCAGATTGATAGAACATGGCAGCAGTGAAAGCATGCAATATCTTGATCACCGGAGCCAACCGGGGCTTGGGTTTTGAAACTGTAAAACAGCTCTTAGAGGATTCTTGTCCAAAACGTCATATTTTTGCTACCTGTCGTGACCCAGATGGACCAAAGTCTGAGGTGAGTTATACATAACTAAATAACTAAATACAAACAGCAGGAAAAAAATTCTAATTGACCTTGTTTGATGCATATGAATATTATCTCTCTCAAGGCATTGAGAGAACTGGCAAAAAAACATCCAAGTGTGATCACTATCATACCTCTTGGTAAATGTGCATGCTTTGTGCATTTAAAATTTTTACTGGAAATGCAGATGTCACTGATTTTTTATTGAAAGTTAATACAATTATAATTGAGACATGATATTTATTATTGAACTGTATATTAATTTTAGATGTTGATGATCCATCCAGCATCAAAGAGTCTGCAAAGAAAGTAGGGTCTCTTCTGGGAAACAGTGGTTTGAACCTGCTTGTGAATAATGCTGCAATCGTGGCAAGAGGCACCGTTCAGACCAGCCGTGTTGAAGACATGAAAAACACATTCAACACCAACGTGATAGGACCCTTAATAGTTATTAAGGTAAGTTAAAAAAAAATCACAGATATAGGCAACATTTTGTCTTAAAAATGAAATTAAATGTGTTGGTTCAGTGCAAACTGTCTTAACATCTAGGCTAGGGATTTTACTATTGTGCCACTGGGACAAAAGTCTGACTAGACTGTTAAAAGGAGAATAGTCACTGGATATGGCAGATTTTCCAAAGTTTCTAGTATTATACCAAAATAAAAGCTTAAACCAGTTTAACTGGTGTCTCAGCCTGATCGGACAAAGACACTGCTGCACCATTGTATATATGAGCTACCATTTTGTTGAGTTTGTTATTGCAGATTGTGCAGGTTTCCCTGACTAGTAGTTTTGTTCTGATACAAGTCATCCTGTATCTGTCTCAACTAGTAATGAATTGCAACACTGACTTGGCAATCGGATGCCTATTTTTCTAGATAGCTAGTCGAACATTTTGCCAGAATAAGCTACAATATCCAATTGCAGCAACATTGGTCTTCTTTTTTTTATAAATAGTTCACCAAAAATAAGAAATTTGTGTTTTCCATCAAGACATCCAAGATGTACAGATGATGTTGTTGAAACAGTTTTGGAGAAATTGACAAATGCACTAATTTCGCTAACAAATGATGCAATGCTAAATTCTTCCAAATCTGTTCAGAAACAGAAATAATGTCAACTCATCTTAAATGGCTATAGAGGGTGAACTATTCCTTTATTGCCACCTTAAGTATTAAATAAATGTCTAATTCAGAGATATGTTTTGTGTGTGTAGGAGTACCTACCATATCTACAAGCTGCAGCCAAAGCGAGCGGGACACAAGGCATGTCCTGTAATAAAGCAGCTGTCATCAATATCTCAACTGTGGGAGGATCCATCAGCACGATGCCTTCCTTATTTGAACAATTCCCAGTGTTGCCATACTGTGTTAGCAAGGTATACTGACATCCTGCTTTGTTCTTATCTCTTTGCCCGTTAATTATTGATGGTATGAGCTGATATATAACTCAAATGGTATGTTTACCTTTTAGGCAGGTTTTAACATGCTGACCGTGTTAGCTGCTGAGGAGTTAAAGGCGGATGAGATCCTCTGCATGGCCCTTCACCCAGGATGGGTGAAAACTGATCTGGGGGGAGAAAAGGTGAGTGTAAATTTGGATTATTCTGAGCACACATGTAGAAAACGTAAAGCATGATTATCAAATGAAGCTTACAAATACAAAATGTTTGCAATCTCTGAAAGTCTTTAGTCAATGCCAACTTTATCAGTGAAAAGTTACACGGTTGATCATTATGTATAACCCCAATTCCAAAAGAAAGATCTCAACTCATGTAAATGTAAATAAAAACAAAAGACAATGATTTGCTAATCTCATAAATCCATATTTTACTTACGATAGAACATAAAAACATATCAAATGTTTAAACTGAGGAAATAACATTTTAGGGGGGAAAATAAGGTAGAAAAAAAACAGCTTTAGGAATATTTTGCAGCTGATTTGGTTAATTGGCAGAAGGTCAGTAATATAATTAGACTGGCTAAGACTTGTTACGATTTTGCATATGTCATCATTTACAGAACATAATATCATCCAAACAATCTGGAGAAATCTTTGCGATCAAGGGGCAAGGGCAGAAATCAGTATTGGATGCTGTGATCTTCGCGTCACTGCATTAAAAATGGGAATGATTCTGTAATGGAAATCATTGCATAGGCTCAGAAACACCTCCAGAAATCACTATCATGAACACAGTTCACAGCTATATCATGCAAAGGAGTAGTCATATCTGACTATGATCCAGAAACAGAGCCTTCCTCACTGGGCTTAAGCTTATTTAAAATGTACTGTGTCAAAGTGGAAAACTGTTCTGTGGTCAGACAAATCCAAGTCTTTTTAAGAAACAATGCATGCAGCATCCTCCAGACTAAAGAAGAATGAGAACAGCTGTCTTGTTGTCAGCACTCAGTTCAACAGCTTTCTTCTCTAGAGGTATGGGGGTGTATTAGTAACTGGATGGACAGCTTGCAACATCTGGAAAGGCACCATCAGTGCTGAAAAGTATATACAGGTTTTAGAGCAACATATGCTTCCATCCAGACAAAGTATTTTTCAGGGAAGGCCTTGCATATTTCAGCAAAACAATGCTAAACTGTGTACTTCGTCTGTTATAACAGCATGGCTTTGTATGTTTCCTGACTGCAGTCCAGAACGTTCACCATTTGAAAACATTCAACACATTATGAAATAAAAAATATAACAAAAAGAGGACTGTTGACACGAATGGGACAAAGTTCCCCTCCCAAAACTTCAGCAGCAGGTCTGATCAGTTCCCAGACTTCTATGGACTGTTGTTAAAAGAAGAGGGGAAGTAGTAAACATAGCCATGCACTATTTTTTTTTTTCTTTGAGAAGTATTGTGGTAATCAAATTCAAATGAACTTGTTTTTTCCTTAAAATTTTAAACTTTAATCATTGATTTGAAACATGTCTGTGTTCTATCACAAATAAATATGAGCTTATGAGATTTGCAAATCATTGCAATCTATTTTTATTTACATTTTACAACTTTTCAGACACTTTATTAATAACTTTTAATCAGATTAATATGCTTTATTAGCAATTAACCAATTAAACATTGTATTTTTCTACAATTCATTGAGTCATGCTGATTTTAATTCACCTGGTGCTTTGGATTTCCACTTTTTTGAATTCTGTCAAACATTTATTTTTATTCTTTGGAGTAGCTACAACTTTCACTTGTTTTATTGCCTTCATAAGACTTTAAATGGGAGTTGTTAGATGCTTGTAAATCCTCCAACCCTATTCATCATCACATGGAGTATCACAGTGGTAGTGTCTATTGCTGCTTCAGCTATATTGTATTTATTATGCATATTAATGACTATTTATGTTTTTAACCAGGCACCACTTGAACCAAAAGAGAGTGTGGAGGGGATGTTGCGGGTCATTGGCGGTCTTACTGAGCAGCAGCACGGTGGATTCCTGGACTACACTGGAAAAACTATTCCCTGGTGAACCAGAAGAACAAAATCAGTCTTATACGAGAAAGGGCCAGTCCAAGTTTAAACTGCTTTGTTTAATCTATTAATCATAAAATGACACACCTAATCATAAGAACTTAACTCCACAAGTTCCACTGTATGTTAGCTGGCCTTAGCCATTATGCACGTACATAAAAAAGTACTATGTACATATTGTGGTCATATTTTATTGCACAACACTTTGATGATTTTGAGGTGGTATAGGGGCAGGCTTGGTGGTATGGGTATGTTTAAGGGTGGGTTAAAGTGTAAGGGATGGGTTAACAGTGTAACTATAAATGTAATTACAGAAATTAATTACAGATGTAATTACATGCAGATATTTTAAAGAATAATTACTATGTAGAAACATGTATGTACACAATAAGTGCGTTGTATCAAATTATAATTATTACTTTTTTAAATCTACATTGTAGTTAAGGCCACCTAAAGTGGGACCACCATGACATAAACATAACTTTGTATCAAATGTAATTTTCTGCAATAAAACAATTCATAAAGGAATAAAGCAATACTGTGTTTTATATATGGTGGTGCAAATACTTTGCTTATCAGTTACACACAGAGAAAATAATTATAGGGTGGCAAGGATGTGGCATGTGGACTCTGATGGGTGATTTCTGAATGACTACAGAAACATTATCAGCATGATGGTGCAAAAATTTACATTTCTTGCCTGTTACCTCCTACTATTAACTGCTAATGAAAAGATTTAATAACAGCAACGGCTTATGATTCACTTTGTGTGTCAGAATGTTCAAAATTCGAACCCTCAGATTTTACGAGTAAGTTTTCATTTAGACTTATTTTCAAAAACAAGTGTACAGTATGTGTACATTGTTCTTTTATTATCTCATATTGACATTCAGTCTGGCATTAAATGCCATGACTTAATGGGTAAATTAATTTGTCATTTTTCACTTTTTAATTTGTGCATGTAGGCATGGCTTTGTAACATTGGCTCCTTTATTTTTTTTACTAACCACCAGATGGTGCTGTTTTTGACACTCTCATAGTTTGAATCTTTTCTTGGAACAATCAGGGGTAAGCCTCAGTGCTTCATGAGGCTTCATTTACCCACACCTTGTATGAGATGAAAAAAATCATATGCTATTGTATTTTATCGGCATTAGTTGAACTACTAATCAGCTCTTTACTTTTTGATTGAATCTGGCTTAGACTGCGCAGCCTCGACTGAACCTATGATGATCCTAAGCATAATGATAAGCATATCTGAATTTAAATAATTAGAATAAAATATATTTAAGCTTTCTGAAAAGTACCAATCCATTCATGTTCTTTTTCTTTTCAACTTATATTTTTCTTATTTTTATTTACCTTAATAATACACACAGCACAATAAATCAGTTCAAAATAACACAAATAAAAAATAGCAGGATAAATCCTAATGTGCCTTGTTTATTTATGCATTTATTTGTTTATTTGTGTTTTTTGAATACCATTTAATTGCTTAATACTTTAGCATTAATATTTGCTCTGTTAATCTTGGGTGCTGATGATCCATGCAGGGATCTCTACTGGGAAACAGCGGTTTAAACCTGCTTGTGAATAATGCTGCAAAAATGTGAAGTGGCAACATTCAGACCAACCGTGTCAAAGACATGAAAAACACTTTCAACACCAACGTGACAGGACCCTTATTAATCATTAAGGTAATGTAGAAAGCATTGATAAGAGCTCTTAAGCAACTGTTTAGAAACATTAATTCTTCTGCCTTCTGGCTACAAAGCTAGGCAGGGGCTTTCACTATTTTGTTACCGATTCATGAGTTTGTGACTAAACTATTGTAATGAACATTAGTTATTTGTTCCAGTGTAGTCATTCCTTAATGACTGAATAGTATTCTAAAGTGTTACCAAATAATCTTAAACAGTGAGAGACCAGCTAAGGCAAAAACACTGCTGCACTATTAAGTAAGCTACCACTTTATTTATCACAGATATATAATTATTTCTTTTTCTATTTCTTTTTTTTTTTTTTTTTTATGTAGGGGTACTTACCATATC
>JAUMHE010000044.1:4853232-4863964 GCA_032359235.1 Enteromius mattozi | reverse complement strand
GGTTTAAACCTGCTTGTGAATAATGCTGCAAAAATGTGAAGTGGCAACATTCAGACCAGCCGTGTCAAAGACATGAAAAACACTTTCAACACCAACGTGATAGGACCCTTATTAATCATTAAGGTAATGTAGAAAGCATTGATAAGAGCTCTTAAGCAACTGTTTAAAAACATTAATTCTTCTGCCTTCTGGCTACAAAGCTAGGCAGGGGCTTTCACTATTTTGTTACCGGTTCATGAGTTTGTGACTAAACTATTGTAATGAGCATTAGTTATTTGTTCCAGTGTAGTCATTCATTAATGACTGAATAGTATTCTAAAGTGTTACCAAATAATCTTAAACAGGGAGAGACCAGCTAAGGCAAAAACACTGCTGCACTATTGAGTAAGCTACCACTTTATTTATCAGAGATATATAATTATTTCTTTTTCTTTTCCTTTTTTTTATGTAGGGGTACTTACCATATCTACAAGCAGCAGGAAAAGCAAGCGGGACACTATAGCTGTCATCGATATCTCCTCTCTTGGGGGATCCATGACCAGAATTCCTCCCTTGTACATCCAATTCCTAGAGTTGCCTTTCTGCATTAGCAATGGATAATTACAGGCAGTTGTGTTGGAACTGATTTCTATATGAAGGACAGGAGCTCTCCAGGAGCAGAGTAAATTTTAAATCTTAAAATTCTAAGAATGACAGAATTTTAAGTTTAAGTTTCAACTCGTACTGTTCCCGGGTCAATTTGACCCGCTTATTTTTATGCTCTAAGGCAACTCTAGAGAACCAAAATAACAACATATCTTGGTTATATCTCGTCATTTTAGTCTTTTACTATCCTATGAAGCAAAAAAAGTAGCTTTTTCCCGGTCATTTCAATACAAACAAATACTTTGTCAGCCAAAAAATGGTAAAAATGAGCTATCATTTCTTTTTTCAATCTATTTGAAATAATAATAAACCTATGGGGTTTTTTTTCTTGAAATTTTGTGACTTTTCCTCATTTAGGGTCATGAACATGCATGCGAAGTTTCAACTCACTGATGTGTTGTGAAATATGCATACAGTAATTTGTATACGTTTGTGATGTTCGTGGGTCAATTTGACCACCATGGCATCCATTCAAAAGCAACTGAAATACACAGAAAATAACAACAAATTTCTTTGTTGAATGTCAGAGCTCCTCAACTCTAGTCCTGAAGTGCATTCTACTGTCAGTGTACTGATGAGTTTAACAACTTTTTAATTTTAAATTTGTGAAGACCAAACTGTTTAGCCTTTCAACTGTAAGTCCCACTTTTGAGCAAAGACATACAATGACTTTTTTGTTATAAAACTTAAAAACTTCAGAGCACATACTCAAGATTGGTGTCTGTTTAAAGGTGAAACATCACAGATTATTGTAGAACTGACAAAAACTGTTATAAAAGTACATTTTGAAAGTTATAAAAGTTTAAATGTAAATAAATATAAAATATAATGTATATATATATTTATATTTTATATAAAATAGCAAATTTACAAACCATGTTTGCCACAAAATCTTCAAGAAAATTAAAGCCAGTCATCTGAACAAGTTTTGTGTCAAATTTTATGTTGATATCTCAAAAATTTTTGAGATAAACTTTTCTTGAGATAAAAAGATTTTGTGGATGCAGAACCAAACTTTTCCACTAGGTGATATACAGGCCCTCTTGATTTTTATTACTTGTTTGAGTTATGAACCATATTTTACCATAATTTTTTAAATATTTATGAAGTAGACATCCTATTCAGAAATATTTTGTGAAGTAACTTGAATATTTGATTTGAATTCTAAATCTCTTGAATCTCTAAAACACATAAAAACGTATGTACGTATAGAATAAAAGTGTGTTTGGCACCATATCACAAATGGAGATTCTATCGCTATTTATCTATTGCTCTGCAACGTTTTTTGAAAAACAGTCACCAAATATGAAAACTAGAGTCTGAAACCTTTCAAATGATATATAGTTTGTCAAGATTACTTTAGGTTTAGACAAAGATATTATCGTTAAACAATGTGCAATCACAAACATTTTAGGTGTGAAGAGTGGTAGCCAAAAATAGTGGTTAAAAACCTTTTTTTTAAATCATAAATTCATATATTCATTCTTTGAAATGTGTGAAAAGTAGTTTATTGATTTTATGTTTTTTTTCACTCCCTTAAGATTTTTATTTTTTTGTAAAATTACACTGAATCCAATTAGGGTCAATTTAACCCTGTCCGTACAGGAAGTGACCTGATTTCGGTTAAGGTCTATCGTGCAAAGTAGTAGTCATGTCTGGATTGAAGCTAATTTTTAATGGACTGAGGTAAAGTGGAAAACTATTCTGTTGACAGACTGATTAATCTAGATTAGTAACTATACTCTAATTACTGTTTTGCAAATTATAACGCATTAAATTACTCTGTTACTAAAAAAGTTATTTAATTTCAGTAACGTGTTACTGGTCTTGTTATCAGCACTCAGTTCAACAGCTTTCATCTCTGATGGTATGGGGGTGCGTTAGTACCTGAATGGACAGCTTGCACATCTGGAAAGGCACCATCAGTGCTGAAAAGTACACACCATCCTAACAAAGTCTTTTTCAGTCAAGGCCTTGCATATTTTAGCAAGAAAGTGCTAAACTGTGTACTTCATCTAACAGCATGGCTTTATATAAGAAGAGCCCTGCTTGTATTCCAGATCTTTCATCAGTTAAAAACATTCGGCACATTATGAAATGACAAATATGACATATGTTAAAAAGACTCAGGACTGTTTTGCAGCTAGAACCAGAAATTCCTTTCCAAAAACTCCAGCAACTAAAATATGGTCCTGTGAGATTCACAAATCATTGCAGTCTATTTTTTCATTTACATTTTACAGTGTCCTAACTTTTTGTTGGAATTGGGGCGGCAGATATTAACAATATCATGGTAAACCAGAAGGACAAAATCACTCCTATACAAGAGGTCATGAACGTACTGGTCCAGGTCCAAACTGCCCTATTTAATCTATTAATCATTTATGACACACCTATTCATAAGCACTTATACAATTTCATACAATTAACCAATAAAGCGGATTTTTGTAGAAAATCATTTAGAAGGTGGCTGCAGGATGATTCTATAGCTAAATGACTGGAAAAAAAAATAAAAATTGTCAGCATGATAATGCAAAACTGTACATTTCTCATTTATCACCTCCCACTGCTGCTGACAAGATTTAATAATGGTGTTGACTTATGATTACCCTTAAGATGATTACACAGAAGGTGAATGAGATAGCTTGTATGTAGAGTGTTATCTGAGCCACAAAGACGGAGAGAACCCCAAAGCAAGCATTCATGCATAACTCTTGTGAATTTATGGCCTGACACATGTGTCTTGTGAATATGCAAGCAGTTGCATTTCCTCAAAGGGACCACAAAAAATTATCCTACCTTTTAAAAATACTTGAAAAGAAATATTCTATTAAAATAGGACAAACCATCAGATTCAAACATTTTCTTGATTCGTCTGCTAATATTTCATGACAGCAATCAAACCGTTTAATTACAGATGAAAACATGTGGAGCGCTAGCTTAAATTAAAATTTTTAAGCTTGTGTCTTGAAAGATTTGGGTTAAACATAATCACGGAACATCTATTGAAGTGAATCTGATTTTTACTTCTGCAACTGCTGAGCTCTATGTTTTATTGGTATTAGTTAAACTACTACTCAGCTCTTTGCTTTTTGGGTCGTCCCAAAGTACACCAGGCAAAAACGTTTTGAAAAAACCTTACACTTTTCTTTTGTTGATCTGAATGAGCTGCCACTGTTTATTACAGTTGCAAATCATTAATGAGCAGTCACTGTTATCTTAGCTTTTTTTTCTTTCTTTCTTTAATTTACTCTCTCTGACTTTTCATTCATGCCATTTATCTTTTTTCTCCTAACCAGTTAAAACAGCACAATATGAGTTCAAAATACGCGTGGTGTTCACTTGCATTCATATAAAAACACTCTTAAGGAGCGAGTTGGATACGCCAGACTGAACTCAGATGATGGCAGCAGTGAAAGCATGCAATATCTTGATCACCGGAGCAAACCGGGGCTTGGGCTTAGAAACTGTTAAACAACTCAATGAGGATTCTTGTCAAAAACGCCACACAACCCAGACGGATCAAAGTCTGAGATGAGTTATACATAACTAACACAAATAGAAAACGCTGTGAGAAATCCTAATGGGCCTTGTTGAATTATGCTTATCTTTCTCAAGGCATTGAGACATCTGGTGTCTTGGTAAATGTTCATGTTCTTCCTGGTGCATTTAAAATGTTCACTAGAATTAGTTTTGTAGAATTTCAAAGAGATTTTTTCTGTGGTTTTTGTATACCATTTCAATGCCATTTCAATACCTTATCACTAATATTTGTTTTGTTTCTGTTAGATGCTGATGATCCATGCAGCATCAAAGAGTCTGCAAAGAAAGTAGGGTCTGCCTCTTGCAGGAAACAGTGGTTTGAACCTGCTTGTGAATAATGCTGCAATCATAGCCGATGGCACCATTCAGACCAGCCGTGTTGAAGACATGAAAAACACTTTCAACACATACGTGATAGGACCTTTATTAATCATTAAGGTAATGCATTGCAAAGAGCTCTAATGCAACAATTGCTTCTGCTTTCTGGCTAAACATCTGGGCCCCATCTAGGCATGGCATTGTATCAAAACAACCTAGACTTAGTCTCTTAGTTTGAACTAATGCATTTGGTCTGTGTCAAATAAGCTTAATTGAATAGTATTCTAAAGTGTTACCAAATAATCTTAAACAGGGAGAGACCAGCTAAGGCAAAAACACTGCTGCACTATTGAGTAAGCTACCACTTTATTTATCAGAGATATATAATTATTTCTTTTTCTTTTCCTTTTTTTTTATGTAGGGGTACTTACCATATCTAGGTACACCTAGGTACAAGGTACACCAGAGCCCTGCTTTGGTTCTAGTTAAACTGAATCTCATTCGTTGCCCTTGAAGTATTGATGGCATAAGCTGATGTATAACTCAAATGTTGTTTGCCTATCAGGCAGGTTTTAACATGCTGACTGTGTTAGCTGCTGAAGAGTTAAAGGCGGATGAGATCCTCTGCATGGCCCTTCACCCAGGTTGGGTGAAAACTGAAATGGGTGGAGAAAGAGTGAGTGTAGACCACTTTAATCCATGTCAAGTGTAATCCAGAAGGTGCTTTCGAATTCCACATATTTGCAATCATACACATTTTTGTCATATCATATTGTGGCTATAACAACTTCAGAATAATTTGACCTAAAATTAAGCTTAAATGCTTCAAAAAATAAAGTAGAGGGGAGGAGTCTCTGTCAGAGATGTATTCATAGAAATATCATAAAGCGCGATAGTGTTTTGCCATAGTCAAAAAAAGGTTTAAAAATAAAAAATATCACCACATTCAAATAAACATTTTAAAATGCAGGCTAAGTGTTAAACAAGTACTGAATATGCTTAGCTAATTATGTCAGCTTCTTATATGTGCTCCTCGTAAACAATTAGTGGACATGCATATAAATAGCCTTTCAAACAGCAGAGTACAATAATCATGGCTGATAGTAATTCATGCAAATGTAAAAGATAACCAAACTGGGGGCAAGAACAACTGTCCTCCCAGCCTAAATGCAGCATGTTACTAAAATGTTTATTTTAAAGGCAGATTGCCAGCAACAGCATTTATAGGATAGTTGTGAGTTGGTCTGAGTGACTAAGGAGTCCTCTTCACAACTCATAATGTTTCACCGATTTTGAAGCTAGTATTAGCGCTAAAACGTTTTGTGAAATGCACTTAGAGCAAAAATTTTGGAGTCCTAAATTTAGGACTGATAAGCAAGTTATGAGCTACTTTTAGCCTTAAGAAGTTTTATGAAGAGGGGTCCAAGTCTTCTGAAGATAAATGAATAGCTTTGAGGAACTAACTGTATATTACTGCAGGTTGTTAAATTTAGATTCACAGAAACTCTACAAGCAATTTGGAAAATTGATGAACGGACTTATTAAAATATATGCATGTTTTTATTTTCGCCAGGCACCACTTGAACCAGAAGAAAGTGTTGAG
This sequence comes from Enteromius mattozi, assembly GCA_032359235.1. Classification (NCBI taxonomy): domain Eukaryota; kingdom Metazoa; phylum Chordata; class Actinopteri; order Cypriniformes; family Cyprinidae; genus Enteromius; species Enteromius mattozi. The sequence continues at coordinate 4,857,855 of JAUMHE010000044.1, read as the reverse complement.
GGGATGTTGCGGGTCATTGGCAGCCTTACTGAGAAACAGCACGGTGCATTCCTGGACTACACTGGAGAAACTATTCCCTAGTGAACCAGAACAACTATATGGTCACAAAAGGGCTGATCCAGGTCCAAACTGCCTGATTTAACCTAATAATCATAAAAGGGCACACTTTACCAATTAAAGGCCACAAGGGTTTATGACAGACATATGACAATTTTATACCATTTCTTACAGTAAAATACTCTGATCAATAAAGCAGTGTTGTCTCTCTCTCTTAACTGTATATGCTGTCAGTTAAAAGTCCACCTTGGTAGGGACAAGTGAAGAAAGTTTCAAAAGGATTTTCTGCACAGTGGACGGAGACCATAAACCTCAATAATGTTTTTTTTTGGCCACTTGAGGATAGTACACAATGGGGACTGTGGACCTCAGTTAGTGTACAAAGTTTGGAAGGCCTTGTTGGTTTGTTGTTGTGACTATTAACATGAATGCTTCTGGGGAATAACAACAGTGTGTGCATAATGCAGTAGGTTGAAAAGAAAACATAAAAAGAATTATAGAATTATGGTAAATAATTGGAGTTATAGTCTCTAGTTTCCACAACTGCCAACTACCTGGATGACCATCACTAGTTTCAGTGAGAAAACATCAACTAACAATGAAGAAGGATCTTCGAGGGTAGGAGATAGACCAAAAATGTCCTCCCAAACCTTATTGCCAGATTCTGGAAGATATATTCTTGAAACAGTTGTACAAGAGGAAGTAGTGTAGAGCAACTCTCAACCTATCTGTCAATAAAGTCTTGTCTTCTTTCCTTGCTTCCTTTCTTCATGTCTAAGCTCCACCCCGCTTAGGATATCAGGGAAGGATGCAAGGAACGGGAGTGAGGAAGCTTCCAGAGAAGATGTGAATAATAAGGATACACAGGGTGCTTCTCGTTTCTTGTTTGTGCATCCTTTTTTCCTTTCCTTGCTTCATTTCTTTACATCTTAGTTCCTCCACCCCATCCACCTTAAGATATGAAGGGGGTGGACCTAAAACGTGAACAAAGGAAGTGTATCATCTGCGTCCACTGTTTCAAAGTAATTGAAAAATAAAAAGTTAAATTTAAAAATACACACAAAAATGCTTTTAAAAATACACCAAACAAAAGAATACCTTTATTTGAATGAACTGCCACTGTTTCACCCAGGTTTATTACAGTTGCAAATCATTAACAAGCAGTAATAAATAGTCACTATTACTATTTAAGCTAACAGCATAGATCAAGATAAAATGTTATCTTGTTCTCTCTCTCACACTCTTTGACTATTCATTTCAATAATCTTTTCCTCTTAACCTCAATTACACAAAGTATGACATAGCAGAATACACACGGGACAATACAAGTTCAGTTCAAAATGGGTGTGGAATCCACTTGCGTTTGTATAAAAACACTCTTAAGGAGCAGGTTGGATACGCCAGACTGAACTCAGATGATGGCAGCAGTGAAAGCATGCAATATCTTGATCACCGGAGCAAACCGGGGCTTGGGCTTAGAAACTGTTAAACAACTCACTGAGGATTCTTGTCAAAAACGGCACATTTTTGCTACCTGTCGTGACCCAGGCGGACCAAAGTCTGAGGTGAGTTGTAAATGGCTAATACAAATACCAGGAGAAATCCAAATGTGCCTTGTTTAATTATTCATATTATATTTTCAAGGCATTAAGAGAACTTGCAAAAAAGCATCCAAGTGTGATCACCATCATACGTCTTGGTAAATGTGCACGTGTCCTTCTCTATGCATCTAACACTTTCACTGGAATTTTTAATAATTATCACAAATATGTTTTGTTACTTTAAGATGCTGATGATCCATGCAGCATCAAAGAGTCTGCAAAGAAAGTAGGGTCTCTTCTGGGAAACAGTGGTTTGAACCTGCTTGTGAATAATGCTGCAATCGTGGAAAGAGGCACCGTTCAGACCAGTAGTGTTGAAGACATGAAAAACACATTCAACACCAACGTTATAGGACCTTTATTAATCATTAAGGTAATGTAAAAGCATTGTTAAAAAAATAAATTATTATTAAATAATTTTTGTGCAGTTGCCTTCTTATCATTTTGCTTATCAGTTTTTTTAAATTTGCTGGAGGTTGCACTGATCAGTCCATTTTTCCAATTAGTTAATGTGTTCAGATTGTGTCAACTAAAGGAGTTAACTAGTACAACATCTAATACAAATGAGTTGCCATAACACACTAGTATTCAAAAGTCAGTGCTACTTTCATTGAGTATGTCAAATATACCAACACAGTCTCACGACCAATTCATACGTATTCGTACGAGGTGGCAAATTTGTGCTAATTCGTACAAATTCATACGACCTCACTCATACGATTTGTCTAAACCCCAGTGACGAGTAGGTTTAGGGGCGGGGTTAGGTTTAGGTCATTCGTACAAATTCATACGAATTGGCAACTTGAAAAATACATACGATTTAGCAAAAATTGTATGAATTCGAACGAATTAGCCCCCTCGCAAAATATGTATGAATTATATTTTTAATTCACAGGTCTTGTCATTCATTCTGATTTTTTTCTCTTTTATGCAGGAGTATCTACCATATCTACAAACAGCAGCTAAAGCGAGCGGGACACCAGACATGTCCTGTAATAAAGCAGCTGTCATCAATATTTCCACCGTGGCAGGATCCATGATCAGAATGCCTCCCTTGCACAGCCAGTTCCCAGTCTTACCATATGCCGTTAGCAAGGTACACCCCTGCTTGTGCACTAGTTAAACTGGAGCTCATTCAGTGCTTGTGATTTACTGATGCCATAAGCTGATGTATAACTCAAATGTTGTTTGCCTATCAGGCAGGTTTTAACATGCTGACTGTGTTAGCTGCTGAAGAGTTAAAGGCGGATGAGATCCTCTGCATGGCCCTTCACCCAGGATGGGTGAAAACTGATCTGGGGGGAGAAAAAGTAAGTGTAGATTTCTTGAATTCATGTTAAGTGTAATGCAGCAGGTGCTTTTGATTTCCACATATTTTCCACATGATTTTTTGGACTTTCGCTGTGTTCTTTGTTCAATTGTGGTCATATCATTATATCTCAGTCAAGATATTAAAACATTTTGTTCTACAAAATAATGAGTGAGTGACAGCACTACCTACTGGCCAAAAATGAACAGATGTCATTATAACTTCAGTATAATTGGACCTAATCTCATTTCAGGTCTTCTTAAGATATTTATGTTGATCCAGGAACATGTATTACTTGGTAAAATCCCAGAAACCTTATATATGACATCTATCTCAGGAACAAACACTATATTAGGTTGTTAAATTGAAATCACGTCCATCCAGAGTATTTTTCCTGAGTGAGAAGTTAGGATAGACATCCCCTAAAGCAATTTGGAAAATGGGTGGATGGATTAATGTTACTAAACTACATGTATATATATACATACATATATATATATATATATATATATATATATTTATTTTTTTTTTAAAATGTTATTTTTTCACTAGGCACCACTTGAACCAGAACAAAGTGTTGAGGGGATGTTGCGGGTCATTGGCAGCCTTACTGAGAAACAGCACGGTGCATTCCTGGACTACACTGGAGAAACTATTCCCTGGTGAACCAGAAGAAAAATCTATAAGTGGTCATAAAAGGGCTGATCCAGCTCCAAACTAGCCTATTTAATCTGTTAACCCTAAAAGGGCAAACCGTAAATCCATCACAAACCATGAATCATTAGCACTTAATTTCAGCCCATAAGAGTTTATGATTATACTGTTTCATACAATAAAACACTCTGATATGATTGTAAAGCAATACTCTCTCTATATGTCCCTCCAGGACCAAACTTAGTTGCCCGTGTTCTAATGTATGGGCAAAGTGTACTTTATCTTTGAATGCTTTTGTCCATTTAAAAGCTTCTTAAATATATGTGCACTATTTAGATAACAGTATTGGGACACTTCAGGTGTTTTTTGAATCCATTGGTGTAGGTGTATAATATCAAGTACCTAGCCATGCAGTCTGCATTTATAAACATTTGGGCTGAGTGAACTCAAACTGTGTACTGTGATATTCCATGGTCAACTACAAATGTAATAATGTTATTATCGGAAGCATTTGGGGAACATCAACAACACAAAGCGGAGGGACACATACAGTCACAGAGCGGCTTTTATTAATCAGGTGCTGTGTTTCAGTGCATTCCACTGTTCAGTGCACAAACTGTTTTATTGCTTAAGTTTATAATACACTACTTAAACTTAAATTACTTCTACTACTACTATAATGAAGTGGCATGCGGAGGTGTTTTAAAATGAGAAGGCAGTTTTATATATAAAATGCATGTCCCTGTTACACTTATGTTTACACTAAGTGCAAATAGTTGTATATTTTGTTTACAGCTGAATTTTCTGCGATTTAAATACTTATTGCAAACAGTTATTGTAAGATATTTGTTTGTGAACTGTTGCTCAGCTGTCATTTTTTAAATAGTCATCGTCATAAATGCCCTGTCACAAACATTGTCACAGAAACGTCTAGGTTACGAAGGTAACCCACGTTCCCTGAAGGAGGGAACGGAGACGTTACATATGGGATCTCGCATGAGA
>JAUMHE010000044.1:4838712-4848944 GCA_032359235.1 Enteromius mattozi | reverse complement strand
TTTCAGTTTTTCTGCAAAAATGTCAACAATTCTGTGTTTTTCTGTCAATATGGGGTGCTGTGTGTACATTAATGAGGAGCAAAATTAACAAATGATTTTAGCAAATGGCTGCAATATAACAAAGAGTGAAAAATTTAAGGGGGTCTGAGTACTTTCCGTACCCACTGTATATTACCTATTATAAATAAAGTGAGAAGAATGGATATCAATGTTTGACGTTCATCTTCTATGTGTGTTCAATACAATAAAACAAACTGAACAAACAATACTGCAATATTGTGTCATTTATGTGAATGCACATAACTACTGCTACAATAGTCTACATTTGAAGTGGATCAAAAAAGTTAATCAAAGTTGTCCGAGGACAAGAACTTATATTGGTTTTTAGTACAAGAGGCTGTGATCCACTTCAAATGTTTGCTACTAAACCCAGCATTGTGAAAATAGCAATTCTGATTTGACACAACATATCAGTGACATTTATATATAATGTAAACGAAATTATTAGTAAATTATCCAAACATACTTTGGTAGAAAACTGCCAATCAAAGGTCTGGACACACTTGACTGAGCTTCTTGTGAGCTTTAAAATCTGTTTGCCAAGAGTGTTTACTGTGGTATTTCTCAACCACAAGCAAATGCTAAACTGACACTAGCTAAGCTTCATGAGACTACACACAAGCTACACTATATTTGACCACCTCAGTTTGTTTGTAACTCCCATCTACAAACCTCTCACTGCAAGGATTGAGCCTTGAAGCCTTAAAGTACATCAACCTGAACAAGGCACCAAAGTGATGGTCAAAAAAGGACTTCAAATACTTAATTTTTTTTGAGATTGTTGAAGAAAGCAGGATCCCACAACAGCTTTTGGTTAACTTCTATAAGTCAGTGTGGTACTCTGGCGGTATCTCAGAAAACAGGAAGTCTCTTCAGCGGATCATCAAAACAGCAGGAAGACATCTATATGGCATGCTGCATGAGTCCAAAACTATCTTAAGAGACTCTTCACATCCAGGTCATCACATCTTCTGGCGTCTGGGAAATGACACAGAATATTGTATGGCCAAACAACAAGACTCAGAAATAGCTTTTACCACAGAGCAGTTGGTCTATTGAACACTCCATTTTCCTCAGGGACCTAGAGGTTTTATTATTTTTTGCTTTCATTTACTTACTTACTTACTAAAAAAGTATTATTAGCACCTACATATTATTTACATAAGGCTGATCATTTTTGTTCTGCAGGATGGTAGATGAGACTGCTGTAGCAACATCCAGATGACACAACTGGGCAATTGTCACAGAAGATGAGAGATATATTAACCAATGCCCAGGAGGCAGTCACTCCTCTTGTAGAATGAGCCACCCCTCCCTTACGCAGGAGGCATTCCTGCGCTGTGATAGGCTAGCTCTGTAAATTTAATCACCCATTTTGTCAGTCCCTATAATAGACAAACAACTGACTGGTATGTCTTATCCGTTGTGTGCAAGAAATGTACTTTCTCAGTTCCCTTACTGGGCAGATTAGATGCAATCTGGCTGCTTCTGCTGAATTATGAGGAGGTAGATGGAGGAGTTCTAGTATCAAGGGCCTGGAAACAAAGGAACAGGGCAGAACTTTTAGCAGAAAAGAGTGGTTCGGGAATAAGTGAAATAGATGAGCTGTCTTCTCCTAATCTTAAACACACAGGGTGCACAGAGAAGTCATGAATTTTATTCACCCTCTTAAAGGGTTAGTTCACCCAACAATGAAAATTAGACTGTCTTTTACTCACCTACCACCACAAACAGAGGATTTGTAAAAGAAAATGTCTGAGGATTTCGATATAAGCCAAGAGGAGACTGGTTTTTATTTGCTAAATTAAGGAAACGTTGTTCGCATGCGACACGTAAATGCTACATCATCTGGCTGAGCGTCATTCGCTTACCTCAGTCAGCAGAAGTGAGAACAAAGTGTTTATTATATATGAAATATGTAGATCTATAATTCAAAAATGCTTTCATTCATCCCCTGGAGCCATGTGAGGCATGTTTTATTACGAATATGTACACTTTATTTTACATCTTTCAAAGTGTATAAAGCAAACACACCATTTTCTACATAGAAAAGCTTGGAGGGGCCAGGAAAATTTTTAATTAAGTAACTCTGATTGGAATTTTCTGAAAGAAGAAAGTCACATACATAAAGGTGAGTAAAAGACAGGCTAATTTTCATTTTTGGGTGAACTAACCTTTACCTGAAGAAAAGAAATGCAGTCTTCAGTGTGAGAAACTCCATCTTTATTTCATCTAATGGTTCTAAAGGGGGTTGTGTCAGAGCCTTCAAGACAATACTCAGATTCCATGAGGGAAAGAAATGTGCTCAAGATAGACAAAGTCTATGAGATCCCCTCAGATAACGCCTGACAAGAGATTAAAACCCTACTTTTTTAACCACCATAGCCTTTATGATGATCAGATATAAAAGCTAAATACCGTATCAAGGTTGATTCTGTTAATCCCACCTCCAGCCGAAACTGGAGAAATTATAGGATTGAATCCACTTCACATGAAAATGGGTCCATATCTGCAGACTGACACCATCTAGAGAACATGTCCCATTTAGAAGTATAATGCCAATTTTTAGATCCCAGGCTTTCCTGCGTAGGGACATTGAACACACTCTGCCATGTTAATTTATGTATGACAATTGTTGTGCTGTCTGACTAAACAATCACTTACTTCTCCTGAAGTTGAGAAAGAAAATGGATCAAGTCCCAAAATACTTCCCTCTTGCTCCAAGAGATTGATGTGTGCTTTTATCCATGAGGCATCCTGTTTTCCCTTCATTGGATTGCCTCACCAGAAGCATCTTGTTGTTATGGTCTCCCTTGAACATAAGAGGCCCAAATTGACTACCTTTTTCAACCTGGAGTTGAAAGCCACCAGCTGATTGCTGGAAGACTGTCCAGGTCTCTTGGAATCAGTCACTGTCCATTTTACTCCAATGGTACTACCTGACTGGCTACTACCATTACGCCAAGCAGTCCCCAGCTTGACTTCACTCCTCTTTTGAGGAACTTTAACTCCTTTAACACTGACTGCCTCTGTGGAGTCAGAGATGTACTCGCTGTAGTCAAATTCAAAAGAGTAAGAACAATCCCTTGAAATTGTTGTGACTTGGATTTGAATTGGAGCCTGTATCCAAACTCCAAGGTGCTCAGCACACATGGAAATTGAGCGCATTGGCACCAGTGGAAGATATGTTAGCTGGAAAAACTTGAGGCCTGAAGTTGATAACCGTCAGAGGCATAATACACTTTCCGCAGCTGACTGTCAGTTATCCTACAATTCCTGGGTGTGTAGCCTCTCCTCCAGTCCTGACCATAGCCCCTGTCAACACAGCAAATGTGGGACTGATCTGAGGGGCTGTAGCAAGCCTATTTAAGCTGTTTCCTTGCCAGATTGCCCAGCTACGTCCTAGGGAGTGCAGTAGAACTAGAGCCTTCCATGAAGACTGTAACTCCATTACAAAATGGGGAAGTTTTGGCAACTCCTCTGTTTTATGACAGTGTTGTAAATGTAAATGTTTTTGACAAAGAGGGCCTCTGTCAAACACTGAGATTGATGGTTCTTGCAAAGAGACAAATGGGTAGGTTGTTAGATTTCAGCGTCACTAGATCTAAGTAACAACACAGTAACAACATTGGCTTAACCAATAGTGTTTTAGGATAGGATGGGAATATCTGAGTGTTTGACCAATTGGAGCAGGTGGAAAGATTTTGTACATTTTTTGGATACAAATGGAAATGTTCCTTTTAAATAACCTATAAATAAACGTATTTCTCAAAGTCACAGTGGCAACAATGGAGCTACTAATTAGCTCATCAATTTCTGTGTCATACCTTCCAGATTTTGCTTTATGACTGTTGTTTTCTAGACCAGATCTTTAATCTCTACTTTCACTCCTGATAGCATTTATGATTTGGAATAATACAGCTTTTGGAAAGCATCCAAGCAGTTTTATTACAAAAAGCAACCAGCACTGAGCAATTCATGCTGAGTCACTTTGAAATGTCATCTTGACTCATCATGGTTACAAACATTAAAAAGACCAGGGTGTGGAGATCACTCACCTTCCTAAATAAAAGCCAGATAGAGAGACAGGTTGGTTTACAGAACCATCTTTGAACATGACGGCGTTAAAGGAATGCAGTGCTCTAGTGACAGGGGCAAACCGAGGCTTGGGTTTAGAAATGGTTAAGCAACTCCTGGAGGCTCGTTGCTCAAATATTTTTGCTGCATGTCGTGACCCAGATGGGCCAAACTCTGAGGGAGGTGAGTATTCTGAAGCTTAGATTCGTACACAGCTCAAGAAATCAGTTTTTTTTTAATCCCTCACATTCTCTTTCTAATTCAGGCACTGAGAGAACTGGCCAAAAAGCATCCAGGTGTTATCTCTCTTTTGCAGCTTGGTAAATGTGCATTTGTCTTTTGTACACTGTGACATTGCAATAGACAGTTTTTTGGGTTTGAAATAACATAAAATTTTTCCTGCTACTATTAGATGTTGCCGATCAATGCAGTATCAAAGAGTCTGCCAAAAAAGTTGGTTCTCTGTTGGGGACGAATGGTTTGAATCTGCTTGTGAATAATGCTGCAGTGTTGCCACAAAAAACCATGCTGACTGCCACTGTTGAGGACATCCAAAACACTTTCAACACCAACGTGATAGGACCTTTATTTGTCATTAGGGTAATGGAATCACTTTGGGAACAAGCAGAATCTAAAACAAGGCATTTTTCATGCAGCGTCTGAAACTCTTGATTGTCAATGTCTTTAATCAGGAGTACCTGCCATATCTGCGTACAGCTGCTAAAGCCAAAGGAAAACCAGGGATGTCCTGCGATAAAGCAGCTGTGATCAACATATCCACAGATGCAGCATCTATGAGCATCATGCCAGAAATGAAAGAACCATTCCCACTCTTCCCTTACAGCATCAGCAAGGTATACATGAGCTTAAACAAAAAAATCCTCATTTGAATGTGGTATAAAACAAAATGTTTTAGTATGAAAAGGTCATATTGGATTTCATGTAGTTTAATGTGTAAAGTAAAACTATTTGAAACTGAGTGTAATGTCTTTAAGAGTGTGCTAATGTGCGCAAATCATCTTTAGCTGTACACTGACTGCTATAGCTCTAACATAAACCATCTTAACTGATTTGAAACTTTGTCATGCTTCTGTTTTCCTTTCAGGCTGGTCTTAACATGTTGACCACATATACCGCAAGGGACTTGAAAGCAGATGAGATCCTCTGCATTTCCATTCACCCAGGATGGGTGAGAACAGACATGGGGGGAGATAAGGTAATCCTATAGATTTAGCAATTAAGGAACCTCTCAGGATGTAAACAGAACATGAGGCCTGAATCACAAAAGCACGCTAATGGTCTCTTATTGATGCTACACTATTTTAAATGCATGTTATTCACTGTTTGTCTATCAGGCGCCTATTGATGCCAGACAAAGTGTGGAGGGAGTGATGCGTGTCATTGGCAGCCTTACTGAGAAGCAGAACGGTGCATTCTTAGACTACACTGGAAAAACAATGCCTTGGTAAACCAGACAAAAAAAAAAAAAAAAAAAAAATCACCAAAAGGCTGATCCAGATGACCTATTTTACCTATTTAAAATAAAGTGCTAAGTCATTAATGTTTAATGTTCAACTTCATTGTCTGTGTTCAATATAAATAAAGCGATAAGCACAGTCATTAAAGTTGTTGACATGTTCTTGACTTTGTGTTCTTTGTGTATTCAATGCAATAAAACAAACTATATCACAATATTGTGTCTACGCCCTAAACTAGGGGGAAAAAAATCAATCAAAGGGCTGATCCTGATGACCTATTTTACCTATTATAAATAAATTGCTAAGTCATTAATATTTAATGTTCAACTTCATTGTCTGTGTTCAATACAATAAAACAAACTAAACAAACAATATTTCAATATTGTGCCATTTATCTCATGTTTTTTGTGCTGTATAATTTACCATTCATGATTTTAAAAAACACCATCACAACACATATTTGGTATTTAATGTTAAGAGTTTTCTGACAGCATTTCTAAACTACGTGCACCTTAGCAAGCAATTTGGTTTTAAAGACACTTAATCAGTCTTATTTTGATAAATGTATTTCAATTTTATTAACTATTACACAGATCTACTGAGGTTATTAAACTGCTACTTCTACTAACTTAGCATTGTGAAAAGAGCAATATTCACAACTGGCTTTACTCATCATTTGAAATTACACATGCATATATATATATATATATGAGGTAAATGTAAATATTAGTTTAATTATCAAAACATTTACTTTAATAGACCTCAAAAGGGCCATAAAGCATAATGTATTACCAATCAAAGGTTTGGACTAACTTGAATGAGCTTCTTGTGGGATTTAAAGTCTGTTTATCTAAAGCCTTATGCTTGAATGCATAGTCATGTCTTATGGATAAGAAACTTCCACGGTATTAAATAACTGTTGGTGGGGAAAAGGAGACAAGCAGTTATTGGGTAAACAGTTCCTACAGATACTGAGAACTGATAGAGTTCATGTTAAAAGCATAAACAACATGGGCTTAACTCTAAAAAGAGTTGTATGCTTATCTTTGCATAGACTTCAGAAGGAATGGTAAAAAGTTCCTCACCATTGAAACAACAGAAGAAAATTCCATGACAGACAAATTTGGTTACCTATGGTTCTATTTATTTTGTTTTATTTATTTATTTTTTAATCATTTTACAATTGCACCTCACAACACCCAGAATGTGGAATCCAGATGAATGGTGGTGGCTTTCGATGAAGATCAAATATTGGTCACACCTGGTCATACTTCAGTTTGACTTAATTAATGATTTGATTTGATTCTAAAACCTGGAAAAATAGTAATTTAGTATTACAAGGTAAACGTTTCCAGATCTTTGGCTGGTACTGTATAACTGAAGCAGAAATACGTAAATAAACCGGGCATCACCAGGAGGCACTGTTCCATACTGCCACTCTCACAGGGCAGATCTTCAGCGGCCCTGGATTGTTCCCATTTATATTTGCCCCCGGACAGAAAAAAGGGAACATTGTCTCAGTAAAGTGGTCCCTGAATGCGTAAATAGGTGTGACGCCCACTGAATCAAAGAAGCTGACCTCTCCATTATTATAGTCGATCTTCACCCGAACCCTTTCCAGGTGGCCCTTCAGGCTAAGCGGTGTATTAGGGGTGGTCATGGCCGTGTACTTCCCATCAGAGAGAGCGATGGTCCAGAATCCTCCTTCGGGACAACCTGAGATTTTGCCTTTCCTGGCTACTGATTGTTTAACCACACCAATTACCCAGTCATTATTCTGGCCCACATTCACCTCCCAGGAGTGACATCCTGAGGTGAAACCCGTGGAGCCCAGGACAAAAACAAAGTGGTCAAAGCGCTCAGGGTTATCAGGCAGCTCTTTCATCGACCCCGTGTTGGACACACTCGTCAGATTCTTGCTAAGAGACAAACACGGGTACGCTGTGTTGGGGTCCAGCGTCACTGGAGCTAAGTGGTGGAGAAAGTGGGAAAACACTATAACAAATGTATATTTAAGAACCAGTGTTAAAATGTCAAATTTATGTAATTCAAATGTTTTCTGTAAAATTGGCTTAACCAGTCAAATAGTGTTTTGGGGCGGAAATATTTGGTTGTTTGACCAGTTGGAGAAGGTGTCTGAAAACAATCAATTTTTGCAATTAAAAAAATAAAAATTGAAATAGAATCGACATAGTATTTTTTTGTAGCATTATAATGAACTGAACTTAGGACTGGTGGTGCTTTAGACATTGTTTGTCATTTAGCATTTCTATTTAAAAAGGGGCAAAATGAAAAGCAATTGTGATAAACGAAATTGTGATACTACGAATTCTACTACTAATAACAATATAAAACACACTAATCAGCTGCTGGGTTCATGAATATAAATCATGTTGTCTGAGTTTACTCAAATTGATTTGCTGAAATCAAAAAAGGGACGACAATTATGAAAAGGCTCTGAAAGAATACATACGAATTATTTGGGAGACTGTGTTGCAAATACAGGTACCTTACACTGCGCATCCATTAAGATGAACTGAGCCTATAATAAATTGTAGTAAAGCCGTATTTTATTGTCGTAATGTGGGAAATCCTGTCTACACTGGACATGTGTTGTCGCGCCGTGCCGCAGTCAATACATCATAAATAGAACACAGCACTAGTTTTCTGTCGGGAATTCGTCGTGCCGTGTCGCATCCAGTACAGACAGCAGAATAGGTTCTACTGTATTTTGTCATACATAATGCCGATTTCTAAGATAAAAAACCTACACAGAACACATTAGTGATACTCTGAAAGTCTTTGAACTGCAGTTGAGTAATTTCCTTTCCCTGTCCTAATTTAATCTGTCAGACATTCTATTCAAATTCCAACTTCTGAATTTCAAGGGAACCTATTTGGAAATTCTAAATGTTCACACAAACTCTGTAGAAACTGAACACTCACTGTATTCCACCAGGCTCTGCATTTTTTCCCACACTCTGAACTTCAGCGAGGTCATGTGCTCCGCAACGTCGATTAAAGAATTGGGGACATTTTCTGGTTCGTTAAATGTTATCTGAGCTCTGGAAGGACATTCATTCAGGTTAGTCGTGTCTTTTATGCAAATAGATCAATCAAATTCTTTCAAATGCACAATGTACCGTTACCTCTTTTTGACATTCTTGTAGTTCTGTGGGAAAAAGTCAAATCAGTTACTTGCGCTAACAATTTTGTATAAACTCGATGAGATTCGTTAATACAGCAGTTTACCTGTAAAAAGAGACTGTCAGTATTAGCAATCTCGTTTTCTATCGCGATGACAGCCTGAGAAAAGGTGAGTATATCACGAGCAATTATGTCAGTTTTTTTCTTCATCGTCAGTTTCTTGGTCTCCTCTTCTTCTGCCAGTGCAGCAATCCTTTCAGCTTCCTCCTTCACAAGAAATTTCCGAAGCTCTTCAAACTCCTCGTGAATTTGTTTCTCTGTCTGTTGCCTCTGGTTCTATGTGAACCGAACATAAAGACGGTAATTAAGTGATTATCAGTTGATGGTTAGTGTGTCATATGATGTTTGTTAGTGTGGATCTTGTACTTTGTTGATACCTTGATGTGGACAGTTATGTCATCACATTCCTGTTTGGCCTCATAGAGGCGTCGAAGACTTTTCTTAAGTGGGATGACAATCTGCCGCAGTTCCTCCTGGAGAAAAAAGAAAGTACATCTCAATCCAACAATGTCCAAAAACAACCCTCTAACCCTTGAAGACCATGTAATCTCAGAAATAAAGGTACAAAAGCTGTCACTGGGGCGGTACCTTTACAAAAGGTACATGTACTTAAAGGGTCCATTTTGGTACCTTAAAGGTACATATTAGTACTTAAAGTGTAGTTATTTGAAGCTAAAATGTACAAAAGTGTACTTTATGTAAATGTACCACTATAGTGACAGCTTTTGTGTAAACAAAAAATATTTTAAAATAAATCATTATCAATAGTATAGAAATTGCACTTAAAAAGGAAAACATATTCACTGTTAAAGTCATTACTTTTCAAAATTAAAACAACTTGGCTTGTTTATTAAATTCTTAGATATTATCAAGTTTTCCATGACCAGGATTTTTTTTTTTCAAGAAAACCACTGAATTTCACAATTGTAATTTTTTTTTTAATAGTAACTAACCAAATGTACTTTTTATCTTTTGATGTGGCAAAACAAACTGTATTCAATCGTTAAAAAAAAAAAAAAAAAAACAATTATTGAATATACTATATATTAATATATTATTTAATATAGTAATCAACTGATTGTATACTTTTTGGCAGCATTTATTCTACTAGTTTATGCATGGAAAATATTTACAATTAAAAAATTATTTACAAAACGTGCTGTCAAATGATTAATTGCGATTAAGTGCATCCAAAATAAAGGTTTTTTTCACATTATATATATATATATATATATGTTTTGGAAATACTGACATGCATTTGCATGTATATACTGTACTAATTATTACCATATAAACAACACTTTTTTCTTAAATATATACATGCAGGTGTGTATTTATATATACAGCTCTGGAAAAAAATAAGAGACCACTGCAGAAAAATAAGTTTCTTTTGGGTTTTATCCTAAAAAC
>JAUMHE010000044.1:4816107-4830401 GCA_032359235.1 Enteromius mattozi | reverse complement strand
TCAGGTGTTTTTTAGCAAACTCCATGCGGGCTTTCATGTGTCTTGCACTGAGGAGAGGCTTCCGTCGGGCCACTCTGTCATAAAGCCCCGACTGGTGGAGGGGTGCAGTGATGGTTGACTTTCTAAAACTTTCTCCCATCTCCCGACTGCTTCTCTGGAGCTCAGCCACAATGATCTTTGGGCTCTTCTCCCCCGATAGCGTACTTTGGCCGGACGGCCAGCTCTAGGAAGGGTTCTGGCTGCAGTATAACAAAGAGTTGCTTTGTGCTTAAATTGATAACATTTTTGGATTAATGAATTTCTATGATGATTTTGAAATTTTAGAAATAATTTTATAGAGATTGCTGGTCAGAATTCATATATTTCAATTGTTATTCTTATTTTAGATACTTACAATATTCAACAGGTTTTGCACTGCTCACATAAAGAGCAATACCATCCAGTGATAAAGAAATAGTTCAGCCAAAAAAATGAGTATTTGCTGAAAAATTGATTCTTTAAAAATTTTGAGAACATCAGCGTTGCAACTTGCTCACCAATGTATCCTCTGCAGTGAATGGGTGCCGTCAAAATGAGAGTCCAAACAGATGATAAAACATCACAATAATCCACATGACCCCAGTTTATTGATTATTGCCTTGTTAAATAAAAAGCTGTTTGTAAGAAACAAGTCTATCACTAAAGTCTATCACCTCTGGCCATAATAACAGTGAGAAGATGCGTCCACTGTATTCCCCTCACATCAAAATTTATTCAGAACCACCTTGCTCGTCAACATACTTAGATCTGTGCATATTTCTCTCCTAATTGAGATGAGAAAGCAATATTACGGATAGATGACTCCTATTCCAGAAACAACATTTTAAAGTTAGAAATATCTTAAAGACACAAACACGCATCTTTTTACTTCACAAGATTTTAATTGATGGACTGAAGTCATGTGAACTATGTATTATTGTGATGTTTTTATCAGTTGTATGGACTCTCATTCTGACGGCACCCATTCACTGCAGAGGATCCTTTGATGAGCAAGTGATGTAATGCTACTAATGCTACTCATCTACATCTCAGATGGTCTGAGGGTGAATAAATGTTCAGCTAATTTTCATTTTTGGGTTAACATTGCACTCCTTCAAAGGGAATAGAGAAGACAGAGGAACAGCTCAAGCATTTAAAGAGGCAGAAAACAAAACTGCAGAGTGCACTTACAACAAACAACACATTATCATCTCTTGATGTGAATGGTCATTTGAATACAATGAAAAATAGAGAAACATTATAACTTTTCTACTTATAAAATACTTGGGTCATTCCTGTTATACAGTGACTTTTCAGTCCTTATGATTTACATACATTTTCTCTAAAATTGATGATTGGTAATGGTATATTAGGTCCAATTTATCACTTAAACAGATGTAATTGACATAAAAGAAAAGTTTTCTTACAAACCTTTTAATTGATATATGCGCTCAATTGTATCATGTCCTCAGTGCAAAGTAATCAACTTCCACTAGAAATATAAACCATGAAATTGATAATTTTTTAAATTATGTTATGGACTAGGCTAGCCTTCATCTACTCATACATATAAATCATGTGATAGTATATTTGTTTTTGTACAATTTTCTTTATTTACCATGGCCCTAAACTCATTTTCCACCCTGTTAGCATGTACTTCCTCGCCATCCAAAATAGACTACAATTCCACTGAAATCATTTTCAAGAAGTGATATTGTTTATTTGTTTCAGCTAGAATTTAACTGCACAAATGGAGGTAAATGTCTCCTCTCACTCCTATTTTTTTTTAAAGTTTTTGAAATGTTCTCTTGCTTGTCCCACTCTCAAAGTTCCACCCTGTTAAGCTATATTATAGCCAATCATTGTCCGAAAAATAAAAAAAACATATCTGACATAGTTATAAATGTTCTGTTCATCTGTAGAAGATTAGAGAGCTAAATGTTGATCACTGAAAAAACTACAGCTAATTTAGCTCAAAATGTTCCACCCTGTTAGGTTTTTATAGAATGTGGAATGTGAAACTAATAGGGTGGAAATTCTAATAGAATACCGAGCTTGGCCAGTGTGTGTTCCATATATTTAAACATGTCACTATTTTGGTAGAATGCTAAAAACATGTATCTTTTTTTCCAATGATTCTGAAGCCAAAATACCAGGATACTAAATTTACCGGATACCAGGAATGACCCACTTACGATTCTTGTAGCACTGACAATCACAATAATACTTTTCCATGATCACGTATGCATTCTTGCATACACAGTAACAGACTTACTACAAGATAGCACTTGTAAAGCCTTTAATTGCAAGAAATAAAAACAATTACGCATGATAAAGAATTGTGAAGCATTTCACAAAAAAAAGCCAATATATTACAGAAACGCACATATTCCATAATGCTGTGATTTTTAGAATAGCATGCTGATGACACAGCAATAATGTGTGAGGTACTTTAAACTGTGCATATGTGCCATCGCGATCTGCATACGTTTGGCACAAATACTGTCATTCCTTATAAAATTACTTCTGGTAACGGCAGTTCTAAGATGCAAAATCCAATAAAGTCTATAAAACCGCCACCATCTCATCATGTGCACTACAATACCAGCATAAATATAGGACTCTCGAATAAGAGTGGGTTTCCAGGGCCATGAATGAATATTATGAATCATTTTCAAGCTACACTTTTTGCAAGCAAGAGAAGGTTTAAGTTGTGTTTTATAGTGTCAATTCCCATAAACGAATGCTCCCAAATAACGTCTCGAAAGCTAAAGTGTGTAATTTTACAGCAATTACACACCTTTTTTTGCTTTCCAAATTATCTCCCATTAATATTTAATTAAAGCTACATTCAGGCATTTTTAAACCTGAAATTTACTTGGCCGTAACAAACAAAAAAAAAAAAAACTAGAGAATGAATGGAGTGAAGTTATGTGCTCAAAGACACAGTGGTGACATGGAAATCACAGTAACCCCTCACGGGTCAATCCTAGCAGGAGAAAGCGAGTAGTGTCTGCAGTGTAAATGTGCAGTCACAGTTACCATTGCTCAGTCAATTTGCACAGTCGAAATTCAGTCTTTCCCATAGGAATCTATGCCTTTGGGAATTCCACGCAACAGCGAATAATTTCCTTCCACAGATTCTGTGACAGTTTCAAGGCAGTCATGGAAGTTTATCTCAAAAAAGCTACTTAGTTTGTCATTTGCTTCCAGTCATTTTTGAATTATTTTAGTTCATTAAATAATACATTTGTTTACTGCACTAATAGACCTAATGTTGCTCCGCCCCTTTTCGGCACTCTGCTCACTGTCTTCTGCCTGTATTTCCCCAGCGCTACCATAAGTTCATATGAATTTATGAATTAACCACTCTGTCTACTGTTATTTACAACATTCACATGACACATTTTGTTAGCTTTACATTAAGTTAACCCACTTCACCAGCTTATTAATCTTCAACAGTGATGCTATCACTGCTTTTTCCTGGGTATAGCTTCCGGTCTCATCCACATCCAGCTATTTTTAGCTGTACAATACGTTTAGTTTCGCTACTTCATATTGAAATTTGTTGTGTCCTATCATGTTATTTTATTTATAAAATGTATATTATTTTATTATAACTCATCCATTTAAATTATATTAAGGGTGTGGCAACTTGAGTGACAGGTGGATCGCCTGTTTGTCGAGCTAGGCAGGTTTCACCAACCAGGCACTTCAGCTTCACTCACGTCCTGCCTTTTTGCCTATTTTTGACTCTCCAGGAGTGACGTACTGCCAAGATGATGATGGCCGGCTCCGCCCACTTTGGGCTTCTTTAGAAACTTATGAGTGACGTCACGGACACTACGCCCAAGTTTTATGCAGTCTATGGTCTATCAACTAGTTATTTATCTAAAGTGGAAATCTCACACATAAAGTAGTTTACTACAACATTGAAAAATGAGGTGGATTGGAATGACTCCATCTCGCCAGTGAAATTTTAACAAGCCATGGTAAATGTAACCACACTTTAACATGCTCTGGAAGCACTGTGATGATGCTCAGGAGACCTTGTCAATTTCCTGCGCTCACTCTATGCAAAGAAACTCGGCTCCCAGCAGCCCCGTCATTGGGATTACACACACCCACAATCTCACACACACACTTCTACAATTACTATTTGAGATTCCCAGAAATATATTAAAACCCTAATGTTCAGCACTGATTTTACTGTTAAGTACAATGTTGACTGCTCAGAGACTAAAATGGAAATATTACTTTAATAAAAGAAAATATCAACAGATTCAAGGGGAAAGAAACCTAAAGAAGCAAACAAGAGGATGACAGAACATGTACTTGAAGGTACTACAAAACTGTGTGTGAAAGTCAATATATTACTTCTGAAAGGTCTCACAGTGTTTTGTAAAAGTGCATTGCGATATAAGTAAGGGGGTATAAATACTCTGTTGGGAGCTCTATTGTGTTTCTCTGAGCTTGACTTTTGTGTATTTACCACTGATACTTTCAGGTGTAATGAGATCTAGAAAATCAGAAGGGCCCGATCATAGGATCTGTGAGAGTCTGTCCTCCAGCGGTTGCAACGCTCAAGGTGGTAGGATCTGAACCAGAGATTCACGAGCACTCTGTCCCAACTTGTCTGGAAATTTCACTGCGAACTCTAGCACCATGTCTCCTCTCTTTTCAGGACATTTGGACAGTGGCAGTCCTTCTCCCACTATCCTCTTCTTCATACCGGGTTTGATGACATCACGTGATGTCACTGTGACAGTCCTACCGTCCAAGGTGGGAGCGCTGATGCTGCAGCCGCATAGAGCCTGAGTAAGTGATGATTAAGAGAGAACAAGATTTAACCCCATGAATAATAGCTACACGAATAACCAAAGTAATACCAAAATCACTATATGCCATACTGCCATCATCAAACCATCAATTTTTTAAAAAACAAAAACAAAAAAAAATGCAATTACACTTTTTTCCCCCACATCATGCAGCCCTAATTTTAACCTTTGTATTCTCCTGTTGCTTTACTTGTATAAAGATGCACTTTATGAGAAGAATTCTAGAAACAAACGTTGCTTGTAAAAGATCAAAATTACCCTTTGCTGTACTCTACTTTTCAAAAGCTTAACAAAAGTTCACTGGTGTATATTACCGGATGTTAAGTAACTTTATCTCAGCAGCAGACACTAGACACTCACCTCTCGGAGGGATATCCTTGCAGGGTAGATGATGTCAGAGCCGTCTCTCTTAAAAACCGGGTGAATCTTGTCCTTAACCACAAACACTATGTCGGCAGGGATGTTGGTTGGAGTCTCGTCTCCCTCTTTGGGAAAGGTAATCTTGGTACCCTCCTTCCAGCCTCGTTTGATGTCCACGGTGAGGATCTTGTCTTCGGTGCGCACAGAGCAGCCGTCTGGGTTCAGCCTCTTGCGAGAGATCTTCATCTTCTTCGTGCAACCAGAGAACACTTCTTCCAGACTCACCTTGAGCTCGTGCACTACTGGGGGATCTTTCTTCTTTTCTCGGCCCCTGTGGACACCGCCTACCCGAGACTTGAAAGATCTGGGAAATCCACCCATACCTCCCATTCCAAAGGCCGCAAAGGGGTCGTCAATGTCCATGTCATCATCTGGGCCCCCGGCAGACGCAAAAAACTGATCGAACGGGCTACGGCCACCGAAGAACTCTGCAAACATGGCGTGAGGGTCACCATGAAAAGCATAGCTAGGGCCATTGCAGCCACCTCCAGCGTGTCCCTTGAGCCCTGCGGGGAGAAAGAGATGATGTTTACGGAAAAACAGCAGATCAATATTTGGGAAAATATAAGAAACGGCATAAAGAAAGAGCAGAGCCAGCTCACAGGAATGACCCAGTCACATGGTACAGTTTCTAATCTGGAGATCAGAGTGGGTTTCATAAAGTCCCTCGTCGATTCCACCCTACACGCTCCTGTGTTTGCAGCATTCAGAGAAAACTCAAGCGGTCACCAAAGGTCATCAGGCTTCACTCAAATAGAGATGCTAAAGCTTTACTGCTAATGTGGAAGCTCGCTTAATCCATACATGCCTCATTTAAGGCCCCGATACACTTCAATAGAAATCCAAGAGCAAATAGGTGTGACGTAATGTGGCCAAAACAGTGTTTGTCTGAGTGGTGGTTTGAAACCAAAGCTAACTTCTCCTGAAAACACCGCACCTTCTGGAAAACACTTTCAAATTGCCATTGGCATCAAAATAAGTTGGAAATCTTTTCTCGTTCATTTTGTAAACAATGGAGCCAAACTGAAACCATATATTTGCTAATAAACCACATAGGTCCTTAAAACGAAGATACCAAAAGTTAAGAACCACAATTTCAAATTCTATTGCCTTGAGCTACAGGCAAACTTTGGGGGATACACTTTTTTTCAACAAAAGGCATATAACGCAATAAAAAATGCTAAAGTCCATCAACAGATTTAACTACTAAAGTCTATCTTTCTAAATTAATTTTCCTTTTACTGCAATTTGGCCCCAAATCTCATTTTGACTCTCATGAATATTAGTGTCATTTAATACTTTTTGATGTATTTTGGCATTAAAAAAAAAAAACAACAAAAAAAAAACAATCAATTCCACAAGAGACCTTGAGTTAACCCTGAATGACCCGGCTGCTCTTTTCTGCTGTCAGTTTTGTTGTGCATTTGTATAATATAAATATCATCAGCGGCATACTTTACACATTCTGTACTGTATGCATCTTAACTGCAAATGAAAATGAATTTCTTTGCACTTATTTTATTATTATTCTTTTTTTTTTTGCACTTTTAAAAACTTGTTTTAACCTTAAGTGAAGAACAATACTAAAACATTTTGCACTGAGTATATCGGGGCCTTTAGAGTACCACCGAAAAGCAGAAACACACCAGGGCACATGATACATCTCTTTTTATTATTATTATTTTTAAAAGAGATGTATCATGTGCCCTGGTGTATGATGTCCACCTGTGTACACCTTAGTATTTATCTGTTAGCACTGTTTTTGCATATGTTCCATGGTAATCATTCATTAATAAAATATATATATATATCATATATAAAATCTATCACAGTACATTGTATAGACTATCTATCTATCTATCTGTCTCTTTGTTAACTATCCAAGTACAAAAACTACTAAAATGTGTACCATGTTCCCACCACAGCACATTTTAAGGGTTATCTATCTATCTATCCCTCCATCCTCTTATCTATACCGGGACAATGACAGCTCTTACCATCCTCTCCACATCTGTCATAGATGTCTTTCTTCTTGGCATCGCTCAGGACATCGTAAGCTTCGGCGATTTCTTTGAATTTATCTTCAGCTCCGGCTGATTTGTTCTTGTCGGGATGAAATCTTAAAGCTTGTTTTCTGTAGGCTTTCTTGATCTCCTCATCCGAGGCGCCCTTCTCTATCCCCAGGATCCTGTAATAATCTTTACCCATCACAGCACTCGACTAAAACCCCACTGCTGTTCAACTACCTGTTTCCATATGTTGATATCCTCCAAATATTGAACGGCTTGATTAATTTTAAACGACCCTCCTCCTCCTATCCTGTCGAACATGAAGCGCGCGAATGGAGTTTATCAAACTGTTTTTAAGTTATTTATCCAAATCTTCACATATCGCGCACAGCCACCGCCGCGTCCCTGCAATATGCGACCATTTTCCCGAGTCTCTTCTAACTTTAATCGATTTAAAAGTTAATATCACACAGAGTTCCCGGCGAAACGCACTGTAATGTAGTTGTCAACGTCGCCGAGCGTCCGCAGAAAGTCCGAGAAAAATGACTTGCTCGGCGGCTCTCAGCGCAGATGCTGCAGCTGTGACTGAACGAGCGCCTCCTGCGGCGAGGAGTGCGCACTGCTGGACTAGAAGCAGACATCCCGACCTGCAAAAACTCATTTCAGGGAGATGAGATACACATGGATTTTACATGAATAGAACATAACTATTTACATTACTTTAATCTAAGGTGAAGCGGGTTTTCTATTTTCTTTTTTTTTGTTGGGGGGGGCACTCTCCCTCTGCCATGACGATCCCGTAGGCTGCACTGAACTGATAACTTCGGTCCCCGAGGAGAGGAACAAAAGCCCGCCCACACTGAAAGCTGATTGGCTTATTTTGCTGAGTAAACCAATCAGGGTGCTCTCTGTCTAGCACGCGCTATGACACGCACGCACGGTCTCTCTCACGAACAGTTACTCCGTCGTGTGCGCGCATTCTAATGCAGACATTAACGTCTCGCGTGCACGCTCTTGCCCGCTTGGTGTAGATTCCGGGATATTTTATCATCAGGGAGCCACTATCAATATACGGGAGACTCCCGGAGCTTCCGGGATACTTGGGATGTCTGTAGTAGTAAGCTAGTAAAGAACATAGACATATAAATACCTAGACGCCTCATTGGCCACTTTGAGCCGTTGCTGCTATACGTCAACGCGCCCGCCATCTTTCTCCGGGCAAGACTGCTTTAAAAACAAATGTCGGTGAATGTAGGAGCCGCGGTTTTTTTTAAATTTTTTTTATATCAAATCATGATAACGTTTACATTTATCAGCCGATTTCAGTGGTTTGTGATATGCATGGACTTAAAAATAACTCCAGTTATTTAGTCAGGTTTGGAAAATTGTTAATTTTTAAAAAATAAATTATGAAAGGCCACGCTCCTGTTGATTTTGTTTGTTAACAATTATAACATTTAATGTAGGCTAGTATAACTATAATATATACATATAATGTCATTTTAATGTACATTAAATTAAATTAAGTTTTTTTCATTGCTTTCTCTGCCTTCAACCCCAACACTTTAGCCTCGTGCCTCAGGTCAGAACACAGCTCAATCCCTTTGAAATACTGGGGGATAAATCTAAATAATACATCTTTAAGTACTAATAACTTTCCATCATTGAAAAAACTGAATAAAATCAGTGAATACAAATCAAACAGTGACAGTCTGCTTCCTGTTTACACGACACTCTATAAACTCCACAGCAAACATAAACCAGTGTAGCTAAATTATAATCCTTTATGGATCCAGTGAAGCTTACAGCGATAAAATACTATACAGTGCACAGTAAAATAGTAAAAGTGATATGAGATTTATTATAGCAACAATTATGTGTACAATACCATATAAATGAATAACAATAGATAAATAATAGCAAATAGAATGGAATAACAAAGATGGAATAATACAGAATAAATAACGAAGAATATAGTAGATTAAAAAGTAAATTCAATAATAGTAAAAAGGCTGTGGTAGTATCGTTTCTTGGAAATGCAGAACTGGCTTTCTTCAGATTTCTTTAAGGCTTGTGTGCTCCTGTTTGCAACTGTCTGAAAATTAAAAAACATATATAATCAGTCTAGAGTTTTATGATAAGCTATCGAATCCTTATAATCTAGTGATCTTTGTAAATGAGTAGTGAAATTAAAGAGAGATGCTTTAGCTCTCTAATCCTGACAGTCTGACACTCTTGTCGTGATCACTGTACATATTATGCTCATAACACAATTTACTTAATGATGTAAACTACAAGACAAGTTAAAACTTAGTAAGAATCCATTTAAAAGTTCACAGCTAACTAGAAATATCGCTATAGTTATTAAACTATACACTGGTGGCTAATTAGGTTGGCAACATAATGACCAAAAACACCATAAACAACTGTTTGGTCTTACCGGTGAAAGGTAATAATACCCCGAGATCTGTTTTTATTTATGTGCGATGATCTGTAGATCCTCAAACTGCCGATGAGTCCGGGACATTTTCCTCTGTCCCGATATGAGAGTTAAGGAGTGTTGCCCGGACCAACATGGCGGCGACGTTGATGTGCGGTCGAGCGGCCAATGAGGCGTCTAGGTATTTATATGTCTATGGTAAAGAACACTACCTTACTAACTGAATATTGTACAGTATACACCATATAGTAAGTAAAGTAAAACTGTAGGTTTATGCTAATGGTAACTCATGCTAACAACATGACCTTATGTTAAGTAGGCAGGCACAGGTATTTTACATCATATTTTCAGATTTGTGTAAATAATTTGGGCAGTCAAGCCAAATAATGACTCAAAAATGTTTCTTACCCACACATTTTATCCCATAACCTCTGACATCCCTGTTGAAAAAAAAGCATCTGCTTAGGTATGTTCTGAAGCATGGCTGCTGGTTTATGCTAGTTTCAGGTGGTCCATTGCTGGTCATGAGCTGTTTTAAGCTGGTCATGTGCTGGTCCTCTGCTGGTTCTAAGCAACTAGCTCCAGCAGGATCATGACCAGCTAAGGACCACCTGAAACCAGCACAAACCAGCAGCCTTGCTTCAAAACATGCCTAACCACAATAAGCTTTTTCTTTTTTTTAACAGGGATAACATCTTGTAGGTAAAAATGCTACATTTTGATGAGCGCACATTTCATTGTATGTTATGATGCAATATACAGTAGGCCTACATAGGCATTTATTATTTTAGCAAATGTAATGTAGATTATCTGGGTATTATGTAGGCCTACACAAAATGCATATATACTGTGCACGGTATTACATACTCTCCTATATACTACAGAAATAGTAATAGTGCTATGTTAGTATGCTGTTCCAAACATAGCTGGAGCTGAGCAGTTGTTTACAGTAGCCTGGCAGTTCTTATACAAAAAAAGTACAGTAGCCTATAATAAACAGTAATGATACCTATACAGACAACAGCACTGTGAGGTGTTTCATAAAATACCAAGGGACTATGATTACATACCATGATATCATCTACCATTGAAGAGCTTGCATGGCATGTAACGTAAATCATGCACTTATATAAGGAGTAATTATAACACATTGCTTTTGAAAATGTATATTTCAAATGTTAGTTCAGCTGTGAAATGTGGAAACAGACCAAGAGTGGTGTAACACTCTTCTAGTCTCACGTCTAGACAAGGACACGGTATTACTTCAAATCAAAATGTAGTAGTCTAACTAACGTAATATGAGCTCTTGTTTGATTCCATGCATGCACGGTCTGCACACCATGATCATCTGGAGCAGTAGAAGTAGGCAAACAAATATAGGCTGTCTTCACTCTCGCTAAACTTGTCTGAGACATTTCATCTGAGCATTACACGTTGTCTATTTTTATTTCTACTAAAAGTTTTGGGATTATATCAAATGAAAGCTACTTGAATGCACACTGATTTTTCCCAGCACACACACTCGTGTCAAGTATTTTATGTCTTTGGACCTTCATATTTGCGTATGAATTGCAACATAATTGCACAAAAAAATACCACATCGTAATACAGTTACTTTATCTCATGAGACTGGGATAATTTTTTTATTTTATTACATTATAATTTTAATTAAATGATGTACTAAAATAACTATAAAAAATAAAAGCAAAATTTTGCTATAAAAGCTAAATAAACATAAAAAATTAACGCTTTAGAACAGCCGATGGAAACTAAAGATGGTAAATATACCAGAAGACTTAAGACACTTTGCCTATCACTATGTTTGTCTGATCTGCTTACTGCTGACAGACACAAATGGCTTCTGTGTGGCAACAACCTGCCCAAACCTAATGGGAGTACCTCTAGGGACCTCAGAAGTGGCTTATTTATTGACTCCAAGCCCAATCACTGCTGTGACCACAGCCAAACTCAAATAGATGTCCTGACAGAACCATTGCATGACTCTGCTTGCAAGGCAGATGTATTAATATTCCCCGGACACACACTGCTGCTGTACTGATGCACGCTATCCTAACCCTAATTCAAAAAGAGATGGGGTGTGGAGGTAAGAGCCACGGCCAGCTGGATTGGCCGGAGTCCCACAAGGTCACGGGGCTGGTATTCAGCAAAGCAGGCATATAAATTTAGCTTCATGAAAAGCCATGGATTATGTCTTGGGACTCTCAGATTTCGTCTTCGGAGGAGTGGTTGTGATGGCCACCCCTCAGGTGGAAGAGGTGGAAGATATTTCAGTGACACTGCACTCACTCACACCGTCCTTCTCCATCGCTTCTCCTTTCCAGCTGCACTGCACTGAAGAGCTGGATTTTGGATTTATTATTAAGAACCGGAGCTTGAGAACTTATAGGAGAGATGTGTGAGGTGTGAGAAAGACCTACGGACTCAACACAGGATTCAGTGTGCAATAAATTGGAAGAAGTATCATGGATGCATTAGCTTTAGAGGCAAAAGGGGCTAAGAGTGAAAGCGCACCAGCTGCTGCACCAGCATCGGCACCCCCCAAACCCAGACCAAAACCACCCAAAAAAGCAAAACGAATTGTTTACTTTGAGGTGGAGATACAAGACATCAAAACCCGGGAAAAACTACTGCTTCTGGATAAGGTAAGTTCTTTTTAATGTGTTTTGCAAACTTAAATACCATCCAAATGACATACCGTTACTTGTGAATAGTGTTCCAGCTGAAAAAAAGCTGGGTGGCTGGATTTAGCTGGTCTTCCAGCCTGGTTTTACTGGGGGCTCTAACTATTTCTTTAGCTGATCAAGTAGGTCTTAGCTGACTTAGCTTAACTGAACACCAGCTTGGAGACCAGCTAAAACCAGCTAGTGCCAGCTAAGAACAGGCAACACCTTATACTGTTTTTCCCTCTCTTCCGTGACTCTAGATGTTGTCTTTAATTAAAATAATATATTTAATCACTGTGTTTACACTGCCAGGCTGAACATAATACAGAGAAGTACAGAAATCATCTGCAATCATCAGCTGTTATAAATGACAGATAGCTAACAGTAATGTGAGAACAACTAATGCACATGCTGTAACTTTGTAATAATAAAGCAGTCACTATCAGGCAGATTCTGCATTAGTCATGTTGCTTTTGGAACATGAGAATCTCCTCCAAGCTTCCAGGAATTCCTATATGAGATCCATTGCTTAGACATGCATGTCGAGAATAGAGTAAACCTGATTTATGACTGCATGAGGTGGAAAGCTGCAAAGAGTAACACTTTATATATTGCATATGTACAGTGTGTATGTACATATTTATGTATTTTAATTCCAAAACAGAATGTGGATATTTAGCAGCTGTCTATCCTTCTACAGGTAGAGCCAACGTCCACTATTTTGGACATTAAGTCTTTGTTCCACAAAGCAAGTAAGTTCTGCTCAGTGCTAAAGACGCTATGAAACCGCAAAGCCTTTCTTTAAATAGCTTTCTACAAGGAAGATGATATGCTGATGACATAAAAATAATGGTTTTAGCAAAGTCTTACATGTCAGGCTTCAATTTTCACAGATCCACACTGGTATCCTGCCAGACAGTCTTTATGCCTGGACCCAAGTGAGTATATCTTTAAAATTAGTAACATACATGAGTAAAATGTTAATGTTGTTTATATACAACATAACATTGAAGCAAGTGAGTGGCACTGTTACGGAGTGAACAGGGCAAAGTGAGGTGAGCGAATCCACATGCAAAGCGTTATGGTGAAAACATGGTCAGAAATAGGCAGAGTTGAGCACCAGCAAACAGATAAGTAGAAGGAACGACACAAGAATATTCCTAGGACAAGCATGTGTCTTTGATTGGCAAACAATATCCAGAGGGCTTGACAAGAGTGGTAATCTGATAACACAAGCAATAGTCCAGTCAAGGTGCAAACATAGTCTGAATGACAAGATGAGAGAAATCCAGGACAGGCAGATAATCAGGTAAGAGGTAAACACAAGACTAAACTAAACTCAAAACTATGTACAAGGACAGGGAACTGGCTCAGTAAAGTAGCTATTGCTAGGAGATAAATTCTAAACAATACTCAGCAGTTTGAGAAGGATCTGAGTCTGTGTAACTCCAGGTGAATCCAATCACTGCAATATGAAACATAGGAAATGTAGTCCAGTGTGATGTGTAACAGTCTGTGTGGTGTGAAAGTCAGTGTCATGGAAGAGCGACCTCTGGTTTCAATCAGACGGAAGGCCTCGGACCAGATTTGTGATAGAAACAGTTGATGTACTAATATAACTAACCTCTGCATGATCTGCATCCAATCTCCACATCCAGTTCACCAGCACCAGCTCATTCAAACCTGCAAAGATAAGACTGTTATTCACTGAAGTACTTTTGCATTGCTTTATTTAAAATATTTTTATCAGCCAAAACCTGGGGCCCGTTCTTCATACGTCGCTAACTTAGCTGGATTTGATTGTTGTGGATTTGTCCTGATCTTGGATTGTTTCGTTCTTCGATGCACATCTCGGACTTGCTGTCATAGCAACAGGTCCGTAAGC
>JAUMHE010000044.1:4788152-4808774 GCA_032359235.1 Enteromius mattozi | reverse complement strand
TGAGAGTTAGTAGATATGTAGGTGCAATGTTACTTATAATCAACAGAATACGTTAAAGGGACCATCAAAATAAAGTGGAACCGGATATATTTGTTATAAAACATCATTTTTTTGCACCCTCAGATTCCAGATTTTCAAATAGTTGTATGTCAGCCAAATATTGTCCGATAATTAAAAAAGGAAAAAATAAATGGAAACGTATTTATTCAGCTTTCAGATAATGTATACATCTCAACTTGAAGAAATTGACCCTTATGACTGGTCTAGTGGTCCAGGGTCACATACAGTATAACGCTTTTTTCCCCCTCTCTTTTAGTCAGACAAGCTCTATTTCTAAAAACTACTCTAGCTCAAGAACTTAGATGTTCTTTCTTTTCTTTTTTTCATTCCCATTATTGTATTCCTGTTGTTGTTATTCAATGGTGAGTCTTGATAGAGAAAGCTTTTTTATTATTACAATGTCCCCGCACCTTGAATTCCCACTATTACATTCATTTGTGACTGCCAAAAAACAAAAAACAAACAAAAAAAACATTTACTGAAATGGCACTTATAAAGTTAAGAAATATTTTAGAGCTGAGCATAACTAGAAGAATAAATATTCACTATAGAATTTAATTCATTTAGATTAACTTTACCTGGCCAGGAAATAACCATTTAATACGTTTTTTCTAAAGCCTAAAATCAGCACAAATTAAAGAAATGTCCTGCACATTATATTTGGTATGAAAATATTTAAATAGCATCATATTGTATTGTATTGTATTGTAAAACTAAGATTTCATTTTTGCTAGGCAAAATCATTTTTCATGTATTTCTTAAGGCTTTGGTTTCAAATGAAAAAAATCACTGCGCTCGACCATTACTTCAGGTGCATAGATCATTAAATAATGACTTCAAATGAAAAAAGCCGGATCTGCACTCACTAGTACCCTTACTGATCATCTGTAGATTTTTCATTATACAAAAAAAAAAAAAAGCTTTGGTACAAGCTCTTGACAGGTGTGGTTTAACTGCAGTCCTCACCTGTGTTGTGAAAGCCAGCGCCTGCTCGGGGAAGCCCACAGACGTGAAGTAACTGGCCACATCAGCCACGCTCCAAAGCAAAGGGTCCTGCACGAGTTCTTTCTTTACCTCATCACTAAACATGACCAAAAACAGATTAAAGTCTCAATTTTACATATCACAACAACAATTTATAATCCAACGGTGTGAGTTTGACAGCACATTGCAAAGTGTTAAACGACACACTCAGTTTAATTATACATTTTTGGTCTTTTTTTTTTTAACCAAAGACACAAAGAAAATGTCTTTTGCCTTTTACTCACTTTCCATTGTTCGTCCCTTCATTGTTAACAGTTTCTTCCTCTGTTGTGCTCTTGGTGCACCCTTCACCTGAGAAAGCACAGTTTCAAATAAAAATGTATCATCCAGTGATCTGACAGATACGGTGAGAAATCTAAAAAACACAGGCAGAATCCTCACCCTCCTGGACAGGATCAGGCGCAGCGTCTGACAACAGCGCCTCGTCCTGATGACAGAGAGACACAACGTGAGGCAGAGGAATGGGACAGATGTGCTGTGATTGGAGGCGCGGGGCGGACATGCTTACCGCTGTGACTGTGCAGTGAGACAGCAGTGGATCAGGGCTGAGCGGCCCCTCCTCGACTTGAAGAGCGGACAGACAGATGGCCGCTGGCTGCTGCACGAGCGCCACAGATCCTGAGGGGGACAACCACAGAGAAATCTCTTACACATTGACCCGGCACTGTTCTAGCCCAAATCTTGCCTTTTTGTCTGATGGAGGTCTGTCACTCTCAGTGATTATTGAACTATGACATGCACTGCCATGCCTGAATCTGGCGGAATATGAACGAAATAAAAACAGGGATTGTAATAGATGAATGGGTGCAAAAACGTTACCCTGTCCAAATGTGTGTTTGTATGTTTGTCTCTTTAAGCTTACTTTTCAAACAAATTCAGATGTATATTCAAGAAAGACAGATTGTTCTGCCTCCACTTGATTATTTTATTAGTCACTTAAGTGTAGGAGAGCTCAAAAAAAACAAGGTTACACAATCATCTTGGAACATCTGCGACAAGGATAAAATAAGTTATGCTTATTTATAAATCAATAGATAAATAAGAATTGGCCACTGGTAAAATATTTTGCAATATTTTACAGATCTACACTGAAAAAACATCCTTATTTTTAACTGACCCTTCGGACAGACGCAATCTGCCATTCCTAAGATAAAACAATTAATGCAAATACAGCAATTTGTCGTATTGTTTGTGGATGCTTGCATTTCTGACTCTCCTGCCACTGTATTGCAGTAAAGCCTATCATCATTCATTTATCACTTCCAAACAGCACAAGAGCAATCGGCTGTGTGAGCGATTCTTTCATATCAGTGCGAAAGATGAAATTAAAGTTTATAGGCTCAAGATTTCATAAAAGTATTAAATATTACTCAATATCAGGGCTTTTGTTTTGTTTTATGCAACAGTAAAACATGGCTGTTCAACTTTCAGAACTCATGGTGCTTATTTTCCCTGAAATAACATTGGTTGGTTATCTAATTATTATTATTTTTCTAAATATACCTAAATGTAATTTCAATTGATTTTAGAAGCTTCTCAGAAGCTGCTCATCCGTTGGGTTTGAAACAACTATTACCAAAAAGAAGAATCCAAGGCACTTCTTCCGGTCCAAAATGTAAAAAATCCTTTATCCACATCCTATCCACCTCAATAAAAATGTCAGCCTTCCTCAGAGACTTCTCTTTTAGGACCAGAAGGAGTGCCTGGATTCTTCTTTTCATCTCAATTTAGGCTTAAATGCGGATTAGTTTGGTGTTTTATCTTGAGAAGTTAAAGGGATAGTTCATCCAAAAAAGAACATTTGATGTTTATCTGCTTACCCCCTGGTTTGTGAGCTTGTGGTGTATAAGAGGTAAAAAGAATGATATAAATACTGTACAGTTTTTTGCACAGACCAATCGTTTCGTCTCTTAACGCCTCCATGTATCGTCTCGAGCCATAGGGTTTAATTCGGTTTAGTCTGCGTATGACTCTCAGAGCTTTGGAACATTTAGCTGTCATTGACTTGCATTATATGACTGACAGACTGCAACGGTTTGACTGAAAAATCTTCTACTGAAGAAACAAAGTCACCTACATCTTGGATGACCTGGAGGAATTTTCATTTTTGGATGAACTACCCCTTAAATAAGACGACCAACAGGACTAGGGTACCTGTGTCTTGCTGTTCTTCTGGCTGTGTGTGCTCAGGTAGAGTGTAAGCGCTGTCGGCGTCCTGCCTCAGAGCATCATGGGTAGGAGAGTTCTTTGAGGACGCGGGCGAGGGAACAGGCTGACTGGTGTTACTGCTGGTGACGGGACTCATGCTGATGCCTGAGTCAGCGGTGCTCTGAGCGCACATGGCATCCAGACTGCTCTCGTCCCCCTCCTCATCCATACTGCTGTCCATTCCCGCTGTCATGGACATCTCGTCCTAAAAGGATTGCAGCAGTATTATTATCATTATCTTTTTTTAAGCAGGCGCTTTGATCACTGCCTGTACTGCACCATTTGGAACAGTTTCTACTGAACTTAAGGTTACAGAAATTATCCAATAAAAGTAGACACATTACACTTTTATTCATCAGGGAGGCGTTAAAAAGGATAGAAAGTGACAGCACAGATTTCTATTACAAACGCTTTTACCTTCCATTCATCAAGTAATTCTTAAAAAAATCACCACAGATTCTTCTAAAATACACTGTTTTCAACGTCTATAATAATCTTTCATGTCTCTTCAGCAATAAATTCATATATTCATATGATTTCTGAAGGATCTGTAGTAATGGTGCTGAAAATATCAATTACATTTTAAAATATATTCAAATAAAAACAGTTATTTTAAATTGTAATAAAATCCACCAACATTATTATTGTTTTTACTGTCTTCACGATCAAATAAATACAGCCTCGGTGAGCATAAAACGTCTCTCAAAAAAATAAATAAATCTTACTACCTCCAAATATACAAACAGTAGTGTATAAATAATCATATGCTATTTTAAAATAACACTAAACCATAAATATAGATTATATTCTATAGAATATATAAGCTCAATATTGCAAAAATGCTTTTCTGTGGCAGTGGTTTAAACCATCTCTTTTTAAATCAGCATAAATTTACATGAATGTATCTTTTAAACTGAAACTCACTGTCATTGTTTTTCACTGTTTGCAAGGTTGAACCGTTCAACAACATGTTTTACATGAATCTCCCCCATTTTTCTTGGCCCAAGTTTCTAATCTTGCATTTTTTTTCCGGTTTTATTTATTTGGGGTTTACAAACTGTTTTGTGTTTCCTAACTATTTGCATTTTCCTGACACAAACTAATGGCAGCCTCCCATTCTGTCAACATGCCCTGCTACTGGTCCACTGAACTGTCCAGTGCAATAACGATGGAAATGTTCAAAAGCCCAGGAATATTTCCACTAAACAGCACGACGAAGATGACGGGAGGAAGAAAACACCTACAGGACTTGATGATGATTAGCACTACTAGAACCTACCAGCATTTACCAGCTTTAAACGAACATATTTCGACAACTACACTTTGAGATCACGCTCGACCCGTCGCTGTGTTAAACTGGATTACCATCGATTGGAGCTTCAGTATGTGAAGGCCGCGCGCTGTTTATTCAGTCGGGACCGAGCCAGAAATTCCTCTTTGCCCGCTCTTTTGGACATATTAAACGGTACAGTCGTGTTAGGAACGCTTGAAACCTCGAAATAACTTGATTTATGAGGAACAATACAGTCCGAGGAACATTACTGAGTGAGAGGCGCGCTGAACTCCGGCTCGCGCGCTGAGAGCCAAGCGGGGCGGGCTCATGAATATTAAGTTACGTCAGGCTCGCCAGCGCCCCTGAGAGAGAAGCGTGCTGAGTTTTTGTATATTAATGAGGCACGCCACTGGCGAAGTTCACGCGGCCTCGTTAATATTCATGAGCCCGCCCCGCTCCGCTCCGAGGCGCGCTGCCTGCCTGAAGCGCGTCCCAAAGCAAGCCAATGTTGAACGTGGCTAAAGCCGACATTTTCTCCCTTAAAACACACCCAAAACTAACGTCAACATTTTAACACGCGATAAATAAGTACGGCAAGTTCACGAGCCGCCTGACGACTTCGGTCGCACTTCGCCTTGACGGACAGAAAGGATCATCCAGCAGCGCGTCTAATGACTTGCGCTTCAATGAGCCCTAGAAATTGTCGTATCGACTCGGTTACGACACGCACAAGCTCCAAAAAAACACAGTCTCTCGCTAGTCCGTTAAATAATCGCTAATGCATTTGTCTCCGGTGTCGCTCCTTGGGCGAAATGCGTCAGTCGGCTGATCCGTGATGTTTTTGGTGACTTTCCCCCCGCCGTGCAAAAGCGAGTTCGTTTAATCTGCATCGCGAAAGTTGAGTTAACGTCACCGGACTCATCTGCGCTCACACAAAAACTCGCTTCGAAAGATTTGGACCTCGCAAGATCGAGCGCTTCCATTGTTGGCGCTTTCCCGACGCTCATGAAGGATCGCGCCGCTCCCCGTCTGCGCCAGTCCGCGCGCGCGCGTCTCTCTCTGTGTGCGCGTTTGCACTTGCCTTCACGTTTGCATGCGCCAGAGCACTTCAAACTAGTGATTAAAAAGCACCAATACTTTACAATCCGCGTCTCGTGTTTTGCCGGAGCGCAGCCGCTTCTCGGCTCACTTACTTCCATATCCTCCATGTGATCCTCATCCACGGGACCCAGAGCGCTGTCGCCGGTGCTCCAGTCCGCGAGTGAAGGCTGTTTCACCGCACACTTGCTCTGCTCGGTTTTTCTCCTGCCTCTCAGCACCTTTGCCGCGTTGCGATACGAAACCGAGCCTTTATAGTTGACTTTGAGCACCGTTTGCTCCTCTATCAGTTTCTCTAGTTCTGACCGGGTTCGGTCCCAATCCGAGCCGTGTCGTCTTTTGACCATCCTGCAAATTCTGTCCAGGTCCGGTCGCGCTTTTCTCGACCTCAGCGAGTCTATGGAGCCCAGGATCCATTCGCGGTACGGCTCAGACATTATTCCTAATGGGCTTCAAGCTTGATAAGAGTGGATGAAGTGCGTCAGTGTTGCCTTCGACGTGACGCTCGCAGTCTTTCGAGCCGCGGCGCGAGCGCGCTGGAGGAGGAGGAAAAAAAACGGAAACATACTGTACGCGTGCGTTGATCGCATTGAGCGCTTTTAAGGTGGAATGCGCGAGATGCGCGGCCCGCCGCTAGGAGATTTAAGGAGGCCTTGCTCGCTTTGCACGTTTCCGTGCCGCTTAAATGGCTGTTGTTGCTGTTTTGGAATGCGATGCTAGCATGCTGCACTACTGCGTGCGGAAGTTACACGTGAAGAAGTACGCATTATACAATGGGAACATTTTCATTGACGGTCCAGACACTTATTTTGGAATTAAAATAGTAAAAATGGTTACTTGTGGCCATCAAACAGTTAGTTCAGGAGGAAATGTGCTGAGTGGAATATTAACTATGCACTGCATACTGCATACTACACAGTATATACTGTAAAAAAAAAAAAACTGTAGTATGATGAGCTCTATGTGCTCCATGTTCAGAAGAGAAACATCACATATCAGAATTGTTTGTTAATATATGTATATAAAGATTGTGGGTCAAAGTACTTCTGCTTTAGTGATCGTGAGCACACTAGAAATAGAAGGTCGTCAAGTGCATTGCATTGTGGGATACGTTATTGTGCAGTGTGCTTCACAGTTTAGCAAATGTAGAAGGTCATCTCAAGTAGGTTTCTAATTATTTCCATGCAGCTCAAAAAAGAACTTGCTCGGCTTGTGCAGGTCCACCCCAAAATTCATGGTAAGTTATCGTTCTTCATCTGATGCCAGGTCATCTTGAGACAAAATTTCATGTGACTAATGACAACACGGATCCACTTTTTTATGCTTTTAAGAACCCTTCAAATGCAAATCAGGCACAGTAGTCAACATTTAAAGTGGATTTAAAAATAAAACAGCATTTCTTTAATGCATTTTGGCATTAGGACAACTTTGATGGAAGGTTTTGATCCTTCAAATGTTGTGTGTGTGTGTATATATATATATATATATATAATGTTTTTTTTCTGTGCTGGTAAATGTCCTGTGACAGATTATCAGAACATTCAGAACAATAACATTTAAGACATCACCACATTCTTGTAATTTTAACAATTAAAACTTTATTGGAATGATACATGTTGCAAAATATTATTCTGTGTATTTTTTTTTTTTTAAACATACTCAATGTGGCCTACGGGTATCCGTCAACTTCTCCAGAAGGTAAAATAATTAAGACTGTTAAAGGCAGAGAATATACAGTATTGTTTCCCGAGAAGGTACAATAGACTACACCATCACCATACCCATGTCGGGAGGAAAGAGACTCCTGTTATTGAAAATACACTTAGAAAATATGCAAAAGTAAATCAAATGTTTTCTTCATGATTTTTTTTTAAAAAGCAAATAGAAGAGTGTAGGAAACTGGATGTGTACAAAGGCAAACTGTATAATGGACTGATGCGCGCACACACACACACACACAAAAAAAGATGACTTGACGATGTGAACGAACAGACTGAAGGATGTGTGACACCCATGTATCGGAAAGGAAGGGACGGGACCCAGAGATAGAGGGATGACATGAATAGCGCCAAAGATGTCACATTTTTCCATGCTCTGACCAAAAAAACAAACAAACAAAAAAAAAAGATGTAATGAAAGGTGCATCTGAACCATGGTTTCCCAAAAAAAGTCACTGTTTAAAAACTGTGCTGCTTTCAACAGACCCCTTCCATGTCACCACAATCGAGCTCAAATCTTGCGTGAAACCAACCTGTACATTTTCACTCGGTACACCAGTTGAGAGGATAGTCTTACGTTGCTTCTAGCGTCACAAGACCAGCGCAGAAGAGCCTGCTGGGTAATCTAAACGTACAGACGCATTCTTTAAACACTGATTGTTTTGTTCTCCAGCTATTCAAACCAAGAGATGGAGCTGTTTCTCCTGTTTGCGCAACCATTTTATGACAAAGTCTCCAGAAGTGGGGCAAGAAAATGTCCCAGCAAAAGCTAGGCATGCAGGGAGAAGAATGAGGGAGAGAAAATCGAAACCTACCATAATGTTTTGTAAAATATAAACTCCTGCCCTTTGCTCGTTTCTAAAGCTACATCAGCACCCGGATGATCAAAAACGGACCCGATCTGGTGTGTTTTGGCTGTGAATCTGGCAGAATACATTGACATGACGTTTCCTGAGAGGGAAAAGAACAGTAATTTGATGTCATACTGCAATTTAAATGGCATCAAAGCCGTTCGGTGTCCAATAGATACCTCTGTTATTAAAGAGCCATTTTAACCTGGCACCAATCTGTAGTTCGCACACATTCGACAAAGTTAAGTTACATTGCTTATCATAACAAACCAAAACGACCGAAAATCGACTTTGCGTGATTTTAAAACCAGCACCTAATGAACAGCTGACTCCTGAAGGACTGAGCTGTAAGCGACGGGCATCTCGGTTTTAAAGGTGAAGCGTATCAATTCAGCGCCACTAGCAGCAGCAAAAAAATAACAAAATAACGACCAGTTCTAATATATTACGTACTTTCTGTTACTCAAACAGGCCGCGGTTCAGTTTGGAGCCACTGTTGGTGCAGAATTCACACTTCACCTTTACAATTAAATATTCATCGACGCAAAGCTTTCGAAATAAAACCGTCGCAACACTACGCATTACTGCACACTTCTGGAAACTAAACAACAACACAACAACAACAACAACAAAAAAAATCACGGGGACGTTTGCGTTTAGATTGTCTTGCATCCCAACAAGGTACAGAGCAAGATAGAAATGGACAAATTTTGATCAGATCGTTGGACGATATTTTAACGTATCCACTAACTGGTCGATATCTTAATAACACACAATAAAGTCAACATGAACCACAAGCATATTTGAAGCAGAAATGGGAGATTGATTAGTGAAGACTTAGAGAGCTAAAACGTATTGGAAATCTGCCTAATTTTCAAATGACGCTGTCATGTGGAGGCTACTCTTATCGTTGATGAGGATAAGAAATACCAGTTTTTTTAAAGTTAAACAAAGGGTTTGGTCACTAGCAGGCGACGCGGCAGAAAAGAATAAGAGTAATAATAAAAGAAACAAACAACAACAAAAAAATCCACCAGGAACCCAGTGTAACCACAGAAACCGTGCCCTCCTTTAACGTTTTCCTTTAAAAGCATCTTTTTTTAAAAACAACCAGCTGTATTGCAAGCCTTTGTGCTCGCTTTAAATTAATTGTATTCCTTAAGTTCTGCGTTTTGTTAGTTTATCCATGGAAATATATCTTAGCCATTGGAGAAAATGTGATTTCGGAGAGCTTCAAGTATGCTTACATGCTACAGATGTGTCATTTAAAATAGCGTTACGGTTTTTTCAGCGGCCGCTTTCAACCCAAAGCACATTCTATTGGCTTAAATACAAACATACTTGCTTAAAATACACTAAATAATCTAGAGGATGACTCCAAATTAACAACCTTTATACTAAGCGGCTGATTCTGCCTGATCTTAGAGCACTGTAGCTGATTAATGTGCGATGATACATTTGAAGGATGGTGGCGTGATGCTTGAAATCCAAATGAGAAATGGGTGAGGTGTCAAACAAAAAGCCAGAACTCTTGAATTCGGGTTGATTTGGTATTGAGTGCCAATAGGTGCACAGGAAGTAAACATGTTGTGACATGGTGGAGAACTACAGAGCAAGGACACCTTTGCTAATTAAAAAAAAAAAAAGGGGGAGGGGGGGGGGTGGGTAATTTTCTCTGGAGAAGCCAAAATTCAGTACCAGAAAGTAACCTCTATATCTCTGGAAAATCAAAAAAAAACAAAAAACAAAGAAGTAGTCACAAATATCCCCATGCCAGCCAGTCACAGAGAAGTGACCGAATCTCTGCCCAGTGGACCCTGGCTACCAAACAAGAGGGAAAACATGAAAATGGTAACAAGTAACAAGTGACGAAGGATCTGAAAAGGCAACACTGCTGGCGTCTCTCTCTGGACTTTGTTCTTCTTCTCCCTCAATCTGTGTGTGAGGGCTCTACGTTGTTGTTACCGGATAAGGCTCAGTCCAGTCCATCATCATCACCACCACCCTGGAAAACGTTTTCTTCTCTCTGTTGCCCCACATCTAATTTCTCTCCATCCCTCTCCTCCGCTGCTGCTTCTAGAATTCAGCAAACTCCTTTCCACATTTCTCTGTGAAAGAGACCCGGATTTCTTCCTCCTCGTAGTCGTCGAAGTTGCTGGTGTCGCCCGGGCCTTTGCACTTAGGGATGAAGGGGGCTTCCACCTGAAAACACAGGTTATTACATTCTGATGAAATATTATGTAGACCAAAACATGTGGCTTTTACAAATGGGGATGGTGAGAACGTTACAAGAAGCCAGTATGATCGAGGTACCTTCTTCTGGTAGATTGCGATCCAGTCGGTGGTTGCAAACCATTTGTGGCCCTTGATGTCATTGACGCCGTTCTTGAGGTTACCGAAGCGCTTCGTCAGATCTACCTGCAGCAGGTTCCTCAGCAGGTCCTTCAGGTCAGAGCTAAAATGTGAGGGGAAGCGAACCTAGAGAAAGATCAAGACACACTGTCAGGGTTTGGGATTCACAAGCCCTTTTACAAACAGATTTTCAAAACTCCAAAAGTCTATACATAATTAACAGTAAATATTTAAATTTAAAACCATGTAGAAGACAACAGATGTTGGACCCAAAGCACAAAACCAACTAGAGCAGCAGAAGATGACAGCAAGCTAAAACCTTTAGATGACTTACAGCTAAAATGCAAACTTTCATTTTTATATTCACTTCAAAGGACATATTGATGGCAATAAATAAATAAATATGTAATCTGACTTCTTAATAATACATCACAACTTAATACACTTTTTGTACATTTGTCCCCTGGAAAAACATCTGAGTTAGACTTTTGCCTAGTAACATTAAAAGCAAAATCAGTACAATAAAAATAAAAAGCCTTTACTAATTTAATTAATGTAAATGTAAAACATGCTGTTATCTAACCCACACACACACAAAGAAACAATATATATAATACAAGCCCATAGGTCTAACTCTATATACTCATAGTTTTTATTACATTTTTGGATTTCTTTTTTCAGTTTAATTTGTAGTAACTTTTTTATGAGCCGTTGTGATTTTTATTTGGTTTACTTTAAGAAATACTAACTAAATAAAAAAAATATACTGAAAAATTATAGTAAACATATTTAATTTAAACAAAAATGAGAAACAACTAAAGTGTTTTTCATCTAATATTTTATAAATAGATTTCACCTTTATTTTAAAGTAACAGAAATGTTTTAATAATTTCAGTTAACTGTAATAACCCTGCTCTGTTACCAAAACCCCATATAAAACATTAAAAGATACATAAAACATGATTTTTATTTATTTATTTAGTTTACTACTTTGTCATATTTATTTTGAATCAGCTTTCATACAGATGCGTGTGTGTGTTTTAAATATAAATATTACATAGGTTATGTTTTTAATACATTCTCATTTAGCTTTATTTTTTATTTCAGTTTTAGTAAACTTATTTTATATAAGACAGTTGCCTAAGCCTAAGCTTTTCATCGAATATAATATATATATATATATATAATTTTATCAATTTTTTTTTTTGTCAGCTCTATTTCAAACAGGACCACTGACATGAGTGAGCAATGCAGAGTAGCCACTAAACTATGTGACATCCAGCACAAACTACTGTGATAATCTCTCGCAGCGCTCACCTTCCCAGAAACAATCTTCTCGTAGATCTGGATGGGCTGGTCGGCAAAGAACGGAGGGTAACCAGCAGCCATTTCATAGATCAGCACTCCCAGAGCCCACCAGTCCACTGCTTTATTATAACCCTAAAAGACAGAGAAAGCAGCAGCTATGCCAAAATGACTTAAACTGTAGTTAAAACAAGTAACGCGGCTTCAGTACTCACTTTACTGAGGATGATTTCTGGCGCCAGGTACTCAGGCGTGCCACACAGTGTCCAGGTCCTGCCCTTTACACGTTTAGCAAATCCAAAATCCGTTACCTGAGAAAACAGCAAGAATGAACATTGCATGTATTCATTTGTGGAAACCTGTGAATGAGCCTGGGATGGTCTTAAAAAGACACTCAAGCACAAGACAGGTATACTCTTTGCAGTCATGTGACATTCTTGGAGCTGCAATCATTACATTTCACAAAGTCATCTGATTTTAAAGCCTGCGTGTTTACCTGTATGTAGCCCTGCTGGTCTATGAGCAGGTTTTCAGGCTTCAGATCTCGGTAGATAAGATCAAGTGAGTGAAGGTATTCAAAGGTCAGAACTATCTGGGCGGCGTAGAATCGGGCATGAGGCTCACTGCACCGGACAGAGACAGACAGACACAGCGTAAATGTACAGAGGTCACAGGACCCGCGTACACAGTCATACAAGAATACGATGACTGAATAGTTTTAGATGAAGCAGGGCTACAGCATGTACTGTTTGGCATCGTATCAACTACCCCAAAACATATCATTAGTTGAACTGAAAATAAAACTAAACATAATGTGCACTGCAAGTCTAATGAATCTGCATGTTGTTTTAAAGTGCCCCTATTATGGATTTTTGAAAATCACCTTTAAGTGATTGAAAACATCCTGCAAAGTTTTAAATCTGAAAATGCATGAAGTTATTATCTCTCAAAAGAAAGAGTCAACTCTGAATCATTTATACGAGTCATTTTTAAAACAAATTTTTATGTTTTATGTTAACGTCAACATGAAAAATTAGCATATTGTCCACCCACTGGTTGGTCTTTTCACATTGGTCTGAATAAAAATGCAAATTCATTCTTTGCCACTAGGTGCCGCTTTTAAAAGCGTTAAAAGCTCACAAACAGTGCATTAAATGAAATCAACCAATCACCAGAGGGGTTGAGGAAAAAATGAATCGTTGAACGAATCTTTTAGTGAGTCATTGATCAAGTAAGGTAAAAAATAAATGCATATATGATAAGACAAGTTTTTTTTTTTGTTGTTTTTTTTTTTTACCTTGAATTGTTTGGGACTCCCAAAATCAAAATATGAACCTTTCATAACTCATAGTAGGGACACTTTAAATTCTGAAAATCCCGTTTATCAATAGATAAACAGTAATAAAAAAGGCAATATGCAAAAGAACCAATGACTTATGTTATGTGTTAGGTGATTATATAATAATTTAAACTGGCAGATTCATATTGTAATTGAAATATTTGAAGTAAAAGTAGAAATAAATTAGCAACTTGTGAATCTGAATCAAGAAATTCAGCTTGATCTCCAGTCTGGTGTAACATATCCAATAGCAGTTATTCAATGCATCAGTCAGTCTCTGAGGAAGGTTGCACAGACAACAATGATGTTTTGAATCTTGTAGAGTTGCTGTAAAGTGCCTTCAAAGAAACTATGAATACTTTTTAAATGTTTGGCAAGTGACAATTGTTGTTTTTTGTTGTGGTTGTTCCCCGTCTAAATTTGACACTGCAGCTCGAGGAAGTTAGTCAGTGTAGCCAGCGATTACGTAATATTTATTGCAAAAATGCAGAAATCACTGTCAGCAAGAATGCAGAGCTGCTCTAGATTTGACTATTAAGTCTCTAATCTGGTATTATTTTGAGTACGAGGCGATTTCAAAATTGTGTGTCATCATACAGATGATGCGGCACAATTTGCAGTATGACACTAAAAATAGCAGAAAACAACAATAAATAGCTGTAAATGAAAATAAAATCGAAGAGTGATTTCAGAAGAAAGGTTTTACATCTTTAAAACCAACTTAAAATAATCAAAATCGAAAAACAAAAACACATTTCCATAAGTATAATAAGCCTGGTTGGAGTAAACTCATGCAGCTAGTGCGATATGAAGAGAGAAGAGGGAAACTCACCTAAACCGGCCGATTCTACGTAAGTGAGAGAACATCTCTCCTCCAGGAACATACTCCATTACCATATACAGGTTAGTATTATCCTAAGAACAGAACACACAAAAGCACTGAGATATTCATGAAGGCTTAATCAAAAAATATAGTAAAACATTAATACTGTGAAACATTACAACAAACAACATAAAATGTTATTTATTCCTGTGATGCAAAGCTGAATTTTCAGCATCCTTACTTCAGTATTCAGTGTCACATGATCCTTCAGAAATCATTCTGAGATGATGATTTGATGCTCAAAAGACATTTATTATTATTATAAATTTTAAAGCAGCTTAATATTTTTGTGGAAACCTGATTAAGATACATATATTTTTTGCTGTATCATC
Source organism: Enteromius mattozi (assembly GCA_032359235.1). NCBI lineage: Eukaryota > Metazoa > Chordata > Actinopteri > Cypriniformes > Cyprinidae > Enteromius > Enteromius mattozi. The sequence continues at coordinate 4,794,311 of JAUMHE010000044.1, read as the reverse complement.
CTTGTCCAAAACATGCAACTATATAAACACACACACAGAGAGCTGGTACCTTGAACGAGTGCTCCAATCGCACAAGGAACGGGAAGCTGACGGCCTGCAGGATGCGTTTCTCATTCAGTGTGTGTTCTATCTGTTTCAGTTTCACCACCTGAAAGACGCAAGGAAATGAGCTCCAACACACAGACACACGGCTTTCAGCACCGATTCCTCTGAGAGTGGCTTACCTTCTGTTTGTCGAGGATCTTCATGGCAAAATGCTGGCCTGATTCTTTGTGCTTGACTAGCATAACTCGTCCAAACGAGCCAGTGCCTAGAGTCTTCAACCTCTCAAAATGGTCCAGAGATGCAGTATTCTGAGCAACAGAATTAAGTATAAAGAGGAACAGAAGATGAAAATGGTTGGTAAATGCATGTTCTTTTTATTTTTTCAAAGACAAATTTGACTGTATGATCTCGAGCGCAGCCAAACTTACTTGACTTGCGTGATTATTTCACTAATGTTCATTAAACAAGAAGATCAACAGTTTCAAAAATTTCATTGATTTTAAATCCAAATGTATTCCTTCCTCAGGCTCTCTAGAACAAAAACTGTCTACTACCGAAAAATCACTCCGGTGTCAAAGAGAAAAACAAACAGCAGGTCACTTCGCCTTGTGTCCAGAAGGGGGCGCAATACAACTCGAATTAGCTCATTGGTTGAAAAAGTGATTGTATGCAGTGCAGAAAACGGGATTAACTGACCTGTGCTGGGTTCTCCCATTTCTTTAGGAAATCTTCTTTGGCTTTAGCAAGAAACTCCTTAACTGAAAACGAAAAAGGCAATGTGTGTGTTATTATTTAGTTACGTGCACAACAGAACAACATTGCGTTCAGAGACATGCTAATTTGCTTAAAGTCTAATCAGATTCTGCCAGTAGAATGTTCAAATGTCAGCTAGCAGACATGTAAAAACAGGTATGGCAGTCAACATCAACCTTTTACTGCCCCTACAACACATTAAAGTCCAGAGTTGCTAGTCTACCCTTATTTATGACAGCAATTTACAACATTTCATCAGGTTTGCTGCGTATCAGCTGCAGAAATGCCTGGGAAGACTGCTGAGAACTACTTTTTTCCATGTCTGTGTACACAAAGTGAAAACACTTCTCACTTTCAGTTGTGATTTTGATTATACAGTGTTGTAGTACATTACAAATATTACCAGTTTTTTTTTTTTTTTATAATTTCAGCAATAGGCATTCCAGCATTTTTTTTTATTGTTCATTAAAAGTATAAATCAGACAGACTCTGTGTGGGCATATATACAGGTAATATAAAGGAACAGCTCACCCAAAATGGTAATTTTGTCATCAATTACTCACACGTCTTCAAAAGAAGATATATTTTACAGCATACTGGTAGCCAAACAGGAGCAACTGATTTCCATAATATATATGCTCTGTCATGAAACTCTAGATGGTGCAGGCTGATGGGTTGTTAATGCAAACTGATGATATTCACAGCGTTGCTGCTTAAATAACTGATTAGCATTTACTAGAGCATTTCGCTGAGCGCTTTCAGAGTTCCTCTGAAGCCCTCCACCCTCCCTAACTCCTTCTTTCTAAATCTGCTATGGGTTATTATATATGTTACTTGTGCAGCAGCAGTACGTCTTAAATACCTAGAGCATATCAGCGTATGTATTGGCAGTAGCTAGTGCCTGGAAAAGCAACATAACCAACAGTATCTGTTCTGCCAAGAACTGTTCCGTTACCAACATTCTTTAAAATATTTTCTTTAAGGCTTATCAGAAAAAAGAAAGAGGTTTGGAACAACAGTGAGTAAATGATGACAGAATTTCCATTTTTGGGTGAACTATCCCTTTAACTTCCAATGTATTAATATTTTATTTGGACTATGCCAACAGATAATAAATCCCCTAATGTCACATTCAGATATTAACTGTCGATATTCACTTTCTGCATTGTTATGCTGGGAGTAATGCAAAAGTGAAAATAGGTTGTTTTCTTGAAGATACATGCTGGAAGGTTTTCTCCAGATTGGCTTCCATTATATATAAATTTTAAGTTCCCTGCAACAAAACAGCACAAACAAACTCCCCACAGTATTCCCCACAGTATTGGCCACTTCCGTTTTTCATCATGTTTGTTGTGTGTTCAGAGCCTGTGGCAATCACTCTCATTGGCTGTTCGAGGTAAGGCCTCTTCTAATTTCCACTGTTGTTAAAACCACATCGACTGAGCTCATGTTATCTAATACTTCCTGAGCCCACCATGACAGAACAAGAGCTCAGACCCAAATCGATATCGACTGACTCTCTCTCATTTCATATTTCTCTCACCCTGTGTATCCGTGTGTGTGAGAAGAGTCACAGCATCATAATTTCTGCTTCAGAAACAGCGACAAAGAATCAAGTCAGAAATCAGGTGAGTACACCAATGCAGTACTACTTTCCCCCCTGTTTTCTTTATAGAGTTGTGTGGGAACGTTCAGATTCCAGACTCTTCCTCATTCCACACTACCAGCGCTCCCTCTGGGGAAATGCAAGCCGTCACAGCAGCTGAGAAGACCCAACTGTTGCAACTGCTGCACCCAGAGGAGACGTACAAAGAAACGCAGTGCGATTGCTGCCATTGAGGACTCTACTGCAGGACACACCCACATGAAGCATTCCCAAAGTGCAATGCTTTTAAATCCCAAGTAGGGGCATTAAACGATCTCTTTCTGTGGTGAAAGAGGCAGACGCCGTAGAGCGAGGTTAGTCACGCTCAAATCTACTGCCATTATCTCCAATCCACAGGCTCCGGGCAGAGCCAGAGAGAGAGAGAGAGAGAGCAAAAGCCTCACCCCACAACTTTCCATCAATTCCCCTGCCTTATTATCTCAGAGAGATTCAGGAGTGTCTCTCCCACAAACGCAGTGGTTGATGGGACTGCACACACTCCAGGGTCATATTTCTACTTCGTTTAGATAATCTGTAGAGGAACTACAGTAGAAGATAGAGGCAGGGGAGAGGACAGTGTCCAAAGTTCACCTAAGCTTGAAGCTGATCCAACGGCTCCATAAAACCATGTGACAAAAGGTGCTCGAAACAGATTCAAAACAAGGTCAGGCCTCAGCCGCTACGCTGTGCAAACAAGCCGAAAGAAAAATCAAAAACTTACAACAGCCATATGTAAAAATAGCCCTGCTGCAATTTCATAAATGGCTCAGGATATGAATGATCCTTGCCTTTGTGCTGGCTTCCCTAACAAATGGGAGCCATGACTACTGGAGGGAAATGACCAATTCCCACACAAAGTTAGCCGTGCCCTTACCGTCCACTAAGAGCGTGGGACCCTCCACTCCTCCTCCACCACCACCACCACCACTACTACCTCCCCCTCCTCCCTCTACTGATCCTCCTGAAGAACGAGATTCTCCTGAAGAACGAGATTCCCGCTTCCCACCATGCCTCCTGGAGCTTTTTCGGTCACACATGGGCCTTGCCGAGACGGTTCCTCCTTCTCCTCTTCCTCACTGCATCAGACTCATAGCCCTACGCCTCTTCCTAAGAGGTCCTTGCACGCTTGACCCTCACATCCACTTTAGCTAAGAGCTACAGGTCTGATTCCAACGATTCAATGATTCACTCTGCGGTTCCTCCTCTTCCTCGAGTGCCGAACGCTGAACTAAAGCCCTGGCTTTGTGCGGCTCCACTGTGTGGACATCACCCTGGTAAATCAATCCTCCTCATGCTTCGTTTGTATCAATATTTATTCTGTACACAGTGCCATTCCACTCACCCTCAAGTGGAACACACACACCTAAAACGCAAGCACATACACAAACACACGCACTACATTGATCCAAATAGGGACCTGGTTGCTTAGGGGAGGGGCAAACCAATAACAGCAGTGTGGCAACTTAAAAGAAGCAAAGAATAAGTAACTTGGTATTAGAAGGGTAGAAATTATGGTCAAAAAGACTCCAGTGCCTGTAAAAATGAAGTGGGATTAGGGTTCCGCATAAAGTGCGCCCCTTTGGTCCCTCAAACCTTGGCAATGTCCTCTAGCGGACAGAGTCCACAATTGATTAGTCAGATCAATCAGTGTGGCCCTCGGCTGCTGTTGCTCGCTCTGACGCACACCAAAGGGGGTCGGCTAGTGGTGCATTGACAGCAAAACCCGCTGGTTCACAAAAACACACACACATATCTGAGAGCAGCACCCATTTGCAGACAGTGCAGCCCCAGGCCTGGCATTTCAGCCTCTTTCAGGCAATAAATGCAGTGGCAGTGCGAGAGTAAGGCAGAGACACAGGAAGAGTCAGGGACAGATGGATTTAAAGACTGAGCCATATCCAGCCACCCAGGCCAGGTGGAGACTCAAGGGACAGTGACACCTTTGGTAAGTCTCTCCCTCCTCCATGACCTCATTTCTCAAGACTATAGGTGCTGCTCTAGTCTAGGTATAATCTCTTTCAGCTCTCAGATACTTGGCAAGCTTCCACAGGCTAACTTTATGGATACAGAGTTGGCAAAGGTAGTTTATTTAAAGCAAATGTCCATGTGCCCTGGTGGGAACTTAAAAACATGGAACAGTCAACCAAAGAAAATGCGGGAGAGTTGACAAAAAAAAAAAAAAAAAAGTACTGATTTAACAGATGCCATGAAGACAGCTGGTAAAACATGTCAAAAAGCAAATTAAATGCTTGTGGGGCAATTTTTCTGGAGTCATCTAAAACAGTGGATAAGCGCTGCATGAACGGGTAATGCCGCTAGCATTACTTCGTAATTCAGACTGGCAGGAACAGCAGAACACTGGGACCCCAACAAAGCGGGACACACTGACAGGTTTCCCAGGAGACAGACAGCCAGCTTCCCTGGAACTCCTGTATGACGCAGCCAATGCCAGGCAACAGCACAAACATTAGAAGATGAATAAAAAGGGCTTTGTACCCAGGATCTGTGTCTCGGCAGTCCCAACATCAATCCATGAAGCACAGCGAGAGGTGCTACTCTAAACTAGTTCTCCATATCACCCATGACTTATGTTTACAACATAGTTTCTGTTAAATCCAAATCTCTTTTGATCCCGTTATGAAAAACATCTATACATTGTGGTCAGGCAATATGGGTAATATTAACATTCAGACAGATAATCAAAACCATGACATTTATTGGAAAATAAATATCTAACAAAAAAAAAAAAAAAAAAAAAAAAAGGACATCTAAATATTTAAAATTTAAAAAAATATATGTTTTTCCTCCATCGATTAGAATTTAAGCGGTCAAGCTTCAGCCTAGTAGATATATTATCCATAGTCAAAAGGTGAAGCGTTCAAAAGGATAACCGGTTAATCTCACACACTCACTTTGGAGCCAGACCAGCAATTCCCTATAGATCAGATGAGGAGGTAAAACCTTTAGACATGCAGGTTTCTCCGCCCCCTTTGCCAAGCTCCGCCTAAAACAGTTATGTCCAAACACTCACTGTGCCAGCAGCCTTAACCCACATAATGCCTCAGGTCAGTCACTCACTCCAGCAAGAGGCCTCTGACTCATCCTGGGACTGGTAGTAGCCGCCCTCCCCACCGCTAGAGTCTCCAAGACAGGGACCGGCCCTCTGGAACAGCCTCTCTGCCAACCTCTGCAGCGCTGACATGTTAGACAGCTGTGAAAATAAGCACGGCGTAGAGGCATCCGACTTTGTACGGCTGCGTCTCCCAACTCTTTTTACAAAACAGAAGTTAGGGTCACTTCTTGCACGAGACTCTGCTATTTTGACCTCCCTCAGGGCAGGCAGGGCTGAACCTTCTCCGTTTCCTTGCATTCCTGCGCCGGGCTCACACACACCCCGTTTCCTCCCGTGGGCTTCCTTGAACAGTCAGGGACTTCTGTTTCCACCACAGCCCACCTTGGCGTTAACCCCTACAGTTGTACATTGATCTGATCCACTGCATTGTCTGCCATGTCGTCCTCTTTTGTCTGTGCACATGATAAAATACGGCCCTCCCCAGCCAGTGGCCCCGGATGCCATCCAGCACCTGTCTCTGGGGATCAGGGCGGTGCACCAGCGATAGAGCAGATATGGATGTGAAGTAGTGTTGTCACGGTACCAAAATTTCAGTATTCGGTACCAATACCAGTGAAAATCCACGGTTCTCGGTACCAATTTC
>JAUMHE010000044.1:4757348-4783044 GCA_032359235.1 Enteromius mattozi | reverse complement strand
GCGCAGTGCGCACCTTTCGGGTAGCGCAGCAAGAACCGGGTTGACCCGTTGCTCGGTACTACCGGTACTTCAGAAAATCTGGTAACGTAACATTTCAAATTTTTTTGTACCGTCTTGGTACCGAAGTACCGGGTCTTTTGACAACACTAATGTGAAGCATGGCGTGAATAAAGCCCCCCATTCCGACCAGGATAGGGTGCGCTAAAATCCACCGCAAAAAAACAAAAAAGCACTCCATTTTTGCAACTGAATGTATCAAGCATATTCAAATGACATGCAGTCACATGCAAATAGAAATCCACTCTTCACACATAGATTCTAGCAGCAGCATGCCACTGAGATCCATTTCACACATATCTGTTTCACCGACACCAACTACGCCTTATGCAGACTGGGCTCGAAAGGGGCCTTGAAAGGTTTTTGACTTTGGAACAAAATGTGCATTAATTATATGGCAGAGAATTTGTATACTGGGTAGATGATAAATAACATGTTCTTGAACTTTTTTCCAACATCATTTAGGTTTAACTCTAAGAATATGAATAGTTTAATGAAAAAAAAGATAAAGACGACAAGAAAAAAAATACATCCATGCATTTATCTAGATATGTATTAAATGAAAAGGTAAGGGTCTATAATAAATAGCCATATTAATATTTTATAGGGATGGGACAATAAATCGATCCATGGATCGATTTTTGAATGCAGCGTGATTCTTCTGCAATCAATTTTGAACTTAGTTTTTAAGTAGGCTAATCTATTATCCCATCTTTGTAACTTAAATGTGTATATTATTGGATGATCCAGCAAATTTAATTAAATCAGCTTTATCTTATTTACTTTTCTCTTTTCAATAGAAATTTGTTGGATACACATCAGAAGATACAATTGTTCATAAAGAATTGCATTGTACATAACAAACAGAGGCATGCTAGTATCATAAAACAGAAAATTCTGAATAAATTCTGACTGAACGTTAATGTTTGATGCCATTGAATACCTAGCCTATGATATCAGATGAATTTTACATTGAAGCAGCAAAACAAACACCACTTAGTAAGTTCTACTTCGCTTAACACGTTGTATTTTCTGTTTACTTTATGCTACCCAGTCGTTCTCACATGAGGTAATAAAGTAAAGCAGACTTGCTGCTTGCTATGCTATGTTGTCAGTACCACGGTAAACGGCATAGCAAAATCACTACCAGGTGAAACTTTTCTGCTGTCGCACTTTGTATAAAAAAAATGCCACCCATCCCTTGCAGGCAAAAAGTGCTTATAAAATGAAGGACTATCCTAGAGACATCTGATGCTGTGATTCAATACTCACAGAAGCAAAGCAAACTTTTGCAACAGGAAAAGAGAGAAAGCAAAGAGATTACATCGCCTGAAGATGCAGACAGAAGGCCACACACAAAGTGGTCTTGTTCATAACAGTGGTCATCACATGATATTCAAGAGACTGTTCAGCGTCAACACTCCAGGCCGGCTGGATCACACAGGCTGCATCATATGACCCCGCCTCCATGACTTTACCAGCCCGGACCTCCTCCTCCTCCTCTTCACATCAGTTCCCAAGTGCTCTCTGAAGACTCATGGCAGGCCTGTGTTTATGTTTCGGGTTCTCTTCACTCACATCCCCCTCATAAATACAGTTATTGGTGGTTTGACCTTTGGGGTCAAAGATTCCTTTCTCATGAAACCCACTGCGGCTGCTGAATTAGGCCTCCTTTTCTCAGCTGTTCCTGGAACATGCTTCCATTTATGATGATATGTAATCGTCGTGCTATGAGGTTCAAATGGGCGAGGACATCAGGCTATTTAACTTCGAGATAAATTTGATTTATTGAGGGATGGAATCAACTGATATCTAAGAAGAAAACTGCACTTATGAAGACCTGCAGCTTTATTATAGTTTAACGGCAAATTAACAAACACCATATTGGAGAGCTAGAGTTCCAACTCTTAAAGCTGTTGTTCTCTAATAATAATAACAGTAATAGGACCTGGCAAGCATGCAATTCACAGGTAAAAAATAAGCAAGACCTTTAGAGTACTTTTTTTTTTTTTCCCCGATCTCTTTCTTGCTTTACATTCTTGATATTTTTCCAAAGAAGAGCACGTGGACTCCTTGCAAAGACTAACAGATAGAGTCTCAAAATTGAAAAAAGTTCTTTGTTGGCATCAGTGGCTCCATCTGTTCCATGGAAACTTTACATTTTGTGGAAAAAGTTTCTAAGTTCACACTGAGAAACAACGTTCTTCTAAGAACCGTTGACTGAAAGGTTCGAGAAACCAAAAATTGTTATTTTATGGTATTGCTGTGAACACAGCACCCTTTTGTGTGTGTATGTACTTCGTGGAATACTACAGAAGTTTCAAGCAAAGCAACTTACAATGTACAATATTCTAAGCCATAGGATAGGCAAACTGTCTGACAAACAGACAAAGAGTTCTCATTCCCACTTCCTAATATTGTAGCTTGGCAGTATAATGCAACATTAAAAAAAAAATCAATGGCGTTTGGCATTACTGATGTTAAACCTAGCATGGTGTCTTCATTTAGCATACTTTAATATAGGCTCTTGTGCCACCACAAGTGAGATCTGACATCTGCGACAGAGTCGAAACAGATCAGTAAATAAAGAAGTCTTCAAAAATGTATGGATTAGGTTCATAGTGCTCTTTGACGACTGTGGAGTATAGCCTAACACCCCTAGGTGTCCATTCTTTGTATGGAAAGGAGCAGCTTGGACATACTTCAAAGTATCTTTCATGTTCATGAAAAGAAAGAAACGCAAACAGGTTTTGAATTTTAGGAGTCTCTGTAAATGACACCTGTTTCTTGCAAAAAAGTAATATGTCTACATTTGTTTTTCTGCTTTAACAAAGACAGAACGAACGCATTTGGCAAGCATCACAACAAACAAATGTATCCTAAAATTCACGGCTTGTGCAACATTATTGCAAGAGGGTGGAGAGATTCACCAAAACTTCCTGACAATCTCAAGTGTTTACACAAAAGAATCCTTGAAAACACTTCCCTAGATTCTATCCCAAGCCATTTCTCACGCAGAAAGCACAAACCCAGATTCATATTCAAGCATTCTTAACTGAATTACGTTTTAGAGCAGCTATGATATCCGCTAAACCTAGAAGGTATTGATGTTTGTCATGAGGTCATTAAACAGTTATGATTAGCTGCAGAGGAAGTCTACAATCTGAATGACGAAAAACAAATACATAACCCTGGACCACAAAACTAGCCATAAGTCACATGGGTTTATTTGTAGCAACATGGGTCAAAATTATTGATTTTCCTTTTATGCCAAAAACGATTCGAATATGAAGATCATGTTTCATGATTATATTTAGTAAATTTCCTACTGCAAATATCAAAACGTAATTGTTATTTATTAATAAGCATTGCTAAGGAAATCAGTTGGACAACTTTAAAAGGCAGCTCTCTCAATATATCAATTTTTTTTTTTTTGCATCCTCAAAATCCAGATTTTCAAATATCTCTGATCATAACAAACCATACATCAATGGAAAGCTTATTTAATCAGCTGATATACATATCTCAATTTCAAGACATTGACAGTTATGACTGGGTTTGTGGTTCAGGGTCACATGATGTTTTGTGATTTGTTTTATTTCCAGACTCACTCTCAGTGTCACAATCAAGGACACCCTGGGTATGACAATCACATTCGACTGTAATATCTCATAGCAGTCAGTGAAAGTGATTTAAGAGGACAGGCCTTTATTAGAATATCATAATGCATCCAGAGATGCTTAAAGGATTTTTTTTTTTTTTTTTTAAAGTCATAATTTAGTAACCATCACATCTTATGACTTTTCTCCAGTGGAGCACAAGAGAGGTTACAGACAGCCTCAGTCACTATATCTGCACACATTTTGAAAGTTAATGTGACGCTGTCATCTTGTTTTGAGCTCCATAGTAGAAAGTCAAACATGTTTAAAAGGACATTAGTGAGAGTAAATAGCAGTTTTGCCATTTTGGGGTGAACTATACCTTTAAATATGATGTCGGATCACGTTAGTCATTCATTCAAATGAAAAATGAATGGCTAAGATCAGTTGGGGCAGGCGGTTCACTATGCTTTGAAAGCCAGCCTGAGTGTGACTAATTCAAGTAAACACACAAGCACTTACCGCTCTCCATCTCATTGCCCTTGTTCTTGGCGGTGGGCGCGTTGCCCATGATTGCAGGCCAGGTATAACAGATCTAAATCGACTTTTCTTGACGCCAACTGTCTCCAGACCCCTTACTGCTCATACGATTTCTGCGTCCGTTGCACTAGCTATGTCTGATCATAACTCGATGGATCACAGTACGCTGTCGGATCACATAAAGTCTGGAGGTTGATAGGAGCTGGTTAGTCGGTTAGCTAGCTAGCGAGCGAGCGCTAGCTAGCTAACAGTAGCTGTCAGGTTGCAGTGCTTCGGTTTCGGTAACGTCTCGCGGCTCTCCTGGGTCGGGTCAGATCCGCTGAAATAGCACTAGGAGCCTGTCTTCTTCTCCTTCTCTCGCTCCTCTTCCTCGGTCTGCTAACCCTCAGCGAGGCCCTCGACTTTCCTCTTGAGCGCCACAAGCCCTTGTTTTCACCGTCCGCGCGCGATTCCCGTCGCAGCACGCCGACTTCGCCGCACCTTTTCGGTAGCGTAATCGTTTGCTCGTTTGTGTTGATGAAGCAATTCGGTCGTGTGCGCTATGAAGCTCGCATAATTCGACAGTCAGACCCCTTCCATTAATCCTCAATCCACAGCTACAGGGAACTCCTGCTTCAGCGAGACCTGCGCGATGCCTATTGGCCGTTACGCTCGTGACGCGCTAGCAGAGCGCGCGGCTGATTGGACAAGAGCACAGCGATCCAACGCAGGGAGAGCGATGATTGGCCGAACGCTATCAGTCTGCAGGATTTTATCCCACCCCCGCAAACTGACAAATAACGTCATCTATTTTCGTTTCACTAACACAAGTTTCTCTGTTCGCCTTCCGTCTTTGTAAGCGGGCGCGGTGTTTTGCTTTCTCAATACAGAATCGGTTTCATTCATAATCCTTTGATGATCCTCCGCGGTGTGTTTGTTAGCGAAATGGCCGCGCAAACCCCTCCCGCTGGACTAATCCGCGATAGGCTGTATGACGTCAAGACGGTCTATTTTTAGAAAGTTGGTCAGAATTTGAAAACGCGAGCACCCTACGTCTATGGAATATTAAAACGAGGTCCGTCTTCTGCAAAACAACCACGCTGAGGTCATATACGCAGGTATATGCATTGCACTTTTGGCAACTCACGCGCTTGCTCGGCATCAAGGAACGGATTTACCGCGCAGGAAACGGGAAACGCGGTATTGTGATGCACATGCTTTGCTGTGCATAGCAACTGCAAATGCATTAATAATGCCGTGCAATAACCTAAAGAGCAGCAAAACCCACAACGTTACACCGATGCTAATTGGACACAGATTTGAAACAAAAAAAGACGCTACTTGTAGAGGTCTTGTCACAGATGCTGCAATAGTTCATGTTGCCAAGCAACAGCAAGCAAGCGGCTTGTGTCACTCCAAACATGGTGAACTCCTGCATAATGCAACACAACAGCTTTTTTATGAATGAAAAGGCTGCACAGCTGCATCCACTCTGTGCACAACGCAAATCAAAGTAAAACAATTTCAATGACCATTATCACGTAACAAAAGATTTATTTCATTGAGAACTAGCATACAAAAAAAAATTATAATACATAAGATATATATATATATATATACATAATATAATACAGTCCCACCTACAAAAATAGTGTCCACTGCAACCTTTACACAAGTATCTCTAATGGAGTCTGTTAAATGAATAATGCATTGGACATCTTATCTGCTGAGCTGATCTTCCATCCCTTTCGGTTTGAGAAAGGATCGGTTTTGGATTATAAGGTTGATGGCATTAGATGCAGCACATCTTAATACCCAAATCGTGTCTTAGATTCAGGACTCACTAAAACGCAAACATGTCTATTGCATACGGGAGGATTTGGCATACTCTGCACACCACTGGTTTGTTTCGAATAGGTGTGACGACTGTAAGAAAATTTGACTAATTTTTATTTCCGCCTCTCCTCCAAAGTGTCCAGATTGACCTGAGCTCACGGATGAGCCTTGAGATGTGAGGATTATTCACAGGAGCTTGCGTCACTACAAACAGTCCATGGAGTTGTCTGGCACCAGTCCGAGCGGAGGTGCTTTCCCCGGAATGCAGGATGGGGGCAGCATGGCGTTGGGTGCAGGGTCCACGTTCTCCGAATCCTCCATTTTCTCAGCACATCCCTCCCAGTTGATGTGAAATCTGGTCACTCGTGGGTTGGAAGCCAGAATGTTCCTCTGCAGCTGAAAGCAGGCCGATGAAAAGGGCTTTAAATGCACACTTTAATTTTACAGGGATGCAAGTTCAGCAAAAAAAGTGACAATAAGACAACACCCCCTAGGGAAAAGTTGTAAAATATATATCATCTTCAAAATGTTTATTTATAACCAATTTTAGCAAGTTGCCTCAGGCCACATTCACTTTTTTAATGCAATCTATTCAATATTTATGAAAGGTTGTTTCTGCCAAAAAATAACAAGAAAAGGTAACCGACATTTTATCTGATGTTTATCTGAGAGAAGTCAGAAATGTGAGATGTAAACTTACAATAGCAATACAATACAAAAGATAGAATTGTGGGATAAGAAGTTACAATTACATTTTTATTTTATTTTTTCTGTGGCAGAAACAAACTCCTATAAAATGTAACTATAAAGTAATAAAAATTAATAAATATTTCTGTAATTATTATTTTTTTATTTGATTACATTTTATAAATGAAACCAATAAAGAATAAAAAAAGCAACACAGTGGAACTCATTCAATATGACAATACGATAATTATTATTATTATTATTATTAGTATATTAGTATTAAATGACACAAACCATTTAAGAAATATGAATATAGTAATAATACCTTTATTATACACATTTTATATTATATCTAAAAAAAAAAAATTGTTGTTGTAATTTAAATCTACAAAATGAAATTCCAAAGCAGTTACAGTAATTCTCCACACCTATTCTGCACCAATTTTTATTATTTTAAATATATTTATTAGTTTATGTAGCAGCAATTAATTATGGTTTTCTACTTGATATCGATAGTCCTAAATTATTGAGTGAGAATTTTTATTGACTGGATCATTGAAAGGTTTCCAGTGCAAGCTAAATAGAAGCATAATAAAGATTACAAGGGCACATGAATAAAAATAAATAAAAACTGCAACATTCCATTCCATTTACAAACTTTGATTTCATGGTGAATTTATAGTGAACTCGTGAGTGCAAAATGAGATATTTCTGTGTTGTGTATATTTTTTCTATAGCTAGAGATGCCACAGATGGATGAAGATGCAAAACCTTTAAGAAGCATGGCGACATACCTGTCCATAGTCAGGTTTGAGGGGCGGATTCTCACGAAGCTCAGTGTCTGTGTACTCATTGTTGACATAGTAGCCAATGCGTATGAACTCCTGTCCTCTGTAGGTGCAGGTGATCAGAACAACAGTGACACCCACAGCATCACTCTCAGGTATTAAGGCAGGGTTTGGAGCATCCGCCTGTTGCATGAAACACAAAAATACCAAGTATTACTTAGAATACGTGCATGACTCTAACTGGGTGCAACTGCGGGATAAGTGCAATAATTGGCTTTCTGTGTGTACATTTAATACAAAACAACATTACAGAAATAGTTCCCCTATAAAAGTACCACATTCGTGTGGTTTCAAATGAAAAATCTACTTTTGTGTTGCATAGAAGAAAGTTAGGCAGGTTCACATAAATCAGTTAATTTACAATTTTGAGTGAACCCCCCATTTAACTGTAGTCCTTTCATTGTATTTTAGAACCTCGGTTTTGAGTCCTGAAAGTTTACAGGTGTGGTTGTCACTCCCATAAATAACTAAAACACGTGAACGCAGCCGTATGAATAACTCAAATACAGGACTAACAACTTTATTCTACTGCTGTGTGAACATGCAAATTAGAGTGACAACATGTAATCTTTATAAATAATCTCAATTACAGTTTTGTTGAGACTGTGGCTATAAAGTAGCAATGGAAAAAAAAAATGTCCATTATGTAGACGCAACATAAAAACAGCTTATTTATACCTTATTTGTGTTATTTACGAAGTAGAATTTTACTATAATATGTTTAAAGAGTTTTTACTGGTGATGATGATAATCTTTTGTCATGATCTCACCTGAAACACAAACATATGTCGGCCCGCAGGAACTGGACCAACCAGGACGGAGTCAAGAGTCTGATCGTACTCTTCGCTTTCTGCTGAGCCCACATAAATAATCTTCCATTCGAGATCTATTACAGAGAAAACAAATGATTACGCAAACAATCATGATGTATAATTACAACAATTTCTTCTTCAATTTCAAAGCCCCAAAACACTACGACATACACTACCGGCCAAAGGTTTTGAATAATTAAATTTTTTAATGTTTTTGGAATAAGACTTTTTATCAATATTGGAAATTAGTTTATTTTACAGTGCAATATCTTTGTGGAAAACCAAATGCACAAGGTCAGGGTGAGTCCAGTTAAAGAACAAAGAAATGAATCCTTTTTTTTTTCTTTTTTTTTTTTTTTTAGCAAGGATGCATTAACTTAAGTTGCATATAACTGACATTAATGATGTTAAAGAACTGCTATTCTTTTGAACTCAAAAAATAAACATTAAGCAGCAGAACTGTTTTCATGATGAAAGTTATTTATTGATCAGCATATCAGAGTGTTTTCTAAAGGATATGACACTCAGACTGAAGTAATGACACTGAAAATTCAGCGCTGCCTCTCAGGAATAAATTAAACGGGACGCACAAAGGATAAGTCACAGCTTCAATCAGCCGCCATTCTGACGTCATCTGGAGGAGTTCGCGCGTTAGCTATAGCAGGCTAATACATCAGGAGAAAATACACCAAAACTAAATGAAACTTTAATACTCACCCTCGGGAAGATCCTCCATGCACTCAAACGTAATTTCGAATTGAAACGGGTTTCCAAATCGACTCGGGTTGTCCAGGACAGCTACATTTAGCACTTGCACTTTTGCCATAGCTCTAACGTTACTGTAGTAACAAGAAAATCGACACAATTTACCCCCCCCCCCAAAAAAACAAAGCAAGGCAGATAAACCGAGAACAAATTCAAACGCTCCACAGACGTAAAACTCTGAAGGTTTGGCTTCACTTCTTAGCTTGCGAGCTGTTAGTCCGATAGCGTAGATTATTACACTGTTAAAGCGGGAGAATACAGAAGACTAGGTTGTCTCTCCTCCCAAATTAAAAGGAAAAATAATTCAAAATATGACCTAAAGTAAAGTACAGACGTAAAACAAATGTTATTTCGCGGGACCCGTCACTTAAACTGACAGACAATACAAGCAACGTTGTCTCCCGCCAGAGCTTTCAGACAGCTCCAGGACACGTCACGGAAAGCGGATTGGTTTGCGCGTTGATTGGTCAGTTAACCAAAGGTCCCGGATTCTGCGGACGCTGATTGGACAACAGTGACAGCTGTTATATATGAAAGGTAGGCCCATGTATATATATATATATTATTGTATTATATTGTTGTAATACATTTCTGTAATTCTGTAATTATACATATATTCTGTAATTATATAAGCCTATGTTATATTTATGTTATATTTATAGTTGTTTTCGTACTTTTTACCGTCCAGTGGGCAAGTTTAATACTAATTATTTTTTTTCTGTGTGGGTCATCAACGAATCAACAGTAACGAAGTGGTTAATAGTAATTTTGCTAAAAGGAGGAAAGGGATTAACAGAACTCTGGTATGTCAAGAATTTTTACTTATAAGATTAAAACTTGATTCGCTACCACTGGAGGTCGCACCACTAGCAGAGCATTTCAAACGGATGGTATTGATAATGTGTGTGTGTGTGTGTGTGTGTGTGAGAGAGAGAGAGAGAGAGAGAGGGAGGGAGGGAGGGAGGGAGGGAGGAGGAGGAGGGGGGGGGTGCCTTGTGTATGTTTTACCTTTACAATAATCTCTTTAAACCTTAATGACAGCTAAAAATAGCTTCGATTTAAAACCTCAAATCAGTCAGATACACATGCAAACCATTTGGCATCCGTAAAATATTCTAATTAGCAGGGACACGAGACTAAAACAGCGCCGATGTGCGTCAGTGAAGTCATCGCGCAGGTGCGCAGGTGCTTATCTGCGCACAATAGCGCGACTGTCTCGCGCCACAGGTAGTAGCTGGACTCAGGTGTTGTAACGCGACACTGAACCATGTGATCAGCGATGAGAATTTAGGAAGAAGAACCCAGCTCGAGCTTTCACTCAACACTCGAGTAAATACCAACCGCACAAGACCACCATTGATAGCAGGGCAGGATCTCGAAGGACAATGTATTATTATGAGCAGGCCGCCGGAGTGTCGCGGTAGTTTCGGTTTAAATACTTCATTTCACCGGTAAGGTGAGGCGGAAGCGAGCTACGGTCAGATCCAGTGGATTTACAGCCTACATATAGGCTATTCGTCAGGAAACATTGTGGATTATGAAGGTGGACACGCAGGTATGAATTTGTTTCTGTTTTTGTGCCTGATATGCATGTATGTTTCCTTAGCAACACAAATAAGTGGAAGGAATGTGGGCTGGATAAAGGTTACAGGTTGAGAAAGTAAAGTAAAAATAAATGCGTTTTTGTGTGACATATGGCCAGGGTCAGCTGTTATGTATTAAACACACCCAGTACACCTTGAAGAAATATTTACTAGAAAAGAATTTTTTTTGAAAAGCTCATGAATAAATATCAAGGCCTTCAATGGAATGAATCAGTGCATTTTGGATATATGTATATCTATTTTTAATCAGAAATGTAATTTAGGAGAGCATGATCCAAAAATTAGGAAGCTAAATTTGGTTCCCTATAGCTAGTCTTGCAGAAGTGGACAGTTGTGAAATATTTGTATTTACGCAAGTAAACCTGAAAAGTATCTGCATTTTTTTTACTGAACTACATTTCATAAATACAAGTTTTTATTTAAGTTTTAAAAATGTTCATCTTCAATACTTAGGAACATTAGAAATGTAGCACTCTTCTGAAACTCTGAATTACTTTTACTTGAGTAAAAGTAAGAAATTGCTAGATTTCTAATGTAATTAAGTATTAAATAATATTTAATACGAAACGTAATGCCATAAAACGTACAATGTTATGCTTTGGAATGTTGTGAAGTATAAGTTTTCTAAAGAAAAATGTACTTTTAAAGCAGAATAAAAATACTTTAACTACCGTCCACGATTACTACTTAAACGATACCAACGATCCTAACAGACGTTTCTACTCTTCTTTTGCAGCTCGCTAGAGACAGATAGGAGTGCTTTTATTCTTTGATCTCAGACATGATTTATTGATCACCTCTGCTCCACCCTACCCGGAGCATCAGCCCCTTCTGGTTGAGGGTAGGGGTGCAGATTGACTCCTTCCCGGAGATGATACGGCAGGTTGGGCTGTTGGCGGGGAGTTTTCTTCTGCTGCTGCTTCTCAGGAATGTTTCGGCCCAGGGTGAGTCAGTCACTCCACCTCTGCAGTCATGTCCGAAACTGAACTTTGAGAGTATCCGGACTATTAATCACTGTTAAAGCTCGCTGCGTTTAAACAGCTCGGCGGAGTTGCGTCAGATTAATCTGAACACAAGAGCCGAGGAACACTCCTCTAACTTGTACTTAGTTAGTACAGGACTCTTTCTTGAGCTGACAAGCTCGAGCATGTTGAGGTTCCTGCAGAAAGGTATCGTTGAAAAGTCATCATATGGCACAAAAAGTAAGAGAAGTGTCACAAACCATCGATTTCATAAAACCTGCCCAGATCATATTTGTGATCCTGGACCACAAAACCACAAGAAGTCACTGGGGTATATTTGTAGCAATAATCAAAAATTCACTGAATGGGTCAAAATGATTGAATTTTCTTTTATGCCAAAAATCATTAATTAGACATTAAATCATGTTCCATGAAGATATTTTGTAATTTTCCTACAGTAAGTATATCAAAACTAATTTTTGATTAGTAATATGCATGGCTAAGAACTTCATTTGGACAACTTTAAAGGTGATTTTTCTCGATATTTCCAGTTTTTTGCACCTTCAGATTCCAGATATTCAGATACTTGGATCTCAGACAAATATTTTCATGTCCTAACAAACCCATACGTCAATGAAAAGCTTATTTATTCAGATTTCAGATGATGTATAAAACTCATGACACTTATAAATATCAAGAACAATAGTATTTTTCTAATAGAAAACAGACCAATTTTTAGAGAGACTCACAAAGATTTTTTATATTGTTACATTATTTTCATAACACGTAGGTACATATTTCAGCCACAAATTCTCCTTACTGTAATACAAAATATCCATTTCTCACTATGTGTACAATCTTAAAAATAAAGGTGCTTAAAAGGTTCTTCACGGAGATGCCATAGAAGAACCATTTTTGGTTCCACAAAAGTGTAAGGTTCTTTCTCTTTCTAACATTTTTATAATCTTAAGATCCTTCTTTCACCATCTTTTGAGAAACGGAAAGGTTCTTCAGATGTTAAAGATTCTTGATGGAACCATTTAGACAAAAACTTCTTCTGGCATCGTGAAGAGTGTAACACTTTAGTTTAGGGTCTCATTCTCATTATTAACTAGTTGCTTATTAGCATGCATATTACTAGCATTTTGGCTGTTTATTAATACTTATAAAGCACATATTAATGCCTTATCCTGCATGACCAAATTCTAAATCCGTTAATCATACCTACTAATAATCAGCAAATTAAGAGTCTATTGAGGTAGAAGTGGTATTCTGTAGTTACTTAGTGGGAGTTGGTCCCCAGACTAAAATTAAAATTATTTTGATGTTTGTTGCACAGCCTTTGATGTTGACTTAAGGAAAATAATATAATATTTGAGGTTAGAACATAAAGTAGGCGTATTTGTGTAAAATATAATTTATTTGTAAAGTTTTGGGATGGAACATGTTTTGTGAGATTTGTGAGTGAGGCTAAAAACAATTTACTGTGATACACATACTTCATGACTCGTCTTGCAGCAAGTTTCTTTGCTCCTTTAAAGTACTCTTTGCACTTTTGCCCTTGAGGGATTATTTACTCCTGTAAATGATTAACAATTTACCTTTTTTATATGTATCCTCCCACTCTCTCTCTCTCTCTCCCTTTTTACTTTTTCTCTCTTGATCTCTTTGTACCATGTGTGTGTGTTGTCATAGCGTTTAAACATTACCTTTAATCATCACTTTGCAAGTGTAACATTTATTTTAACATGCAAGTCAGCAGTTTGTACCATTATTTGTTCTCTAACCTTCAAATGCACATTAGTCAAAGTCCAAACTGGAGTTGAGAAATTGTGAGATTATTTGGGGTGTGAGGGATTTGTTGTTCTTACCAAAAATTTAGGTTAAGTATGGGAACCAGCTGATGCTATGCTTTTTTTAATAAAGACACACACTTTAAACTAAAATTCCCGAAAATTAATTGAACCCACTAACAGCAATTACCATTGTAATGCTCCCAGGAAAGGCCAAAGTAGTCTAATGATGCAGTTTTTAGGAAAGCTAATAACCAAATAACTGATACTGTCATAATGTGGAAGATTCAAAAGGTTATGTCACCAACAAAATCATCAATGTATATACAGTGAATATGACATCAGTGTAGTTACTACTTGATAAGTGCAATTTTATTTACTTTGGAGAGTATTGCTTATTGAAACAGGAAAGGGAAATATGTTGACTTTTATTATTTTTCTGCTTTTGTCTTATTCTGTGGCATTACAAGAGAGGACAATGTTACTGTAGATAACAATTTGTATGTGAAGCATAAGACATTAAACAAGAAGAATCTTAAAGTGTGCATATGCTAAAAATGTATTTTGTTGACTTTTAAGATTGCACTAGGATGTAGATTAATATGGAATTGCATAAGATATAACTTGGTTAACTTTCCGTTTGTTTTCAAGATCCAGATAAAAAAGAATAAAAACAGTACACACGTACTGAATCCCTTTTGACACAACTTACCCAGCATCATATACAATCACAGTTTACACCATTCAATGTCGAAAAAAACCTCAAGTTCCTCTTTTATAAACATTTACTTCTCATTCTCATATCTTTGTTTCTTTTTCTCAGATATATAGCCCTCACAGTGATCTCTGTGACATAGGTGTGCACTGCGCAGCGTAGTAATGTGACTTGACATGACACTGACACCTCAAATAAAATATTAAAGAACCAAAACACGCTACTTTGAGCTGCAACGCTGTCTTTAAAGTACCATGCGAGATTTGTGAGCCGTAGGTCGAGTACCAACATCACATTAGTGTCTGTAGATCATAATTCATCATTTGTACAATTAGTTGTCATCTCATTGTAATGTTTTCTATTTGCAGGGGAAACGATCACAATGTCCACTAACATTACGACTCCCAGCCCGGTAAGTAGAAAGTCTCCTGAAGTGTAGTCAGGTGTTTATTTCCTCATTTTAGACTGCATTGTTTGTCTAAAAAATTAAAGGACTTTTATTTCTCTCTACTATTGGCCAATATACTCTTCGTTTGATCTTTAAGAACTAAAGTTTCCCAAATTTGAGAATAAGAAACTGAATATAGAATGAAGATTTCTTTTTCTAGTTCACCAAGGCGGCGTGCTTTAATATTTTATCAAAACTGAGCAAAACTGCAATATTATAAAATATTATTACAATAATATAAAATAACTGTTTTCTGTTGCAATACAATTTAAAATGGAATTTATTCCTTGTGTTCAAAGCTGAATTTTCAGCATCATTACTCCAGTCTTCAGTGTCACAAAATCCTTCAGAAATCATACTAATTTGCTGCTCAAGAAACATTTCTTATTATCATCAATGATAAAAACAGTTGTGTTGGTTAATGTTTTGTGGATTTATTTATACTATTTAATGCATTATTGGTGACTGATATAAAACCCTAAACATGTTATTAATTGGTTCGTTTAATATCATTCCAATTTACTATATCCTCAAATTGAAATGTTTACTGCCTGCGGTAACACTCACCACTTTTCAGTGTCCTTAATAACAGTAATTTATGCACAATTACATGCAACTAACCCTAAATCAAATGTCAACCCATAGTACGTACATGGTGTTATTAATATTATATTTAGCATGTAAACATATAATTGCACTGTAACAAGGACCACTTTAGTAAAATAAAGTTTAACCCTTGATCTTGTTTGCTAACTCAGTTCAAACTAAAGAAATTTATTACAATTCTGAATTGCCTTGGAATAAAACATATCACAATATCTGTTTTTTTCTATGCAACTCTGTTGTACTGCTCCAGTTGATTAACATTCCTGCTTTTCTTTGTCCAGAACCAGGGCCCTAATATTGTGGCCATTGTAGTACCAACTGTGGTCTTGGGAGTGCTGGCTATTGTGACGGCTGTTCTGGTGTTTCTGTTCTGCGTGGTAAAGAAGAAGAGACAGACGGAAGGGACGTATCGACCCAGTGCAGAGGAGCAGACAGGAGCACGAAGTGTTGAGACGCCTGACGCTCTGAAACTACCCAAGGAGGAGAGACTGATTTGACACGCTGGTTTATGACTAACCAGCAGCACATGATGATAGTGACTCAATTCCAAATATACAAATAAACATTAACTAAGGACCGTTTCTGAAGGCACACGGCACGACAATGTTTTGGCTAAACAAAGCGAGTCTGACTACTTGGAAGAAACTTGAAGGAAGAGATCCTCTCTCCAAAAGACCACATATTTCACAGTACAGATCATCTAGCATTTCATGCCATTTTAGACTGGTAGCTTTAATCATTTTAAGTTGTGTTACTTGTTTTAATGGTTGCTTTACCCATACAAATGCTAAAACACGTTCAAAGGTGTAGTGTGCAAATATCTGCACAGTGGCACAAAACAGAATTGCAGTCTGCATTCCAAATGGGCCTGACTTAAAGGGATAGTTCACTAAAAAATACTGTTTTGTCATCTTTTTCTCACAGGTTGTTTAAAACCTATATGTGACCCTGGACCACAAAACCAGTCTTAAGTCGCTGGGGTATATTTGCAGCAATAGCCAAAAATACATTGTATGAGTCAAAATTACAGATTTTTTATTTTTTTTGCCAAAAATCCTTAGGATAGTAAGTAAAGATCATGTTCCATGAAGGTATTTAGTCAATTTCTTTCCGAACATATATTAAAACTTAATTTTTGATTAGTAATATGCATTGATAAGAACTTCATTTGGACATCTTTAAAGGTGATTTTCTCAGCATTTCGATTTTTCTGTACCCTCAGATTCCAGATTTTCACATAGTTGTGTCTCGGTCAAATATTGCCATATCCATCCAAATCATACATCAATGGGAAGCTTATTTATTCAGCTTTCAGATCATGTATGAATCTTAATTTCGGAAAATTAACACTTACGACTGGTTTTGTTGTCCAGGGTCACATATGAGATTCTTTCTTTTGTTGAACAGAAAATATTTATAAAAATGTTGGTATAACCTAACAGTCGACGGTAGCCATTGACTTCCACAGTATGAAAAAAATACTATTGAAGTTAATGGCTACCGTCAACTGTTTGGTGACAAATTATGACAAAATGTTCTTTTTTGTGTGAACTGTCCCTTTAACAGCACTAACTCAACCAATGGTGTGAATTTGGGGGCAGGGGTAATAATCTAACAATGGAAGCTGGCGCATTTGAAACTTGAAATTATTTTTTTAAAATTTCAGTTAGTCATCAATTTTTAATTTCTGTTTGTTGGCACTAGATGCACACTACACCTTTAAATATTTATTCAAATCACAATATATGATGTTCATAATCTCATTTCTGTTTGTTGAAACCACTTTTCATTAATTATTTCAATAGCTGTTATTTGTGTAGATATATATATATATTAATCTAATGTTAGTTGTCCAGATGTTTGATCAGTGCAACAATAGATACTACTTGGAATCGTTTTTGATTCTTTTATCATAGCATGAATGTTGTTTACACTCAAATATTTCATCCATTGTGTTTCACTGGAGTGCCTTTTAAAATTTCACCTTTTTAGAATCTGCTAAATCGTGCTCTGTATTAAATCTAAGATAAAAAGGCACAATGATCATGATATATTGTGAATATAATCACTGTTCACGGTTTTTGATAGGCACAACGCTCAGTGGGGCTACTATATTTACAATACATCACGTCCTCAGGTGCCTTTGCTTTTATAAAATATTTGTTCCATGTTAAAAAATATTGAGGACGACACAAATTTACATTAAAACATTATTTTATTAAACTAATTAATTAAGTGTTATTCTTCCAATGAAGGTACAGTTTATAATATTATAGGAAGTTGCTATGCAAGAAAATAATTTGCATTACAGTCTATTCTGTATCGTGAATTTAGCAAGACTACGTGCTGCTTGTCTTCTGTCTTCCATTTGTATTTCCATAGCCTGAAAGATTATACAAATTAATAAATGAACCGCTCATTTTAAAACTTCCAAGATAACTTCAGAGCTACCGCAAAACTGGATGTTCAAAGACAAAATGAAGACAGCTGTGCATTTAAGTTTTTATATGTATTTTTAACATATTCGTTTATTTTTATAGTGCTATACTATTTATATAGTGTATTATTTTATTATAACTGTAACAAAATTGTTTTGTATAGTGCAAACAGTTTTACTATTTGCTTTTGTTATTATAATAATTTGGCAACAGCTAATTATTCAGATGACTTCACATAAAATAGGAAAATAAGGTGGCAAATAGGGCCTTTTTCCCCAGTCAGTAAACATTTGTTAAAAATTTGTAGCTGGATAGGTGTGGGCTACTTTGACATTTTTATGACATTACATAAACGTCATATGATTGCTGACACTACAGTAATATCTGGGTGTGCATAGAGGAGTGTCTTTCTTAAGAAGCGTGCCACAGCATTGCTTAAAAATTGTGTCTCACAAATTTGCTTGCCAAGAACAATGCAAAAGCTTATTGTGATAACCATAGACATATATATATACATATATCTCTATATATGTCTATGGCGATAACTAGATCTAAGAAAAGCATGCTCGGTTTATTGTTTTCAGTAACACTGCTCTCTAGTGGTCTGGTTCCAGTCAGTTGTTTCATGATGCCATTTGGCAAAATACACAAACAACAATGAAGGTGCATTTGAATGGTAATATCAGGAATAACAAATTAATTTATGATCTCTTTCTTTTTTACTTTTTGAGACCCCAAAACTAACAACGACAACATTCAAGGTCCCTAAAACTAACTGCCATTATAAGCTACAGTCCGTGATTTTTTTTTTTTTTTCCTTTGTCTTCAGAATTTACAAAATGTATTTACTAAGCATGTACACTGATGAATCAATTTAGCAAGCCGTGTTTTTGGCTTGTCCTGAATCACTACGGTTCACTTATAACGAGTGTTTATTTTCTGACTGTTTAGACTGGTTCGGGTAGGTACTCCTGCGGAGTAGCCCAGTATCTGCGTGATTCGCCTTGGACATGAACAGAGAGAAGTAGATCCGGCTGCAATGTTCTTCCGCATGACGCACGCAGTTGTTTATCAACCGCTAGAGCGCCAAAAGCTACTGTTGTTGTTTCTAAATTTCTACCCGATTAAATATTTTAGAGCTTGACATAACTAGAAAAATTTATATTTATTCCCTCATATATCCAGGTTTTCCCAAGATACGGTTCACAAATAAAAATGAGTTGTTGAACATTTTGGTTTTCAGCTGTTGCTCATTTTATAGCTTATTTTGTCTTATTTAAATAATTTCAACCATCCTGTGTCCACCACTAATGTTAAAGCATTAACCATCTGTGACATTCGCCAAAAAAAAAAAAAAAAACCCACAACAATTCAGATGTTGTTCAGATGTAGCCTTTATTCAAATGGACACTGACACCAGTTACATTGTTCTTGAATATGAAGGCTTCACAGTAAAAATCACTTGCGATTCACGTGGATGTGAGGGGGATTTGATGGCGTGCATTCACAACATTCAGAAACACAAAACCAAACCAAAAGTTCACAATTCCTCAAAATGTCACTGGTGGGTGGGTTGGGGGGAGGGGTGACTGTCATTGATGGATACTGAATGTGAAAACCCATTCATTGTTCTGGAGAGCTCTGTGGCGAGAAGGATGAAATATGGGAGATGGAGTGGCAGGGACACTATTTCACTGGGCAGTTGCGATTTAAGCGACCTCCTCCTCGCCCTCCTCTTCGAACTCGCCCTCTTCGGCAGTGGCGTCTTGGTACTGCTGGTACTCGGACACCAGGTCGTTCATGTTGCTCTCAGCCTCTGTGAACTCCATCTCGTCCATGCCCTCGCCGGTGTACCAATGCAGGAAAGCCTTGCGCCTGAACATAGCGGTGAACTGCTCGGAGATGCGCTTGAACAGCTCCTGGATGGCAGTGCTGTTGCCGATGAAGGTGGCGGCCATCTTGAGCCCGCGGGGCGGGATGTCGCAGACGGCGGTCTTGACGTTGTTAGGAATCCACTCAACGAAGTAGCTGCTGTTCTTGTTCTGGACGTTCAGCATCTGCTCATCCACCTCCTTCATGGACATGCGTCCGCGGAAGACGGCGGCCACGGTCAGGTAGCGGCCGTGACGCGGGTCGCAGGCGGCCATCATGTTCTTGGCGTCGAACATCTGCTGGGTGAGCTCTGGGACGGAGAGCGCGCGGTACTGCTGGCTGCCCCGGCTGGTGAGGGGAGCGAAGCCGGGCATGAAAAAGTGCAGACGGGGGAAGGGCACCATGTTGACGGCCAGTTTGCGCAAGTCGGCGTTGAGCTGCCCGGGGAAGCGCAGGCAGGTGGTGACTCCGCTCATGGTGGCTGAGACCAGGTGGTTGAGGTCTCCGTAGGTGGGTGTGGTGAGCTTGAGTGTGCGGAAGCAGATGTCGTAGAGAGCCTCGTTGTCGATGCAGTAGGTCTCGTCTGTGTTCTCCACCAGTTGGTGGACGGATAGCGTGGCGTTGTAGGGCTCCACCACGGTGTCGGACACTTTGGGCGAGGGCACCACGCTGAAGGTGTTCATGATGCGGTCGGGATACTCCTCGCGGATCTTGCTGATGAGGAGGGTGCCCATGCCTGAGCCGGTGCCTCCACCGAGAGAGTGGGTGAGCTGGAAGCCCTGCAGGCAATCGCAGCTCTCTGCTTCCTTACGAACAACATCCAGTACCGAGTCCACAAGCTCTGCTCCTTCTGTGTAGTGACCTTTGGCCCAGTTGTTTCCAGCACCGCTCTGACCTGCAAGCATTAAAATTTAGCGTTGAGAGACTCGTTCGCTTGGTGGCCATATTTTGAAACAAATCCATCTCGAAAACTGGCCAAATACGCATTTGCGTGACATAATTCAAACAAGCAACAAAATCTCCCACATGCTGGCCTTTAAACGCTATTTCTTGTGCTAAATAGCATTAAAAAAAATTGTTCAGGTTGGTAAAGCCAACTCGCAACCAGAGCTTCTAACAGCAGCTGGTGATCATTTTACCAACTGGTGATTGGCTCTTTTTTTTTAGAAAACATGACTTATTGCGCCATGTTGTGTGTTGAACTTGTAATATGAGTGCATATCTAAAGGTTAGAGAAAAATTTGACATCCACTATGTCAAATTTGAACTCCTTCTAGCGTTCAACCGAAGACACCATGTAATAGGAGTCAGTGTGGATTCATGTGAAAAATGATACTGTAGCAGCACATGGTGGAAATAACTAAGGTAATGGAAAATACATTTGAGGAATGATTAGCTTACCAAACACAAAGTTGTCAGGTCTAAATATCTGTCCAAAGGGTCCAGAACGAACTGAATCCATTGTGCCAGGCTCCAGATCCACCAGGATGGCACGGGGAACATACTTCCCGCCTAAATAAAAAAATGGATACAGTAGGTCATGCAAACCAGACATTTGTTTCAGTGTATATAACGATGTTCAAAAAAAATTTTTAGCCATAAAAACACTGCTTTTACGTGCCAGAATGTTAAAGTTCCCTCAGACCTTTTCCTCTATATTTATGCTGTCACCAAATATGATATTTATTTAAATATTACATAAAGTTGCTGATCATTGTTGCTTAAGCAACCTTCATGATGTTTAAAACATACCTGACGCCTCATTGTAGTAAACACTGATCCTGTCTAGCTGCAGGTCACTGTCTCCATGATATGTTCCGGTTGGATCGATGCCGTGCTCATCGCTGATAACCTCCCAGAACTGAGAGAGAGAGAGAGAGAGAGAGAGAGGAGGAGAGACAGCAGGGCGGAGGCCAGAGAGAGGGAGGGGGAGAGGCAGACGGAGACAGAAAAAACGAAGAATCATATTTATCTCGTTAGAAAAAACTGTATTTTTTTATTATTATTATTGTTTTTTTTTATAAAAATAAAAAATCAATCAATCAATCAATGCAATGAGCATCAAATAGGATGTTACTACAATTCCATGTAGGAAGAATTAACGATGCTGAGCAAATAATGAAATACATACATTTTATTGATTATTTACAATTAATATTTTTAGATGCTTGTTTTAAAGAAGTTTTGTCTAACTGGAATCATGTGGATTAACCCCATGCACAATTTAAGGATTCCAGTGAATCCGATGAATGTGATGTTATTTTCTTTCAGCGATTAACCAAATATAGTCTGGACTCAGGTGCACGCGTAACTATTATATACATGTGAATATTATTATTATTATTATTACATACATGCTTTTTCATATAGTTGCTGAATATTACATTCCAAAAGTAAAATATTTTGTTCCCGTATGCTAATTAAACGTAAGTAGGTCATTCCGGTAGATAGGAGGAACCAATTCCAACAATTCGGTCTCCTTACTGTCAAAAATAAATGACCCTTTAACCGCAATAAATGTGTCATGATTGCATGACTGCCACAACTAGAAAAAGGAAAAACAAAAACAAAAGGAACGTTTAATTCATTCATTCTCCATCTTATGACGGATAAGACGTTTTCACGCCCAGTGAAAGTACATCTTTGCGCACAATGCACTGGCTGTCTCCATCTCCAAATCGGACCAATGCGCGTTTTAATCGTGCATGCATTTGACAAAAGCTGCAGAATGAATCGAACCGAACTGCAATGCATTTCTAGAAGAGTCTTTAAGGGGCGGATTTAGTCGCCTTGGAAGGGCATCGCGCGCAAGTTCAAACCTCAGCCATCCGTTCTCGAAACGCAGTATTACCTTGGCTCCGATCTGGTTGCCGCACTGGCCGGCTTGCAGGTGCACAATCTCGCGCATGGTGCTGCAGGAAGGACAACGGCGGGGATGCAGGAACCGAGGGCTGTCTTCTGCCGCGCGCTAACGGAGGAGCTGCTCGTTTCTGCCCGTCTCTGTCGCTCCGAGATTAACGCCCGCCTCTGAACTCCGTTACTGGGCTGAGCTTGTGGTGCAAGATGACGTCATCGCCATGGTAACCAAGACCGGAGGAGAGAAGGAGGACCTTGAGCTCGTGGAGACACCGGATAGGATGCTGCCCGTGATTTGGACGGAGATGATACTCTCCAAAGAGCACTGACTATAAAGGCATGTCTGAAAAATATTGCAAAGGGAATGGAGAATGGCTTCTCGTTACAGTAATAAACGAGTGTGGTAGGCCTTCTACCGTGGGATTTTTTTGCTACACTGGAGCACGACCTTCACCGCAACAGAGATGGATTGGTGACTGACACTAAATCATTAGGCCAAATCTCCATACGGGGATTCTTAAATTATAATGTTTTAGCCTTGCAATCTTAATGCAGTCCTGTTTTAGACTGACATTTAAACAGATGTAGGATCTGTATGCTTAATAACCAATCATAAGAGGTCAGTTTGGAGAAATATGTGGCCATCCCATGTAACCATTAGATAAAGCTTAAGGTTCATTCTAACAAGTGTCAGAAATCAACAAGGGTTAAAATACCTGGTGTCTGCAATTTTTTCCTTTTCTTTTTATCCCCCCTTTTAGCTTTTGAAGCAAAATGACAGTGATATTTTTGTATAGCCTAAATTTGAATTGCATAAGAACATTTACTTAATACTATATTATGTGCTTATTTACTATAGAATACTAATAAAATCTTCAAACAAACAAACAAATAAAAGTAATGTTTATAATAATAGTTAGGTCACCATCATATATAGCTGTATGCGCAAGATCTTCATAGACATATAGCTGAAATCTGAAATATTTGGATTATTAGGCTGTATACTAAAAAAAAAAAAAAACAGTGTAGGATTTGCTGTGAAAATATTTTCACTCAGAAATTTCTAATTTCTCAAATAATAATAAAAAGACACATTATGTTAAAGATGAAATTATGAAGCAGAGATAGTTATATCCCTGTAAAACACAATTGTTTAATCTTTATTTACAATCGTGAAAAATCTTTTGAAAAACCAACAGCAGATTTTTAATATAGTCTGTAATTTTATAGCCACATAATCAACAAAACCACCTGGAATGTAAATACAGTCACCACAAAATAAATGAATAAATAAACAATGGTTTGCCTTGTGCCTTTTTTCATGACAGTTAAGCCCAGACTAAAGGTAATTTGTCTAGCCCTCATTACAATACTTTTTAAATATTTAAATTCCTGTTATAAGTTTAATTAGCATTAATGAGACAATACAATACCAAAACATGTGAGAATTTACATACAATTTACATTAAATACAATTAAATACAATTTACATTGTAAATAATTAGAATGATTGTTTTTCATTACAGTGTAATGAGATTTGCACATGTATCTCACAACGTATATATGCACATCTATGAATAATGTATTTAATTGTGATGTACGGTAAGAAACCACACCTACTATTCACATCAGACTGTGAGAGCATGCTGAAAGATGTGGATCAACTACCCTCGGCTCTTGCCGTCATTCCAAACACTTGACTTCTAGTTTAACTAGTTCAGTGTGCTTAGACTCCTCCTTCTCTTCTGATGCGTGTCAAGACAGACTGAGCTCCATGAAACCAGCGGAGTGAGAACACCTGTAAACCCCAAAACAACTAAGCCAGACTACAATCTCTCAAAACCCCCGTACCTGCGAGAGAGGAGGACATGTCTGCAAACCTTCCCGAAGAGGACCTCTCCTGTCCCGTGTGCTGCGAGATCTTCCAGGATCCGGTGCTCTTGCCGTGCAGCCACAGTTTCTGCAGGAGCTGTCTGGAGCACTTCTGGGGGAGCGCAGTCATTCGCAGCTGCCCCGTCTGCCGGAGAAGAGCCTCCAAGAAAAGCCCTCCCTCAAACCGGGCCCTCAAAAACCTGTGTGAAGCGTTTCTGCTGGGCAGGGGCCAGGGCAGCGCATCTGGATCGAACCTCCTGTGCTGGAGACATGGAGAAAAGCTCAAGCTCTTCTGTTTGGTGGATCAGGAGCCCATCTGCGTGGTCTGCCAAGCCTCAAAAATGCACAAAGGTCACGACTGCTCTCCCACAGAAGAGGCGGCTCTGGACTGCAAGGTAGAGTTTGACAGTGGCACATTGTTTTGACAAACTGTGTTACATTGTGTTCCTCTCTGTTACTGATTTACAGCGGCAGGGCACAAGAATGCTGTTTATCAAGTTCGCTTTGACATTATCTCAGTGTTCGGCCAAAAAGATGATGGCAGGCTTTCAAACAACACCTTCTGCATTCCCCTCCTTCAAGCTGTGGCATATGCGTCCTATTGTATTCTGGGAAAATGCGATCGACTCTGTCCAAAACATGATATAAATCTTTCAGGGTGTACTTGCGCTGTTGGAATTGGGTAACGCTGGAGAGAGAAGTTCGTGCTGAAAAAAATCAGGCTTCTTTTATTCATAGTTCTTCTGTGCTGGATGTTCTCAGCTGGTGGGGTGTAGATCTTAAGGCTGGAATACACTACATGAAATTTTTAAAACACTAGGCATCATACACTTACAGACTCTGTAAACAGTACGTGACAAAGGAAAACTGGGCATTATATACTACATGACAGAGGATCATACACTAGCTGACTTGAGTTGTTCCAATCACAACGAACTCACGCAGAAACGTGCGCCTTATTGCTAGGAGATGCACCACAAATAAAAATTGCTAGGAGACGCACATTTGATATCCTCCGACTGGATCGAATCAATGTCTAAAGCTAAAAAAGTCTATGACCATAATACACTACCAGATTTTCTGTGGAATCTGTCGAATCAATCTGCAGACTAACTGATTTTTCTCAACTATTTGTTCAGACTGAAAAAAAAAAGCTACCTGAAAAACTCTGGGCAAGTGTACCTCGGAACAGAAGCTGTTTCACCAAAAGCTGTAATAACAAATATTTATTTGATTTAGTTATAAAGTAAGTTAATTGATAAATTGAATCTGTTTATGGCATTATTTTTAAAAGCGTCCTCATTTTATAGCATTTTTACACGGGTGTCTGAAACTTTGAACAGTACTGTAGCTTTCCAGGTAGGTTTTTTTCTTCATCTTGGAGACGTTGCCACAGTTCTTCTGGAT
>JAUMHE010000044.1:4718409-4738012 GCA_032359235.1 Enteromius mattozi | reverse complement strand
GGCTATAAAGCGATCCAGACAGACGCAGGAGAGTAAAAGCGGCCCGCTGGTGTCCTTCACGCCGTATGAGAACTTCATAGCTCTCCAACCCATAGCACTCCTCCAGAGGTAGAAATTGAGGAACGCTATGATGGTCATGAATCCAAAATAGGCGTCCATGAAAGCAAGACAGCCCAGGAAGATGTCAGAAGTTAAAGGTTCATTTCGGGTCTTTATTAGGTTTGCGAGGACCAGGATGTTGGCAGGTATTCCTATGATTACGTTGAAGCACTGTATAGCTAGGTCAAAAACAACACCAGCCACCATATCTTCACACCCATCGAACACGCTGAAGACATGTGTGGCATTGACTAAACTTGTTGTCAGGTTGGAGGAGGGCAGGCTGCTTCTGAGAACGTAGCTGAATCTTTTGTCGTGGCGTAGTTGGCTCTCCATGATGTCTGAAGAGCTGAAATTAGATTCTAGAAGGAACAGGGAAAATTATGTTAATTGAACTCATTAATCTGCCAAGCTCATAAACTCATTTTTTTTAATATAATACCAGACTGACTGAAATCAGGTGCACAGTGAGTGTTTTCAGTCTGTTTGTTGTTATTTTGCATTGATACCGCACACAGTATACTCCAAACCCAAACAATTCATGCTTTAATGTTACGGCTAAAAAATAATTTAATCAGTAGATAAGTTTCATTTGCAATAGCAAAATAGTCAGCCTTCAGTGAGCATGTCACTCTAGAAAAGACTGCTGACTTTGCTGGATGGCAAAATAAATACTTTACGATATCCATTTAGACATACATAAAACCTGTAGCAGATCTAGACATGTGGAGCTGTGGAGGTGGAGGGTTTCAGAGTAGTGTTAAGTTTTTAATTCAACCTTAGTTCTATGTTAAATGTTTTTTTGTTGTTGTTTTTTTTAGTCTTTATAATATTTACTGTTGTTTAATCAAACAAAGTTTTATTTGACAATGTCTGGGACTTATAGTCAAGTTTTAGTCAATTAAAGTTGTTACATTTTAGTCATGCAGCACAATAGTTAAACTGATAATCACAATTATTTTTAACTGATTGCTCATAATGACTGTTGTCATTTCAGAAATTGCATCAGAATTATTAAGAAGGTCTCCTTAAAGGGGTCATATAACGCCAATTTTCCACAAGCTGATATCATTCTTTAGGGTCTTAATGAAAATTTCTCAATGGTAGGTTAAAAAAACATTTTACCCTATAAAAACAGCTCTTTACAAAACACTCTGTTCTGTGTACTTCCCCTTTAAATCTTCACAAGCTCTCCTGACCCTGCCCCTCTTTTCCAAGGCGCTCTCAGAGGATCTTTATTTAGCCGTATTCATGGTCTTACATTCATAGTGAAACTTGCGAATCAGCACATTATTAGGAAAGACGATTTGCAAGGATTCATGAAAGACATTATACTGACTGCTTCTGTAGGTGAGGCTGGATCATGAATGATTTGCATGAACATAAAAGCATTTAGATGTCGAGAGTAAATGACTACTGCTATGTTCATTATTACATTCAACAACAAAACACCTCAATCTCTTAGGAGTCATGCTCAGGAGTCATGCGGGTCTGAGGTAAGACATCAGTCCAGTCTGTGTGAAACGCTGCTGTCAATCAACAATCGTGGGAGGGGCCTCCGACCGTGTGACGTCACACAGTTAGACGGCTCGATTTGAGAAAGGGGAAAACATTTAAGGAGATTTAAAAAAAAAAAAAAAAACTGCTAACACACACTTAATTTTAAACAACTTGTATAAGTGCATCTGGTATTATATGACCCCTTTAATGATTTAGTCACAGCAAACAGCTCAAATGACCATGTGAAGGAAAACTGATGGCTGTATTAGACTTTCATTTGAGCAGAATATCTCAAGGGAGATCAATAACTTACATGTTTTTAGATCATCAGTGCTTTTTATAAGACTGTGTATATGGTTGACAAGGGAATGCGTCCATAAATTCTTGGCATTTGGCAACCCAAAGCATAAAAAGTCTTGATCATCAAACATTTTTTCACCTCTTTGTTTTATTGAAGAAAATAATAGGGAAAATTTGGATATAGTGAGTATATTTTTAAGCAACACATAATGTTTAATAATTTCAGTGTTGTCTTGTCTTTATCTCACACTAATCGTGGGAAAGAAAGGATGTCAACAAATCATAGTTTTCGTTCATATCTCAGAAGAATGCTGATAGTGCTGCAGGACCATTTTTACAGCTTGTGCCACGTAATAAATGATGTGACATATATCAAAGTCTGCAATATAAGATCTCAACAGAACTGTTCTCATCATATTCAATGATGCCACAAATAATTTTCTCATTGTGTCCATCAGACCGGAGCAGCAATTGTGGATCGTGTCACAGTTTGTGATCTAACAATATATCAGCTACCACACCCCCTAAGGATGTTTTCCTGCATATTTTCCCACAGGATTCACTGCACAAACACAAGCACACAGGAACACATCTGTGCAGAAACACCTGTCGACAGGGACTTCCATCAGGGTCCGCACAAGACATAAGACCCGCCTTGTTTCCTCAGCATACACATATATACGGACAGACTTCACTAATAGCATTTGCATTTGCAACAACACTACTCACTACCCGTACTAAAAAAAATATTTGCTGGTTTCTGTAGTATTAATTACGTTAACATATTGTGCACAACAAATCACATTAAATTTATTTTTTCCAAATAATTTTTGTTGCCTGTGTTTACCTATATTGAATTACATTGTTCAGGGGTGCTGAAAATGGATAACAGTTTTGCCACAATAAATGTAATAACGTAAAATGTAATGTTTTCTACTAGTGTTGCGCTCCTGTGGGAAGGTTGTGGTAACCGCGCTGTTTGTAAGCATTAATTTTCACATATGGCGCAAATAAAAATGGTGTCACAACATCTCCCTTGTGTGTAAATCAGCATCTTGAGCAGCTTGTTTAATCAGAATATAGAATTCTGAACAACTATCCATCTTTAAAAATGATTTTCTTTCCTGTTACTGAAACTACGACAAGACGTGCCTAACATGATGTGTGAACGTCTGTGGCTCATCTGTTTCCTTTATAGCAAAGCTTACGGGAAGCACCACCCTGTTAAATCTGAAGGGACAGTGAGCTTCATGTGTTCTTATCATGCTTTTCTCTTTAGCTCTGGTCCACCTGGAACACTGAAGGGCCCCTGTGACCCTGAGCATGTCCCTGACCTACTCTATCGCTCTGCCTTTAGGCTAAACTCTCTCCAGTGGGAGCACATGTGCTGAGGACTATTAGGAGGCTTCCTAGAATCAACACTATTAATCAATTTCTCCTTCAGCTCTGTATAATAATTGGAACTTGATTTGATAAAGTTTGTTCACTTATAGGAAAGGTAGCTAGGTCTGTTTTGCACCAAACAATAGGTGCCAGTTGTCAGTTTATTTTTTTAATAGGTTTGTTTTGAATTTTATATTTAAATATAAACTAGTACAATTTATAAAACTGCATTCATAGTTTTTAGTGAAAAAGAAAACTTGTAAAGCTTAAACTATGTTAAAAACCTGATCCAGAAACTACCAAAAACAACAAATATACAATAAACAGTATCAAAATTAATTTCAAAACAAGTTTGTCTCTAATATTTAAAGATATACTAAAACCAACATGATGGTAAGATCATCCTGACTGTTTCGTATGAAAAGTTATTTGCACCTGCAAAATGACAGTACGAAAAGGCATTCAACAATATTAAGGGTTAGATTATTAATATTTACAAAATAACTATGTTTTAAAAGACAGAGAAGACAAGGAAAAACATGCTTCTTACCTTCTAACCGGTGATTTTCGCGATAAGATGCGGGTCAGATTGTGGAGTCACCTTTATAAACATGGTGAGGCCAGGAGGAATTACAATTGATGGTAAGAGGGAGGATCTTTTTTGAGATGCTTTCTGGACTCGGTCCCTGATGGTGAATTAGACTGTGTTTTCTAGATTCTTCTGTCCTCACAGGATCAAACCTGTTTTGGTGGGTGTTTTCTTGGTAAAAGCTCATAGTGAGCGTTGTTTTAGAAATGACTTTTTAAGATTACTGTGGATTGTTTTAAATCGTGTTTATCCAAGTTTTGTATTAATATTACATTACATTTTTTCCCTACAATAATCCCACCTGTCAATTGTGCAATCATAAATCATCCATTTGCCTTGAAATAATTGAGCAAACTATCAATATTGACAAGACAACTGATTGAAGATACACCAAGAAACTAAATTTGTAATACTTCAAATGTACGGTGGAACTTTATTATATATCTTACTATGTTTAGGTGTGTCTTTTAAAAACTAGGACAATGAATAGGCTGCATCAAGTCAGTCAGAGAGAATAAATGGGTTATGTGAGGCATGAGACCTGCTTCGGTTGAGATTCAGCCTGTCACACAACACCTCTCCCCTGACGCTGAGTTACATGCTCCGAAACTCGGTCTGGGGGCTGATTTGCATCTTGGGACTGGTCCTGGTTTTGTACCACCGACCCAGAGGCCCTCATGTCAGTCTCTAACCCCCTTTCACTGCAAACAGAGAGCACAGGTGCAGGACTCTGCTGCCAGTTTGTGCTCTTGCATGTCTGCTGTGTGTTATGCGGCTATAATCTGATGGATTAATGCAGCGATGCATTTCTTATGATGGACTGTTTTACATAAAATACAGGCGAGATGGATTTATGGATTTATTTATTGTTTATTATGGCTTTTCAAAGTCTCATGAAAGAAATGCTGTATATGGTAAGGCAATATAGTATTCTGCTAATTTGAATGTACTCAGTGTATTATTATGAACTTATGACTTAATCAGTGCAGTTGAAGAAAGGCAAGGTAGCAGATCTGTACTCATTTAAATTTTTATCTTTCAAATTTGAGGTTTTTTTTTTGTGGGGGAACGGGAACTTTTTTCTAGTTGAGTGTCATCTTTGTGGATGTTAAAATACCTTCTCCTATCCAAGCTTAATGCTCAGAGATGACTATAAGAAATCTATATACTGATTTCCCCAAAATGTAAATAGAAGCATTATTTTATATGAATGACAGTTTAACACAGCAACACTGGGTCAACTGTCAATGTCAACAATTCTGTGTTTTTATGTCAATATGGGGTGCTGTGTGTACATTAATAAGGAAAAAAAAATAACTTAAATGATTTTAGCAAATGGCTGCAACATAACAAAGAGTGAAAAATTTAAGGGGGTCTGAATACTTTACTTACCCACTGTATATAGCTTCATGTTACTTAATTAAATTGTACCATTAAAGCAGTGGTTTCCAGTTCCTGTAGAGCTGATTCAGATCATCAGCTCCTTAAGAGAACTGAGCTGCATTGTGATTAAAATGGTCTCTACACAGTGCTCCCGATTCCCTAAGCATGTTCATTTCACTTGACAAAACGAATGTCACAGCATTACACACAGATGAAACTTCAATAATGCATTTGACAACTCTGAGGTACAGGGCAACAGGACCAGAATTGGGATGCGATGGATGGATGGAACAAATAAATAGAAATAGAAATCAGAATAGTTAACCCATAAGGAGGATCCTGGCATTATTTACTCACCCTCATGTTATTACTGTATTTAGAAGAGTGTCAACCCTTAAATACAAGAATGTTTTGAAAATCATTTTTACCTATTTGGGTCTGAAAGCTCCAATTAAAAAAAAAAAAAAAAAAAACCCAAAAGGACAGTAACCATAGTGACATTAAAGATGGCGAAGTGCATAAAACTGAAAGTTTTATCACTTTCTGACATGACAAGAGTCCAATCGAGCCCCAAATTCATCTGTCAAATTTTCATTAACCGACAGCAGCTTTTAATTAGGGTGGAGAGGGGAGAATTTAAATTTTGCGCAGAACACAAAACTCAGCATATCTGGTTAGGTAGGTTTTGAAGCTGGGATGCTGGTTTAAGCTGGTCCCTTGCTGGTTTATGCTCGTCAAGTGCTGGCAAAGGACCAGCATAAACCAGCAAAGGATCAGCTTAAACTTCAAAACCAGCTTCAAAACCTACCCAACCAGCATATGCTGTTTGTTTGCTCGTTACTCTGTAAGTTACTGAAAACACACACAAAAAAAACATAGCACACGGTAGACGAGCGTTTGTGCGGCAGAGCTGCTCTCTCTCACAGTGAATGATGTGACAGACACTAGTGGTCCAGTCCTGTTCTGTTCACACAGCGCCTGTGTTATGAGAATGCGAGTCCAGAAAATATACAGGTGTGAGTTCGGTTACAGAATGCGGTTGTCACACCCGTAAATAACCAAACTGGGTGTGAACGTAACGTAAATTCAGCTCAACTGAGTCCCGCGCTCAAGGGGAGCTCTCCGTAGTCCATCCAGGACAATGGAGAGGTGCCCGGTAGGGATTAGGTGCGGTCTGGTTGGGTTCAACCTTCTCGTCCCTTTAAGAAACCTGACGATCAGGTGGCGTCTTCCCAGGGAAAGCCCATCGACTGCATCACGATACACCTGGGATAGCAGCAACAAGACTTTCAAAGTGGAAGGGGACAGCCTTCCTTTCCAACTTCTGGAGGAAGGAAAGTACCCTTTCGATCGAGCATCTCTGAGGATCCTCTGGGCGAGAGGAACGTCAGTCAGCAACAGACCCAACTTCAGGATTTGGCCTGCCTCATGGAGGGGGTCCTAGGCTGAGTGATGGTATCCACCATGCCCTAGGAAGGCCAGAGGGGCCTACTGAGTCCCAAGTAGAAGCCAGACGTGCAGGTTCCAGGATCGGGACAAGGGTGCCAATTAGTGCCTATCCCCTGAGAAGAAGGTCCTTCCTTAGGGGAATTTTTCAGGGAGGGCTGTCGACTGGAGCATGGGGTCCGAAACCCAGGCTCGGGTGGGCCAAGTGGGGCAACCAACAGAACCTGCTCCTGGTGCTCCCTGATCTTGCACAGGTTACGTGCAAGGAGGCTCACTGGGGAGGGGCAACTTGAGAGGGTCCCAGGGCCAACTGTGTGCCAGAGCAACCGTGCCGAGAGTCTCGGTCAGGGAAAGCAAGTAGCAGTGGAGGATTCCAAGGAGGCAAACAGGTTCACCTGAGCCTCCCCGAATCGACTCCGATCAGCTGAAGCATTCCGGGATTGGAGTTTCCATTCTCCGGGAAGAGAGCTGACATGAGAGCACATCTGCTGCACGATTCAGAACTCCCAGAACATGAATGGCTCGCAGTGATTCCAACCGCGAGTGACTCCAGAGAAGGAGATGGCGGGCAAGTTGCGACAGGCGACAGAAGCAAACACCAACCTAATGGTTGATGGTCGCTACCAACGTGATATTGTCTGTATGTGAGACTGCTCGAAAGGCCACAAGGCAGTGCAGCAGAGATTGAGACCACTCGTCAGTGAGGCGAGCCGTCATATTGACCGAGTCCTGTTCCGTGCAGAGAAAAGAGAAACTCCGCCCAGGGGGGAGCTCACCCTTTTCCCAGTTGACCCGAAGCCCCAAACGGCTGAGATGCCGAAGCACCATGTCCCAACGTTCGCACAACTGTAGATAAGACTGTTGGGGAACCGGATGTCCGTCCCCCAGAGTGGGGTCAGGGCACCCCCCGCCACCTTGGTAAATCAATCAATCACTTTTATTTATATAGCGCTTTTAACAATAAAGGCATGGGGAGACAGGGACAGCCCAAAGGGGGGACCTTCTACTGGCACGCCCGGCCCCCGAAGGCAGACCGAAGAACAGCCAGTGTCAGGGAAATCGATGTGAAAGTATGCCTCCTTCAGGTCGCTGGCTGCCAACCAATCCTGGTATCAACACAAGACAGGATGCATAACATCCTTACTGGTAGATCCAGGATTGGCCGTAACCCACCGCTTTGCTTGGGTACGATGAAGTAGGGCCCGAAGAGTAGGGGCCGAAGAGCCGAAGAGCTTCATCTCGGCTGGAGGGAAGGCCCGATTGCGTCCTTCGCCAGCTGGACCGCAATCACCTCACGCAGAACAGAGGTGTCCGTCTCTGAATGAACAGAGGAGAAAAAAGACAGCTGTGAATCTGGGCGGGTGCCTAGCAAACTGAACCGCATAGCCGAGTCGAACCATCCCGATCAACCAGAAACCAATCGTCCCGCCTTGAACGCACGGGGGGGGGGGGAAATCCACTATAACTGGAATCCAATTATTCCTGATCGTAATCCTGTGGTCTGCCAAGCTGCTAACCAATGCAGTGAAGGGAGCCATTAAGGCCCACCGAACTGGAAAGGGTAGTGGACAAAGCTAGCCTTCTAGCAAAAGAAAGCTGAGACCTAGCAAGCCATGGCCGTGCACTCATAATGAGAGCACGAACCATCCACAAACACTATCTTAGTATGTATCAAGGCCCAGGCGAGTGAAACAGCGATCGTGACCATGAGTCGAGGTGAGGAAACCACCGCACCCAGAAGTACACGGCCGAAAAGACGCCCCGGAGGACATGCTTTTGTGACCATGCAGCTGTTAGAAAATTGCTCTTTAAGACCGGGGCTGCCCAGGGGGAGATCGCTACGTGCGTACGCGCAACAAGGGCGATCTTCTCCGTTGTATCTGCAAGTCGATTGGCCTCCCAGGCGGGATCCCATGACGTCAGTCAATGACGTAACGTCATAGTGACTGACTTAAAGGGAACCGTGTTTAAGGGTTAGTTCACCTAAAAATTAAAATTTAATTTTGTGACACCTTGAGAATACTTTTTTTTGCGCAATTAAAACAAAAATAACAATTTAATCAACCATTCTTCTCCACTGACTTGCATCTTCCACCATTTTATAGAGTATTCTCTACGGACGCTTAAACATATTTGACGTAACCAGCATTGTTTACATCCGGGGGAAAGCACACGCATGAATGTAATCTGAGGTTGTTTACACCTAGAGCATACACATGTGTTTTAATACTGTCTAAAAGGGCGGAAGACATAACTCACGAGAGAAGAATGGTTGAGTAAATTATGTTAATTTTGTTTTTTATTGCACAAAAAAGTATTCTCCTATCGTCGCAAAACTGAAGTTGAGACACTGATGTCACATGGACTGTTTTACCAATGTTTTTACTAAGTTTTTGGATTGGGGATCATTTCAGTTGTATTGCTGTCTATGGAGGGTCAGATGGCTCTCTGATATCATCAAAAATATCTTAATTTGCCTTCAGAAGATGAACGGAGGTCTTACGGGTTGGGAACGACATGAGGGTGAGTAATTAATGACAGAATTTAAAATTTTTGAGTGAACCCTTTAAGGACTAATATTCTGTTGCTGTGAACGTGGCCAATGTGTGGCCATTTGTAACTTGAGTGTGCAAGGCTTCCAGTGTCATAGCTGTTTTTAGCCGTACATAACAGCTTGTTATGCTGTTTGATATTGCAAGCTGGAGTTTCATATCATCTCATATTTATTCATTATCAAGACTCTGCCACAGTGTTTACCTCACTAATGGTAATAGAGTTGGACAGGCATCAAGGGAGAATTTTTGTCTTAAATGGCAAGAGAGGGCAGTAGTGATCTGCCAAAGATGAATGAGTCTCCTTTACATGACTGAGTCTACATCTCAAATTTACAAGCTACATTCTCCAACAAACGTGACATTTTCATCAATGGAATAATTGTAAAAGGAAACGGTTCTGATATATGACAGCTTAATGGGTTAGTTCCAATCGTGTTATCAGCTGTTATTCGCAAAAGGCTTCACTGTCCTGCCATTTTATCAGAGAGCATACTTCATAAAACTATTCTTATGTAAATTGTGTTAAATTTAGTGCAGGAATGGTTCTAAGAGCTATTGTTTGAATGAGGCAGCTGACGAGAGGAATAAAACATCTTGGTCCAATACACCACACTGTCAATATCCCAAATGAATGCTCACTTTTTTGCGTAAATAGGTAAGTGCTATGTGAAGGTGGATAAAGACCTAGGCTTGCCATGTTAGCCAGTAATGCATCAACTCTCTCAGTGGATGATATTTTAGAGGTCTTATTAATCTCTATAGGCTTAAGTGTGTCAGAGCTCAGAAAGACAGAATCCATTAGGGCATGGAAAACAAGACATCTATCCAGGATGTAACAGTCATGGCCACCAAATATATTCTCACAACACATTTATCAATGTCTAGTTAAGAAAGTCTGCAACCGCAGCTTGTTTGACAAAGTGGAAAATTTTAGTTGCACAAAGTCATCATAAACTGAAGTAGACTACAGGCAGTGCTACCAAAACCAGTCCTGCAGATTTTGTATATCTGCCTTATCTAACACACCAATCATCAGCTCATTAGTAGAGACTGCAAGAACTAAATTAGGTGTGTCTGATTAGGTAGACATACAAAATGTGCAGGGCAGGGGGTCCTCCAGGACAGGTTTGGGAAGCACTGGACTACACAATGAAATAAATAAATAAAATAAAAATGTAGCCTTAATCAGTATTTCTCTGCTTTGCAGTAAAAACAAAATAAATAAATATATAAATAAATAAAAATCTAAAAGCTAATGCACTAAACAAATAATAATCTTATTTTAAAGCATTTATTTTCATTCATTTTCTTGCATGTTTTTGTTGTGCATTTAGTTCTGTCCTTAAAGGCTCTCTTTTTTTTATATAATTAACACAGAATAAAACAATTTAAGGCATTATTAGGTCTATTTTACCCCTCACATATAGTCTATTTTAATGTTCAAAACACTATATGCCTCTCACAATGCGGTAACAAATCTAATTCCTGGTGATTAGCAGAGGGAATGTGGGAAGTCCTGCTGCACTATGAGAGGTACGCTAGCTGAGATGGCTCCTGACAGCAGAGACAGCATGGGGAGCTGTAATGATAATCACTTCTCTTTAGTTTCCACAGCAGGCAGTCTCCATATAAACAGCATC
Source organism: Enteromius mattozi (assembly GCA_032359235.1). Taxonomy (NCBI): domain Eukaryota; kingdom Metazoa; phylum Chordata; class Actinopteri; order Cypriniformes; family Cyprinidae; genus Enteromius; species Enteromius mattozi. The sequence goes on along the minus strand of JAUMHE010000044.1, from coordinate 4,727,117 downwards.
TCAAAGGATAAGCTAAAAACATAAAAATTCTGATGATACCACTGCTCAAGCATGTGAAAATTGTTTTGTCAGATATTCTAAGAGTGATCATAAATTCGTGATGATGTTCTGCATCTTACGATAGACAGCCATGAAGCCTTGCTTCCCGATTGCAGATGGATACTTTCTAAAACGGCATCCTGACTAAAATGAAGCCTCATTAGAGACTGATCTCAAACACAATGTGTTGGCCTCTCCCATATAACTTGCCAGTCTCTTCTGTGGGCTCAGTAGCTTTATTGCCATATTTGTGACAATTTTTCATTATAGCTGATCAAGTCAGTTGCATATTTGGGCTTGTTAGTGGTTGGCGCTCACAGAAGAAAACGTATGACGGATTCAGCCTTATTTAATATGTGATGTTTCTCTCTCAGTGATCTGTCTGTTTAAATAAGCGCTGTTACTGAAGTACAGAGGCAAGTAAATACTCTTCACTTTTCCAGTAGAAATGGTGCATGCCAGAGTTGTATTCTTTTAAAGACTATTACTAAACCCAGAAACGGATTCTAACTTTTTTATTGGATCACAACTTTTTTTATTTGGTTTGCTAACAAAAAAATGTAAGTTTGTCTTCAGTTTTTTAATTACTAGAGAAAAGGCAATTATAGATAATACATAGAAACAAAATCAATGACAGCTGGTTAGAGAATGGTCCACATGAACACATTCAGCCTTCTGAACCTATTAACATGTCTCTGTCATTTATTTTTACTGTAAATGTAAGGGACATTTAATCATTCACATTACATCTCTTACATTTATATTTTATAAAAGGAAAATATTATATTAAAATACATATTTCAGTAAATAGAACTGCGCTCCTTTAAGTTTAACTATGACTGATATAAGAAACAGTTTGAGAAAAAGAAACAAGCCAGGTTACATAATATCAAATCTATTGGAAACTAATTTAATGGAGTCTGTTAGCCTAAAGCTTTAACTGACAGCTGTGACCACATTCAGTACATTTTTCATTTTTAACCACAATCAATATGTTTCTTTTTTTTTTTTTCCAGGACCAATTAACCTTTTTCGAATAATTTCCATTTTCAAATAGCAAGTGCCTAAATCTTTACCAAGATTTATATTATTATGATTAAAAAACATAAGGTTAAATAATGAGCCAGGGCAGTTAGTGTAACAGACTCTCAGAGACTTTCGGATCAATGTGCGTAGCTTTAATCAGACTTCCAAGCAGGCAGACAGTACACTCAACAGTAAATCCAACAGAGTAGTCACAAGGCAGGCGATAATCAATAAGGCAGGTGGCAAGAATCATATACGAGATAAACAGTCCAGGGTCATACACAGAGAGGCAAACACGGGAGAAAACGCTTGGAATTATCACCATAAGGAACAATAAGATTTCGCGATGATTACGAGAAAGTTTGCGCCTTATAAAGGAGGATAATCAATGAATGAATGTGAAACAGCTAAGGCGGAACTCGCCGAGGTACGTGGGCATAAAGAGTCCGGGTGGAAACTAGAATGCGGGCGAAGGTTCCCACTGCGGCCGTTCGGAGAGGGCCACAGAGGCGCTATCTGTGACAGAGCCCCTCCCCTGCGAGCGGCTCCCGAAGCGAGCCACTCCTTGGCGCCGAGGTCTTCCACGGGGTCGAGGGGCCGGTTTTTCCGGATGGTCCTGATGAAATGTGGCAGTGAGTTGTGGATCAAGGTTGTCCTTGGAGTTAATCCACGACCTCTCCTCGGGACCGTATCCCTCCCAGTCCACAAAATACTGGAAAATGCCACCTCGGTGCCGAGAGTCCAGGATCTGGTTCACCTGATAAATGTCCTCTCCTTCTGGTACAAGGGGAGGGCTCTCTGTGGGAGCAGCCTCGTCCTGGTCCCCCTCTCCTCCCACAGCGGGCTTGAACAAAGAAATATGAAAGGTGGGTGAGATGCGATAATGGTTAGGTAATTGTAAACAGAAAGATACTGGAGTGATTTGTCTTATAATTTTGAAGGGACCCACGTACCTCGGATTAAGTTTTCTGCAGGGAAGGCGGAGCCGAAGATCTCGAGATGAGAGCCAAACCCACTGACCGACCTGGTACTGGGGTGCCTCCCTCCGAAGACGATTCACTTGGCGGGTTACTCGTTGAATGGCCTCTGCAGGCTGGTATGGGCGGCATCCCAGGTGGCCTCACTCCTTTGAAGCCACGAGTCCACCGCTGGGAGGTTGGTGGGTTCCCCGGACCACGGGAACAAAGGGGGCTGAAAACCCGACACACACTGGAAAGGGGTCAGTTAGGTAGATGGTTTTTTCAAAGAATTTTGGGCGTACTCCGCCCACAACAGGTAGTCACTCCAATCAGTTTGGTTCACGTGGCAGTATGCATGGAGGAAACTGGTTAATTCTTGATTTAATCTCTCGACCTGCCCATTGGACTGGGGATGGTATCCTGACGTCAGGCTGACATTTATATTAAGCTGGGCACAGAAAGCTTTCCAGACCCGGGAGGTGAACTGAGGACCACGATCTGAAACTATGTCCTCAGGCAAGCCGTAGAAGCGGAAAACCTGGTCGAGGAGTGCTTGGGCAGTCTCCCAGGCGGTGGGAAGCTTGCGGAGCAGGAATAGACGGCAGGCTTTCGAGAAGCAGTCAATTATAGTCAAAATGGTAGTGTTATGATTTGAGGGTGGTAAGTCAGTAATGAAGTCTACTGCCAAGTGTGACCAGGGTCTCTCAGGAACGGGTAAGGGGTGGAGCAGGCCCGCAGGGCGTTGGTGTTGAGATTTAGTTTATTTACAAAGGTAACAAAGGTGGTTATATGTTGATAATTTGTACCTGGGGCGATAGGTTACTTGGAAATGGAACCGGGAAAAGAACAGGGACCACCGAGCTTGACGAGCGTTGAGACGTCGTGCCGTCCTGAAATATTCCAGGTTCTTGTGATCAGTTAGTATGAGAAATGGTGTGGTGGACCCCTCCAACCAATGCCTCCACTCCTCTAATGCCGCTTTCATGGCTAGAAGTTCTCTGTCCCCAACGTCATAATTACGCTCAGCTGAGTTAAGTTTCCGGGAATAGAATGCGCAGGGATACATCTTGGCAGGTTCCCCGTGGTGCTGCGAAAGTATGGCTCCAATTCCCGTATTGGATGCGTCCACCTCTACGATGAATTGTTTATTGGAGTCTGGATGTCGCAGGATGGGGGCAGAAGTAAAGCGGGTCTTTAAGTCCTGGAAGGCCTTTTCGCTGGTAGAGGTCCATGTCAGTTTGTTGGTGCCTTTACGGGTGAGAGAGGTTAAGGGAGCGGCCACCTGGCTGAAGCCGCGGGTGAACCTCCTGTAAAAGTTGGCGAACCCCAGAAAGCATTGTAATTCCTTAATAGAATGCGGACGGGGCCACTGCACTTTTGGACACTTTGTTGTCATCCATGGTAATGCCTTCCGCACTAATGATGTATCCCAGGAACGAGACAGTTGACAGGTGAAATTCACACTTGGTAAGCTTGGCATAAAGTTGGTGCTTGATGAGCCTCTGGAGAACAGCCCGTACATGCTTGACATGTTCTTGGAGGTCCTTGGAGTAGATTAGTATGTGGTCTATGTACACGATAACAAACTGGTGTAGCATGTCCCGGAAGATCTCGTTAATTAGGGCCTGGAACACTGAGGGGCTGTTCGACAAACCAAAAGGCATCACTAAATATTCATAATGCCCGGTGGTTGTGAAAAAGGCTGTCTTCCACTCATCCCCTGCTCGGATGCGTATGAGGTTGTATTTGCCATTTTTGTCCAATTTTGTGAAGACACGGGCTGAGCGGAGCTTTTCCAGGGCTGATGGAACCAGAGGTAGGGTAGCGGTATTTGATGGTTATCTCGTTGAGGGCTCTGTAGTCTATGCAGGGTCGTAAGGATCTGTCCTTTTTCTTTACGAAGAAGAAGCCGGCCGAGGCCGTCAAGGTGGAGGGACGAATAAAGCCTTTAGAGAGCTCCTCCTCTATGTACTGCTGCATGCTCTGAGTTTCTGGTTGGGATAAGGGATATACTCGGCCTCTAGGGGGCGAGGCTCCTGGCATGAGGTCGATAGCACAGTCCGTATCGCGGTGAAGAGGCAGCTGAGTGGCTTTAACCTTACTGAAGGCCAGATGGAGGTCCCGGTAGGGCTCAGGTATGGTTGTTAGGGACTCGGGCTCTGAGGTGGTGTCTGCCGTGATGAGTTGATTCTTCAGAGGGTAGTTCAGACAGTGCTTTAGGCAAGTGGTGGACTATTGAGAAATGTCTATCTGTGACAGTTAGAGAAAGAAAAAAAATGGTGCAAGGAATGAAAATTAATGTCTTTAGCAACTTTTCCAGCTTTCTGTGTATTCACTGTTATACAGATTACACATTTTCTGAAAAACTGCTGAAGCTCCCGATCAAAACACAGCAGAAACAAGCAATTGCGCATGTAAACTAATTTGATTATCGAACATTAAACAACATATAAATCAAAACTGCATAATATTACAGAACTGCATAATGATCCAGATCTTTGACAAAAACATTTAGTCAAAACTTAGAATGCATAAAGCTAAAATAGAACAAATTTTTCTTTTTGTTTAAAAGCAGATGCTCTGTTCTGTTTCATTTCACATATTGTATGTTCAGATATTCATTCAACTAAATATTCAGGGGGCCATAAAAAAAAAAAAAAAAAAAAATCCCATAATCGCTTATATGGCTGCATTCATGTCCAGTACTTCCATGGAGTCAGCAGCAAAGATACTGTTGTTGATAAGCTATCAGAACTGATTCAGCTTCTTACAAAAAGATGAAGATGAAGATTAAATCAGTCATGGGACTGAAATGATTTATGCTTCCACACTGCTGGGGAACTGAGTTATCGATCACACAGATGTCCCAAGAGCGATAAACAAGCTAATGATCACACAATCACATTAGCAGACACACGGCGTGAGGGAATTAGGTGATTGAGAAAAAACACTGATTGTTCCCTTAGCATATTTCAGACATTTAGTGAGATTTAGGGTGTGTAATATACACAGTTTACACTTTTAACCTCTCAATTTGTTGCCCTTTATCTACAAGAAATAAATAGCACAATGCGGTACACCAGCTTTCAGATAACAATGCTGTTTAGGGCTTTTCTTGTGATAAAATGTGTTATCAGTGGTGGGGAAAACGCATCCCAGTCATACTGGAGACCACAAATGAAGTCCTTATCAGCTGAGTTGATCTGACAGCTGATATTAATGGTACTGCCATCTACAAACGGTCATTAAGTGAAAGCAACTGAGTGCAGGAAAATAAAGAAGGCTGCATATAGTGAGTCACAGCATTTTGTGCACACTTTCCTATCGATTTATTGAGATACAAAATATTTAGCAATAAATGCAAATGAAGCTCAGTCAGGAACACAAACAAACACTTTAATTATCATCTTACAGGAAAATGAATGCCAGCCATCATCATACACATTCAAATCTTTATTTACAGTATATTGTGTCTTATTAACAATATAAAAGCTCAGACTTTTTCTTCTTAGTACGGCTTGCTTTGATAACATTGGCTTCAAATGCTAGTACAAGTCATGTCTCATAAGACATGCATGCTCATGTAGGTCACCCATTTAATCAGGAAGCATTACGAATAACCAAACAAAAGACATCTTCTTTAAATGCACAGAATATATAATGAGAATGTAAGTGCAAAAGCATATAATATCAGAGCTAGTAATAAGTGTCATATTGCTTTTGCTGCCATTTGTAAAAGCTATTAAACGCCTGAGGCTGTGATTAAAGTGATTTTAATGTGGGATTTTAGGCACTCTGCTCATTATGCCTATATTATTTGCTCAAAGTAAAAATGACAGCAAATCAAGCCCTTGAATGGCTTATGGCTTTTATTAAATGGCAGCAAAAGATAATGCAAATGTGTTGCTTTGTTTGTTTTTCATCTTATCCAAACAGAATTTTGGGTTAAAAAAACTTTCACCATTGCAATATTGGTATAACACATTTTATTCAGTTTTTCATATTTTGTCTAACGTTATTAACACTGTATTGTTCTACCTCAAAACCTTTTTTAACAAAACGTTAAAATATTTTTAAATTATAATAATTTTGAATGTCAGACACAAAACAAACACAAAACTAAAATGATACTTTGTAACTACTGTAGGTAATGTACACAATTTCTTCATAATTAAAAAAAAAAAATAATAATTTGTAAAAATTTACAGTAAAAAACTGGCAGCTGTGGTTGGCAGAATTTGACCGTAAAAAATATGGTAACAACATTTTAGGTTTTACTGCTTTAAGTAAAATTTACAGTTAAATACCATAATTTCATTAACTGATATAATGTTAATATACCAACCTATTAAAGTACTGAAATCTGTTTTTATCTCTGAATATACACTGATAAATTTGTTATAGATATATTAACAAACTGTTTAAGCTAGTATGAAATGCACTGATAACCAATTACCCATGTTTTATTAAATATTAGCTTTGCAATCCGTATAATGAATCTTTAATGCTAAAAGTGTTGAAGATCACTGTAAAAGTGTTGAGTGAAGCTGAAACAGTCTTTCTGTGTGTGCTGCTCTATCTGCTGTAGGTCTAAAGCTAAACTGAACACAGGCTTTCAGAATAGCTGACCGCCTCTGCTGCTCAGAAACAGACACATAAATGCCACCGGCCATGTCTAAACTCTCCCATTAAGGTCAAAACCAAAAAGACTGAGCTGATGTATCAACACTGTCACTCTTGATATTATTTACGAATGATGAGAGCTAACAATGCATTTTTCTCTGTAACTATTATGCCTGCCTGAAGACATTCTTGTATTCAAATATTACAAACATGAATGATTTTTCACAATTTCTTATGACTTCTTAAACCTGAATACCATGCAGCAGAAACATACTATATGGATACAAGTAATATTATATCACTGATGCTAAAACAAATCCTTCTGTCATCTTTATGATGCTATCGCTTGCGGAGAAATTAAAATGATTATAATTTTAGAGCAAATGTATTGAGCTGACCAATGCACGTAGTGTGTACAGAGCATGTGTATTGTGTAGTCAGCCATTATAATTATATTTTTCTGCGTAGGCATATATTAAAATATTCAATAAAATCCATCTGTCTATTATTGAACAGAAGGGAGAGCAGGACTGAACAGCTACGTGTAAAATATTTTTGTTTTCAGGCCTCTGGTGTCATTTAATCATTTTACATAGTGATGGTTAATTTTCCTGGCTTTTAGGTAAAACATCTCATGTTAGACAGGAGAAGATTAATTGCATCTGAGCAGCGTTTTCGCCTGCTCCCATGACCAGCCTCAGGAGATGGAAGAAAAACAGTGTGAATGTGTGTACGTCTTAGGGTTGTCATGTAGGCCAATCATCTCATCAATTTCAATGACGATGCCATGGCACGCACTGAATAACTGGAAGTCCAGAAATAATAATTCTGAAATTAACTTCTCAGATTATAATGTTCTTCAATATTAAATATCTTACAATCTTTTCCTAGCAGTTTAGAGATGTTGTTGTAAGTGAAAGAAAGGTTGGCTTGGATCATTGTACTACTATGCAATACACATCTCAGCAAATCTGGATCTCCGGCTTTCCACATGAGTCTCCAAGTTGGAAACTCATGCATGGTATTCTCTGGGTCTTTTCCAAGTAGGAAGTTGGAAATTCCAACTTTGAGTTGGACGATACTTTTTTGCAGCAGCAGCAGCTGGCTCTTTTACTCCATTTACCCAAATTATCTGCATAAATAAACTAAATTATTATTCAGAAACAAGAGTGCAATGTTTTTTCAGAAGCAGAAGGCTCTCATCTGGTAAACGGGATAAATTCTCCAAATGCATGCGTAAAAGAGGGCAGCTGAATCACAGGTAAATGTTACTATCAATCAATCAATCAATCACTTTTATTTATATAGCGCTTTTAACAATACAGATTGTAGCAAAGCACTGAACATTATCAAATAGGAGAGGCAACCGCGGCAAGGAACCAAAACCCCATCCGTGAGAGAATGGAAAAAAAAAAAACCTTGGGAGAAACCAAGCTTAGTTGGGTCCAGTTCTCCTCTGGCCGGATGCCCAGCACCTAATTTCCAGTTCAATATTAAGCGCATGTCAGATTGTGCAAAGGACTTATAGTGTGTGTGTGTTTGTGTGCATTTGGTTCCAGTGATCTGTCCACAGGGCTCATCTAGGTGTTCTTGTCTCCGATGAAGATCATCTCTTTGTGCTGATACACCATATGATCTGGATATGGACTGAGAAACAGAATAAGAGAGAGACATTCTTTTTATGATCTAACAAGTACGTTGTGTGTTAAAGGGAGTGTTCCTGGTTCCGGCTGATCTAATTAATGCAGCCTAACAATCCTTTAACGGTTTTAATTAATAAATGTGTATTAGTGAGTTAAGGGTAAGCCAGAGTAAAGAGATGTGTCTTTAATCTAGATTTAAACTGACAGAGTGTGCCTGCCTACCGAACAGTACTAGGTAAATTGTTCCAGAGTTTAGGTACTAAATAAGAAAAAGATCTGCCACCCGCAATAGATTTTGATATTCAAGGTATTATCAAACGGCCAGAGTTTTGAGAACGCATCGGACGTGGAGGACTATAATGTGATAAGAGCTTGCTCAAGTACTGAGGAGCTAAGCCATTCAGGGCTTTATAAGTAA